>OY735241.1:11653705-11898705 GCA_963457665.1 Thysanoteuthis rhombus | reverse complement strand
GCATTTTAGCATGTAAATAAATAGAAAAAAAAAGAAAAAAAAAACAAGATGCATAAAAAGCCTTTGCTAAAAAAAAAAAAGAAAAAGAAATAAAAACTAAATAAAATAAAATTACAAAAAGTTTCAAATTTCTAGTATTTTTTGTTTTGTGCTTCCAGCGCTGACTAAGATTGCTTTTTATTTATATACATAAAGCAGTAGATAAACAGATATGTACTACTTTTATTTAGGTTCTAACCTACCTGTGATTCCACCCACCCTCGTGCCCTCTCAACCAGGCCATTGCAACCAGTGTTGCCAAGTATCATTAGTTATTTATAGCTAAAACTGTCTTTAAAAATGGCTAGAATTGACTGAATTTTCTTTATTTCGAGCCAACTTTATAGCTAAAAGTGTTATACTTATTTAAAGCCCACTTATCAAATAAAATAACTATATGCTAAGAGTTCAGCACAAATTGTCAATTAAAAATTGTACATTTACTAATAACTATCAAACTGCAATCGGAGAAATCTGTTTGAGTCTCAGCGTATGAGTGTGTATGGCGATAACTCAACAACTGGCCTTTTGTCAGCACAAAAGGCAGGGCAGAGTCAGCTTTGAAGTTTTTTTGGGATCAATGATTCAAAAAAATTAATAAAAATTAATAAAAAATGTTTAAAAATCCAAGATTAATAGATCTTCCTTCATAGTTTCAATAAATTAGCTACTTTGACTTCCACTCTTTAGAATTATCTAAATTTGGATATTCTATATCTAAATTGGCAACACTGAAGATAACTGAAATACTTTGAAGCCATAGTTTCGTATGACTGATGGAAAATAATTTTTCATAACAATTAATTGTGGCAGGCAACTCCACACACCATTAAGTGGCTAAAATCAACTGAATTTTCCAATTTCCAAGCATGCACCTTTGAAATGGGCAGTGCCCTGGTTTAAAAACTAATTATTTTTAAATGGCCAGATTTTAATTGGCTGGATTTTTTTTTTTAATTTAAAAAAAATCAACCAGATCTAGCCCTCCAAAATGGCTAATTTGGCAACCTTGCATTAAGACTGGTGGTGGTTCACTAGCCTATTATAAAATTCATAAGGAATAAACCAGTTTCAATAGATTCATGTCTGTTTAGCCCAGAATATATAAATAACACCCGAGCAAAAAAGACAATTCCAAAATGGTCCGCCTGATGGTGCAGATGGCCTGATAGCAGCACAGAAAATACAGTTTGCGTTCAATTCACCCTAATGTACTTGGAAAAAGCATGAATCCATCTCTTCACCCTACTATGAGTAAATAGCTGGGCAGACTAAGGTTATCAGCCTTGGTTGGCTACTAGTCTAGGAGATGGATAAAATTTGAATTCAAGCCTCCCTCCCAGCTATGGATAAATAGCAAAGCATTTAGAGCCCTTTACCCCTTACAATCCATCTAAGAGAACAGTACTCTGGAAGGAAAAAAACCTACAGCTTGGCAGTCACCATAGCTGGTCCCAACCCTGAGTAAAGAAGGTGGGGTGTGGGGCTAGCAATTCCACTCTATGAAAACCTACAAGCTACTGAAATTCTAGCAGCATAACCAAGAAAAGAAAGAAAAGGGACAGAGTAGTTGTGACCCAATGTTCCTAAGGAAAAGACAACTGGCTGAAAAGAACTGAGAGGGCAGCACTTGTACTGCGCTGTGATTAACAAGATCTCACAAGCCATTTATAGTGAGTTCAACACTCAAAGAATAGCCAAGAGCCAAAATCCAACAACTATAAGAAAACTATTATCAACCTTTGACAAGTTTTTAACACTTGAATTCATAAAAATAATTTGAAAGTCAATATCAAGGGAAATAATTACTGATTAAAATTACCTCCATAAACCTTCAGGAGTTTTCCCCCCTTCATTTTAACTTACAAGAAAGATTGCAAAGGATTTGATTCCTTTTCATATGCATGTACATTTGTTTGTGCATTCTAGTGCTCCTGGTCATACCATTTTGTCTATAGACTTGAAAATTGGCATTAATAATTAACTTCTCATTTTGATTTTTGAAAAAAAGCTTACTTTTACCTTGGGGGGGCTGTATTTTAGGAGTTTTCCATTGAAAAATAGCAGTGATTTCATAAATGGAATTTATTCTGACCATATTTATTCTTCGATGGAATTGTTTTTTTTTTACAGGACTTGAAATTTTGGTACTACAGTTGTTCAATTATTGACAGTGATTGTGAGTTCCACAGTCAATTAGCAGAATCAAGTGATTCATGAAATTAAGAGTTAATAGCCAATAATAGGCAAGAATAGACAGAGGTGGGCCAGTAGACATGGGCTTATGATTCTGGCAGAGGCAAATACTACTGTATTTACAGCTACTTATAACAGAACTGTACTCTTTAGTCTTATCAACAGTCACCTTTTTTTTTCTTTTTAAATTATTCTAGTTCTCCTATTCTGTTTTTACTTGTAAGTGCTACAAGTACATTCATATAACCATACATGAATCATTTGTATCTAGCACTGATTACAAAAATACTTTGAAATGGGGCTTACATTTCCCATTTGTCCGGGGCCTATTACCAGCTTTGCACAAGACTGGATGACAACGTTTCATCTAATAAAGATAAATCAGGATAAGTATAAGTGACACCTCAATGATGACCAGGAAGAAATACCCGGGACACAAACTACAGAGGCTGACCGACTCAATGGTCAACTAAGGCACCTTGCAGAAAGTGTATAATGAAACAAGCTTGTCTTATAGTGAAATCAAACAAGCCCGTTCAGCAGATCATCAGTACTGAGTTTGATCCTCCCTGGGGGTACCACCCTAGAGGCTGTGCGCAAGACTAAGTTAAGCTTAGTAAATATTTGGGTGTCTCATCATGGTGTAATAGATAGCCAACTGGGCTGGCTGATCATCAGTACTGAATAATCCATACCTCAAATAGATTTAAAAAATAGATCTTTTATATGAAATGATCTTAAAAATATACCAGCACAAGATACAGACATTGTTGGTCCCAAAATTATCAGAGAACCCCTCCCCAAGTACATTTTTGGAAAAGAAAAAAAAAACTTTAATAAAAAAAATTTTAAAATTGAGAGGTACCAAGTGGAGTATTCATGCAAATTTTCAAAATTGTAGCCTCCCCAAAATGTGACCCTGAGACACAAACACAGATGAAAAGATGGTTAGGCAGGCCATTTTTGAGGCTCTAGTGATTCAATAGCAAGTTTGATCCCTACTGGTGCCATATACTCATGGCCTTGAGCCAAAACTAAGCTGAGCTTTGTAAATAATAACTCAGTGGACAACTAAATAGCATCCCTCCCCCTTCAGCTGGGGAGTATATTTCCTTATAGCACACAACACAATTTATAATTCAACAACTATAGCCATCCAAGAAGGGTTATATCCTTTTTTATATGTGCATAGCTTTGTGTGTTCAGCACTCCTGGCCACACCATTTTGTCAACAGATGTGAAAATTGGTATCCAAAGGCCACTAAATATCTTGAAAATTTTTTTTTTGACTTCTGGAAAAAAAGTTGGTTTTTTTTTTTACTTTTTTGAGGTCTCTAGTTTGACAGGTTTATTAATGACAACATCTAGAATCTCCAGAATGTAGATGTTTCTAGATTTTTTTTTTTTTTTTTACACTATCTTAGAGTAGACAATGCCAGTGATATCAAAGATAAAATTTATCCTGACCACATTCATTCTTCAATGGAATTTTTTTACATTTCAGTTATCATTTATACTGATCAAATTCAGTGGTTAATTCAATCTCTTAAAAATAGAAGAAATTAAAAAGCAGTAATCCAGGTCGTGTCAAAATGAAGTCTCAGTGATTGAAAAAAAAAAGAAATCCGTCAGTTTTTGATTAAATAAAATCACCAATATCAATTATTATGAAACAGAGAAGAGAGCAAGTAATAAGATCAATTATTAGGAAGCATCAACCAAAACTATGAACAATCTTCAGTTTTTAAGTCTGTCTGGCTGGCTATGTTAGTACATATATATAACATGTACAGACTGCACCAATGAGCTGAAAATTTAAACATTTATTCCTCATTATATCAAGAAAAAACTTTTCGTTTCTTGAAAATTCTCCCTTTGATAGGTTCTAAGTGGGGGTGTGCAATTTGCAATCTAAGTTTAAGCTAAATTCATCCTTTATTTTTTGGGTGGCAGCAATCATGCTTGTCTTTTGGAAAATGCAGACTTTCTCAATGAACACAGCACAGCATAAGGCAAGAGAAGCAACATATTCATTGATCACCCCATCAAACATGGCATGCAGCCAAAAGATGTTTGCCATGTGATGGTTTATAATCAGACCAGTTATTATTATTCAACGAAAATGTCTCTATGGTCATCTCAATATACTAAATATATTGAAAGTATATATTCGACATTAAAATACACACCAAGTCAAGTGGTAAAAATGTGCATGAAACTTAATTGAAAATTATGAGCTTACCAGCTAAATGGATTTGAAATGAAAATATCCCTTCTTTTATGAAGAGGTTGAAATCCGTGGCCAATAGATTTCTAATGAAAATATCTTCTGTAAAGACATCAAAACCCTTTACTAATGAATTTATAATGAAAACATCTCGTCTTTTATAAAGTGGTTAAAACCCTTTACCAGTAGATTTGTAATGAAAACTTCCCATCTTTTGTAAAGAGGTTAGAACCCTTTACCAGTGGATTTGTAATGAAAATACCTAATTTATCATACAGAAGTTGAAAGCGTTTGCTAATGGATTTGTAATGATGGTATCACATCTATGAAAGGTTGAAACACTCTTGCCAATGGATTTGTAATCAAAATATGATAGGCCTATGAAAAAAAAAAAATCCTTGGCCAGTAAAACACAGGTAGAGTCTAATTTGTGAAAAATTGTCTTCAACGGGGGGGAGGGGGAGATATGGTAAATGAATAAATGTCTCAAAGAGAAAAAAAAAAGAGCTTTTTTCAAGATTGGTAAATAAGTTATTACACTTTGTTTTTACAAACTTCATCTCCACATAGCACACTTCAATTGTATTCATTTTTGGTGAACATCAACTCTTAGTTTTATAGACCACTTGTATCCACTGTGGAACTCTTCAATGAATAGGATGAAAAAAAAAATATGGAATTCTTTTGTGAATTGAAATAAACGAAAAAATTTAATTCGAAAGGTCAAGGGAAGTAACTTCATTCAGATTCATGGCTATTTTGAACAGAACGGAAAATCTTGTAACGAATTAACCACACTAACGAAAGTATAACTGTATACAGTATTAACAATCCTATACGACACACTTTTTATATGAATGAAAATAAGTGTCTTAGTATTAACTGCATCCGATTCACTGGTATTATAGATAGGAGGCCATTAATTGAAGCCTCTTGCTGTACAATCAGACTCAGCAGGAGTTACTTGGAGCAGTTGTTTCAATAAATAAATAAAGCTGAAAAAGAAAGAAAGAATCTTTCAAACACGTTCCTTACAGATTGGTAAATAAGTTACTATGCAGTTTGTTTTGTTTTTGTTTTTTTTTGTGGGGTGGGGGTTCAACTCCACCTCCTCTGTAATACCCATTTTAAATGTATTTATTCTAAGTAAATATCAAGTCAGAAAGATTCCATTTTGCAATGTAATAAAAAGTAACACATTGGCTCCAAGTCTATGAGACTGAATAAATAATAACTGGCTTAATGAAAGGAAAAACCTATCCTTAAAGTATTCAATACAAACCGGTTTATCTTATTGTGTTTATAACGCCACATACACACGTGTATATATGTATATACATATACACACATTACTATCGGTTACTGTCGAACCTAACATGACAATAAATGATATATACAGTAAATGAAATGTTACAAAAGGAGGCATGTCTAAACCATCAATAGTTTCAAAAGAGAAATAGTTTCACATTCATAGCTGGAAATCTTTTTCATTTATTTATACAAACTCATATTCAGAGATAGTTACAAAAGATTTAGGAATTTGAAAAAAAAAAAAGAAAAAAGAAAAATGAATTCAAAAACCAAGCTGTTTTCCTCCTCAACAGAATGACATTCAACAAAGTTGCCATAAGATACATTACTCACCCACATGTGAGTAAGTAGAGAGTTTATGTCCTTTAATAGAGCAAACGTACAATTGTTATAATAATGTAACCCGAGAAAACCTATAAAATAAACACAGGTTACTGACCCCACACAGAGAGCTGTGGAGATACATTTTGATCCTTAGCTGAACACACAGATACTACATTCTGATCTTGGCAGGGATCCAGGACGAAACATTTTGATCCTCAGCAGAGCACACAAATATTCTGATCCTATACAAAAGTGCAGATCTATACATGAATAATCCTATCATTTTTTTGTGGTTGCTATGCTAGTCCTAATAATAATATTTAATTAACCTGATGGTAAAACTGCAGACATCAGGGCATGCCCAAGCCCCACTTCAGCAAGTGCATTGGAATGTCAGGAGGATGGTTATTCAGTGCTTTATTCCATATTGTCGATCAAAGATAAGTATGTATTTAGTTTATTTACTGAATAGGGAGAAGTACTTGGCAGACAGCCTCATACACTTTCAAAAACACATATTAGCAGAAAGATCTTTTTATTGATCTACAACAGTGATTCCCCTAGTGAAGGCTACCTCCCCATTGGGGGTGCTGGAAAATTCAAATGGGGCTCTGGAAGGCTAGGGAGCAATAACGGGGCATGGGGCAAAGACTTCAAATCAATACCTCCTACGTGTTTAGTTGTGTCTAACTATTAAAAACCATCTACCAAAACTACCAACATGTTTCTTCGGTTTTCAAGTAAGTCAGGCTGACTATGAATGGATCACACACAGAGGCCACAAGGAGTCCAAAGGAATAAGCCACAAAATACTAAATTATTATGTATAAAAATACATAGATTTTTTAATTATCTAATTTAAAAACAGGTCAATAGAAACTGTCATGTGACCAACGCCTTTTGGCAGCATGCCATGTTGGGGGTGATCAATTATAAAATGAAAGAAGGGGGGGAGATCAATGAAGAAGTTATTATCAAGGGTTTGTTGCAAAATAAGGGGAAAATGATAAAGGTTTCATTATGAACACTAGTAGACTTCTATACAGATGTTATTGATCACACATAGTACATCTAAATGATATTCTATTTCCAGCCAGATATGTCGGGGCATCTCTTCATCAATGGTGGATCTGGCTTGAAGGATTCTTGGCTTGGTCTTCATCATAGTCCCACAAAAGAAGTCCACAGAAATTGCATCAGATGACCTAGGTAACCAAGGAATTAGTCTATCTCTTCAAATTCACCAATTACAGGAATATTTCACTGAGAAATTTGCAAACTTGGCTGGTAATTGAATACTGGCAACATGTGCTACATGTGACAAATAGCACCCATGTAAAAGAGTACTATTGTTTCTAAAAAAATCTATAAAGGTAATTTATGGACACCCTGTACTAGAAAATAAAAAGAAAATTTTCAAATTTTTCCAACAAGTTGCCCAAATATCTTAAATGTAATATTAGAATCTATCAACCAAAACAGTCAATATAAGTTTATTCAGTTTTCAAGTTGGTCTGGCTTGTTGACTATGTATATATGTATGCATGTGTCACATGTACAGGCCACACAAATGAGCTAAAGTGCTGAAAATTTACTCTTTTTTTTATTATACTATATATAGAAAAAACATTTTGTTGTTTATTGAAAATTCTTCATCTAAATAGGTTTTTAGTGGAGGGGTTCAATTTGCAATGTAAGTTCATGCTAAATTGATCACTTGTTCATGTCAGGCAGAATACACCCTTGTTTTTAAAATTGTTTTTTTTAGAGATTACTGCCAACAAAAAGGTGAGAGAAGTAACTTATTCATTGATCTCCACTTTTAAAAATTTTTTAATTAATCATCCCCAAAATGGCATGCTACTAAAAGACATTGGTCAAATTACAGTTTCAATTAAGTGACTAACCAGATCTGTTTCCAGAATAGATAATTAAAAAATCTATGTATTTTGTGTTTTTTTCCTGTGTATTCCTTGTATAATTTCAGTATTTAGTAGGTTTTATGGGGTTGATTAGCTGGCCACTAGACTTCTCCTTTACCCGGCTGGTATGGTACCAGCTAGGGCAACTGCCAAGCTGTACGGTTTTTTTTCCGTAATAGTAACCTTCTCAAACTAGGCAAAAGGGCTCAAATTGCTCAGCTGGTTTCTGTAAAGTGACTAACCAGACCTGTATAAATTATTGGTAATTCCAGGATAGTTTATCTTTCATCTAATTTTTGTTGCTTTTTATTGCAACGCCCGAGTTGTTTTACATTCTATGGCCATTAAGCAAGAAGTATGGATTAAAAAGCGATAGAAATAGGATGAAAGATATTCAATTGTACATTAGTTTTACGTGTATATATATATATATATATATATATATATATATATATATATATATGTATGTATGTGTGTGTGTATACATAAACATTCACACACAGGTTGCTAAAACATTTCTGCATAGCAACAGACATCAGAATGATGGTCAACCATATAAAATATATTTTAGTGAGTGAGTGTGTGTATATATATATATATATATATATATATCTGATTACAAATTGTGTTGGATAGAAACTTATTTGAAATGATCTCCCTTCATTACACAGTTAATGTATCACTAAACCTAGACAACATAAACAGAATAAACAATTAAAGAAAATGGGGCTGCTACAGGAATCAAATTCCTGTAGCAGCCCCATTTTCTTTAATTGTTTATTCTATTTATATTATAATAAAACGCAATTTATAATTATTCTGTCGGATCACATAATTTCTTTAAAGAAGATATGTTGTAGTCTTTGAAAAGTGCTCAATATTAATAAGAATAGAGCTATATAATTGAATAAATAAAAATTAGACATATTCCCAGAATAAATTTATTTGTGCTCTATCATACTTCTCAATAAGGTAAAATGATTTTATATAGTTTCTATTAAAGCATTTTGATCATTTGAAATTTCCATTTAGTAATTTTTTTGTTCATTTCATATTGCAGCAATCTTTTTTATGCTTATATTTGTATTGACTATTTTATATCTATCACTATTATGATGGTGATCATTAAACACTTATGTTCTGCTCATGCGTGTATATATTTCAGAATTACCACGGAAGAAATCTGTCCTATTTTTGTAGTTATATTGCATTAGGAGCATTTAGTTTTAATTTCATTCAAAAAGGTGGCTTTTGATTATATTCTGACAGCAGTCATGTCAGTCTGTGTTTCTTTTGAACTGTCAGAACTGCCAAATTTTTGTTGATGGATTCTAAAGTTAACGAAAGAAAATAAGTAACATTTTCAGCATATTAAGCTGAAAGGTAAAAATGCAAGTCCAAGGTAAAATAGATCAGGTAGATCAACCGAGATTGAAGATGATTAAATCAAGACATTAGTTGAGAATAATCAACATTGTATGACACAGAGACAGCCTGAAGTACAAGCAAACTAAGCAGCAGCTTAAAAACCTAAAAAGTGGTGACCTAAACCAAATTCTGCTACAGGCCCATAAAGGCTTGCACAGGAATAAGTCAATATACTCAAAATCAAGAATTGAAAATCATTAGCACTAGCTTGGTTATGTTTGTCACTTTGATGTGTGGCTTCCAGATAAGCAAAAAACCTCCACAATCTATTTCTGTGAGTGATTCGCTACTTCAATATCAAGAAGATTTTCCATTTTTTTTAAAGACAAATTGGGCCAGGTGATGAAAAGTATACAACAAAAGATTATAATGAAAGTGAAATAAACCACTCGTAAGTGTGCGAACGGCTGTTCTTCATCCAAAGAAAAGGATGCTGCATATATGGTAGTATTGAAAAAGAGACCTTTACTAAAAGCTCTTTCTATAAAACCAAACAACTGATTCAAACAGGTACTGCTTCCAATTAGACTAATTGAAGGCAGCAATTGACGTGAGGCATACGCTAAAAGGAATGGCATGATATTTCATCAGGATAATGCTACATCAATTTTTTTTTTTTGTTGTCTAGTCAAAAATTGTTACAACTTGGCAGGGAAGTTTTCATTCTACCACCATATTTGCCAGATATTGCACCAATTGAACCAATTCAACAGATTTCTCTTCAATGAAAAAAATTTGAATTCCCTGGAAGACTGCAAAGGCACTTCAAGCAGTTCTTCACTGAGAAAAATAAAAAGTTCCAGGAGAATGGAATTATGAAGTTGCTTGAAAGATGGCAAAAGATAGAGGAATGAAATACTGAATATGTTAATAAAAGTTAACATTAAAAATGAAAAGTTCGTCTTTATTTCTACTCAACACTTAGATTCATATACATGAAACTTTTCAAAAAATAAAACTCATTTGTTAACTCAATTTGGGAATTTTTTTTTCAAAACCACCAAAAAGTGCAAGGGAGATAATTTTAATCAGAAGTTACTTCCTTGAATAACTTCTTGAATTCGCCAGCAAAAAAATTTAATGAACTAAATGAACCTTTGGCCACTCAATTATATATATATATATATATATATATATATATATATATATATATATATATATATAAAATCTGTTCAGTGATGACACAAACTAGAGTAGAAGTTTTTAAAATTCACAAGAATTGCAGAAAATATATCAGATCACCATAGCCCCATAGATGACATACCCGATCAACCAGCCACTGGCAACAGATTCTTTTCTTTTTGCTCATTTGTATATCTACATCCTTCAGAATTTGCATAAGTACACCACTAAACACCACCTAAAAACGTTTTTTTTGTTTTTTCAAAAAAAGTGCTCTTTTGGGGTTTCTTTGAATCTACAATGCCCAAATCTTGTGCTGGTATATTTTAGATTTAAAAAAAAAAAAAAAAAAAAAAAAGAGATCTTTTACCTAAAATTAACATAATTTTAAATATTTTTTTTAGATTATTAGTTCTGATACACACGCTTGCTACAGTAATTCATTTATGTGCAGTACAGATATCTATTATACTAGATCTGTAAGGAAAGGATTGAGCCATTTTGAATACCTCAAGAACCGGTTGCCCAGCCTTGATGTTACTTGGCAACTACTCCACAGGCATCTTAACTGATACCTCTAGCATGAACAGCAGAATAAGAACACTGTACCCCAAAGGATTGAATAAAAGATTTAATTTATAATTCCTAGAAGGGTATCGACTACAACAGACACACAAAGAAGACTCAGGGTACGACGGACAGAACATTATGACTTTAACAATCAAGATGAGGATACTTGTCCGAGTAAATCAGAGTATAATCAGTTATCTAGCAAATGCAGCCAGCATACTGTTCAGCATGTAAGAGTTATTTCAAGAAACATACTTGGAAATAATTCTAATTCAATTAACAAATTCGCAAAAAGAATTATGGATACTTCAATGCTTCTTTCAAAAGACAAAAATATCTAATTCACTCATTAATTTAATTTGGATCTTCTCTCGGTCCATTCCACAGTAAAACTTATTCCTAATCAACTCCCGGAGAAGTTTTTAAAATTATAAATCTACATTTTTTTTTTTTTGATAGAAAAATTAATAACCCAAGTTGATGCATATTTTGCACATTGCAATTTCAAGGAGGTGTAGAGTGGCCAAATGGTTGACTCCAACGAGAATGGAATCTGCATGTTGAGTTCAAACTCTGGCCGTTTGTGTTCACTTTTCACTAAAGCCCTTGGGAAAAGCATAAATCAATATTATCTCCCACCAACTATGGGTGAATAGTAAAGTAGTATGAGTTCTCTAGCTATGATTACCAACTCCAATAAATCAGCCTGTAGAAGGATAGGCTCCGTCTTTCTAGTTAATTCTTCCTTGATATGTTGCAGATCTTTGAATTAATTAGGAAGAATTAACTGATAGAAAGAATGAGAACAATTCACCTCCATGGATTTCATCAACTGTTTGGTACGAAATTCCCAGGACAAAAGATACCTGAAGGAGCCCAGAGGATACATTATAACTATAACAACTAAGATGAGGATACTCATCAAAGTAACTCACCTCAGAAAACAAAAACTAACTCCTGGATTGTTTTGATTTTTCCAAGCACACCAACAATGATGGGCACAGTAGCCTACTTCACAACAAACAATTCTTTCAGTTCTCTCACAAGGTCCTGATATTTTTCAAGCACCAAGTGTAGGGTTGACTTTCCTACCGTAACAACAAGAACAATCCTCACCAAAAGTGAAGTGTGTAAACCAATATGTGAAATCCACATTCCCCTACTGTGATTTGAACTCATAACCAACTGTATGCCAGGAGGCAATCTTACTGGTTGAGCTAAATTGACAAATCTTAGATATTAACAAAAAAGCACAGGGTTATTCCATTCTAATGAAAAAGTATATATACTTTGATAATTTTATACTTATTACATATACAATACATAAGTTTCAGTCATTATCTTCAGTCAGAATAGAAGTTGGAGGGGAGTTTGAACTTGCAGCAACCAGTCTTGTCAATTTCATTGTGGCCCGCTGGGGCAATGAAAAGTGTGGGTGGCCTAACAGTTAATGGTATAGAGGATGGAATCAGCAAACTGAGTTCCAACTCTGGTTTAGACATTCACGCTACACGCACATATATACACATACAGCTATTGGTAAATAACAGGAAGATTGAGGCCCTTTAGCCCTGTAAGGCAGTTCAAAAACCCATAATTGCTAAAAGCAATAATTGGGTCTCCACAGATCATTTGAGAAATGGAGACAAAATCATTGCCTGATGGGACACATGACACTGGAGCAACATTGCTTCCCTATGACAGCAACATCCACCATCTGACATAATAGGGCTTATTGTTTCCTACTTTCTCCAAGCACAATCAAATCCCCCACATCTAAATCGTAGTCACGCTTCAGAGGCATTCGACTGAAGAAGGGTTTTATTCAAGGAATGAAATTCAACCTCACCCTCATATCTTTTCTGTAATCGTTATAAAGGTAGAAGGTAGAAAAAAATTGTAGACACATATTCTTGCAATGACAAGATGTCTCTTAAAACTGAACGACTCAAGACAGACATATCAAAATACAGGTATTCCTACCCTGCTTTAAGCCACTTCACTTTTAAGAAAGACCTCAATCTGCCATAACATTGAACTGTATCTGTAAGCATTGGTGCTTCATGTCAATTTATTTCGTACATTCATTAGCAAGTTACATCCCAAGGTATCAGAAAAGCCTCAAAGTGCTCACTTAGTGTGTTGAGTTGAGAATAAAACTGGCAGAAATAGAAGAAGGTTATTTTGGGGGTCTAGAAAGATTTTACAAATAATAAAGTTGAAATTCCCCAAGTGTTGACAACTAAGATATGCAAAGGCAAATGAAACAATAAATGAAATGATCCATCTTGTTCATTATTATCTTTATTCCTCTGATCTACAACTACTATAACTTGGTTTTCAGGATTCAGACTTGGGTGGAAGGAATAATAAATGAATGGCTGTTACAGTGAGGGTCAAGTCCATTTGGCTCCCATTCAAGCATAAGCACCCTCTTTCATTCTTACCTTTGTCCATTATATTGCAAGTGTAGTTAGGGAGGAAGAAAAAAGAGGATGAAAGATATGCAGAGAATGAATGATAATCAGGAAGTGTAATCGTCATACATACCAACAAGCAGTTTAATTGATATAGGACAATATTGGAAAAAACTATCAAAAAAAATATCAACAATACTGTTGCATACATATATATAAAAGTGGACAATAGGGAAGGAGACAGACTCAGAAGTAAAAGTATAAGAGACTTTATTTGTTAATCATAAATTAATAAGTATGCTATACATTTTTCGGGACAGGTTCACAATCTCAATAGCATGTGTACCTTTTTGTGGTTCAAAGGTTCCTAAAGAAAATAAATTTAGCATCAGATGTTTTGCTTTGAAAGCAAAAATGGAAATCAAGAATGAGGATTCCTGGGTGGTCATGGTAGTGAGTCCGGACTACACACACACACATATATATATATATATATATATATATATATTGCAAAAATATTTTTTCCTATGATTCCCCTCTCACTGCACTACAACTGATTTTTAGTAAAGACTCTAGATTTAGTCTTGAAAACTCCTGCCACTCGAGACAAGATGACCCCGATTCTAAAATCTGTTGAACAGGATTTGTATAACCTTTTACCTTATCTCATACTGTGAATATTACTTAAAAAGAAAATAGATACATTGAAAGATTATCGAACCGTGCTTGGAAAATACAGCAACCAGAAAATAAGATATTTAAAAACACGTCATTGTGCACCAGGAATAGTTCACAGACATCACTAGATGAACACAAAAAATGATTATTCATCAAAAAAATACAACATTTTGGTTTTGTTGATAGTACACGTTGTAAGTCAATCACCGAGCCAGTACACCATTTATATCACACGTTTACGCGTTAGATCAAAGAAGCATAAAAAAATAAAAAATTTAAAAAAATACAGTAATCCTAACCTCCTCCTTTGCGGTGGGTAAAGATAAGTATTTATTTTTTTTATCATTTCTCTTTTGATTCATGATGAATTAAATCAAAACTTGTTGATATCTGTTTCTTAAAAATAAATGCCGGACCGGCTCGGTGATTGACTTGACTTTCATGTCCTACTAGCCCATAACCCGCCACTTCACTGATGGTTATCACAAGTGTACAAGAAGCTCGGTTGATGGCTGCTACTGATACAATAAGTTTGACAGACATGTTAGGAAGGGAGAGGGGAGAAAATAAAGTTGGGTGGTTTAATAGAAAGATAGGAAATGAGAGGGGCTGATGGTTGCTACCGATGTTGTGGGTGACAGACACGGCTCTCGTTTTATTTTTTTTAAATAAGAAAAAAGGTTCCTGATACACATTGACGCTTTTCACACACGAGTAGTTATTGTACTAATTAATTAGGGTGGAAGAATTAATTTGTTATCACAATCAGGACTAAATGATATTTTTTCTAAAATCAGAGCGAGATGATAGTTGCTTTTTTTAGTTTTTTTCCTGTTTGTAGGGGAAAATGTCATACGAAAAAAGACGATTTTGGCTACAAAAGCAGTCACAACTTTTTGGCGCCTGGCTAGGAAAATGAATATTCAACTTAGTAAACGCACACGAAAAAATCATATTCAAACTAACAAAATAAGGTATATTTTAAAACACTTTTTGAATAACAATACAAGTCTTGTAAAATATTGACAATACAATTTACATGACAATACATGGTTACGAAAAATTCACGTTATAATCAATATCTTTACAAAGCAAGGTAATAAATTAAAACCATAACCCCTAACCCTACGAACACATATATACAGACAGGCACTCGATATTTACTCATCTTCAAATTAAATGAGAATTATTTTATCGTTCGTCAAGATTTATTGGATCAAAATATTACTCTATTTCTATAATTTAAACGTGACTGTAATAGTTAATAATTATATTGTTAAAATATTATGACTTATTTGTTACGAAAAATTAAATGTGGCCCGTTTCCGAGGATTTTTTCCCGGTCACCTTTCTCCTTACAGATTTTAAAGATTTTATCGCAATACGAGTAGAGGTAAAAAAAGAAAGAAAGAAAGAAAAGAAAGTCTCAGATGGAAGTCTAGAAAGAAAGAACTCTGGCCTTTTTAAATAAACAAAATTGAGAGAAGAGCTGTAATGGGGTAAGAAGGAGGTTATATCTACACAGGAATTCCTGCTGTCTGTATGTAAAAAGAAGAAGAGGTGTATAGCAAGAAGAAATAATACATCTATGGTTGGTTGTGTAGTTCAGATCCATCCAGGTCGGATAAATTAAATAATCAGGGTAGACAGTCGGGTAGTTAGTTATGGGGTAAAGAAGTGTGTTCGAATTTTGTTGGCAAACAAAAAGAAATAGGATATAAAGTAAGAGAAAAAAGCAGGTTAGTGTCCCAAGTAGAGAATTCCACTCAGGCATGATGAAGTGGTTCAACTACTACTACTTGAGAGGAGACTGGGGGGAGGGGACAGGCAAGGCAGTAATCTATTTCACCCTCACAACATAAGACATACCTCTACACCATAGGACCAGCAACACATACCCTCTGCATCAGTTTCTCTAGTTTTTTTTTTTTTTTACTATTATATAAGATTCTTTTTTTTTTTTTTTCAAAATAAACTATTACGAAAGCGAAGATTCATCTGGGGTTATTAAGATATTTTTATTCTTTTCAGAGATGAATAAAGTACCGTATTTACTTGTGTATAATGCGAGATATTTAATACAAAAAAAAAATCAGGGTCACAATTGTGGGGGGTACGGTTATACTGGGGGGGGGTTAAAATAATAACATAACATATTACTGATTTTTAGTTACAAAAAGTGAGGGTCGCATTACATTCGAGATCGCATTGTATACGAGTAAATACGGTAATCTATTTTTCACCCTCACAAGATGTACTTCTCTACACACAGGCGAGGCCAGCGTACATACACACAGCATTTTTTTATACAATTATTCAACATCTTTTTGAAAACTGTAACGAAAGCTTGGATTTATTTTAGGTTATAATGTTGCTTCTTTTTCAAGAAAAGATGAATAAAATAATCTATTCCACCCTCATAAGACATACCGCTGCACCCCAGGGTCAACGTATACCCTGCATCATTATTTTTCTATTCCATATCTTTGAAAAGAAAAAAAATAAGATTAAACTACAACGTAAGCTCAGATTTCTTTTAGGTTATTAGGATTGTTTTCTTCTGAGCTGAGAAGAAATGAATGAATAAATAAAGAAGACCGAGGTTCAATTCTCATTCTATCCTTCCTTCCTCCTTTTCTAGTTGTTTTTTAAGGTCAGATCAGGAATATAACTTTTTCTCTTCTATTCTTCTCCCTTAGGACCCTAATTTCAACAAAGGGACCCAGATGAGGTATTTTTCAGTCGTATTTTTTAGTTCGTAATTTCTACAACTGAAAAAAAGCAATAGTCGGTGATGGTTTCATCTCGTATTATTTCTGTACAAAACCCACGAGTCTTAAAGGAGAAAATAAATAAATCACTAACACGCACTTGCTTGAAATAAATACATAAAGGCAGGGTTCTACAAACTAGAAACGTGATTTTAAAATAAACGATTTTAAAACTAATCAGGAAAATGTTAGGAAGGAGCAAAAAGGGACCACACTAAAAAAAATAAGAAAAAAAGAAGGACGGATATTCAAGATACTCGACTAAAAAAATATTTTTAAATAGTGACACAGTTTCAATTCTAAACATCCTTTCCTTGTTGGAGAGGTACCCGTTTTTTTAAATTCGATCCCATCTCCAGAAATAAGACCAAACAAACAAAAATGCTTGAAACACGTTAATAAACTACAAATGTTGATTTATTTGATAAAATCTGTTACAAAAAAATTTAAATCAGTAAAAATGGATATAATCAAGAAACTACCTGGAAATGACGAACTTTTAAAAAAAGTTTTGAAGTTGGAACTTTTCTATGAAAATCCAGTTTTAATTATTAAAAAAAAAAAAAAAAGAACAAAAGATGAATTTAAAACAATTACATTTACTAATTAGAAATCTTCCTGGTCATAAAGTATTTTAAAAAGGCTTTTTTACCCAGAGGTGTTAAATAAAAATCTAATATCATTTCCTAAACTTGAAACTAATGTTCCTCTTTCTATCTCGTCCATGTTTAAAAAAGGTTTCCTTCACAAGTCGATGTGATCAGAGATCATTTTATTTATTTATCGATGATCGATATAAATCAGGTTTGAGATTATCCACAGGCTATTAACGATTAACTCATTAGATGATCCAGATTTTTGATTTTATTTTGATCTGCTGTTCTGCTCATTTTAGTGAAATAAATATCTTTTAAAACATAGGTATAGATTAAGAAGAAAAAAAAGACAAGTTTATATGTAGTACGTATTTTTTTTTAAGAACGAAGTTTTTTTTTCAAAAGAAAAATATCAAATTAAAACTGTGGACTCTAAAGTTTTACTTTTTTCTTCTAGCATAAAAATTGTAAATATTTATACAAGAAGAAGCTGCTTATTGTGATCACTTTTGGACATTGTCTTCTAGATAACAATAACCAGTTGATAACATTAAGCAAAGGTTATAGAAATTGGAACAATTTACATTCATGTTATTATATTCATTGTTGTATCACATTATGTTAAGTCATGAAAATTGATATGTAATTTATTTTTACTTCATTTTAAAAGTGTTTAGGGCCGACTGATCTTGATAACAATAACCGTTTGATAAAATTATCCGTGATTATAATAAATTCCTCTGTACTAGTGAGCTTTTTTTTAACCTATTTTTTACTAATTACCTACGAAGTTCAATAGGCACAAAAAAGAAAGGAATACACGAAACTAGTTTTTCGTTTTTTTTTTTAAATATAAACTTTTGGTGGTAAAATTTATTCCAAGCCAACATTTTAAGGTTAGGATTAATTCAGTTGATAGCTTATCACCTGATATTGACATCCCTCTCAACCAAGAGGGGAAGAGGTCCATGAAAACACGGAAAAAAAACTAGGACAAAACCCCCTCAGTTAAAGTGCAAAGTAGGACAAAAAATTGGTTGAAACAAAACATTACGAATATTAAAGCATGGTGACAGTATCATTTTTTTTTCGCTTTTTTTATCCCTTGGGGGTCCCAGGGAGGGAGGATTGTCCCGCACTCCATTAAGGGGTTAGGGGTTAAGAAAGTCAGATCATCATAAGTGCCTTTTCAAGTGTTGATGGTTTATCTTGATAATTTACAGTTTAATTTTGTGATAAATGCAACAAAGTTTATAATTTGTTCCCATCAGAGTTGACTATAAGGATAACAGCCTTTTCCTACTATTGCTTGGGCAGGTAAGGATAGTTATGGGTGAGAGCTTCGGCAAAATTCCCACTCACCCTTTTTTCCTAAGTTCGTTTATTAACATGTCTATTTTTAAATTATGTTTATTAATAACGTAAAATATAAATTCTTTGGGTACAAACTATTATAAATAAATACTCTTGATTTATTCAAAAGATTAATCAGATTTCTATTTTTTATTGTCGAAAAAGAGGAATCGAAAAACAAATGTGTTTATTTAATATTTGCAGAGAGTCAACATTTTTATGTTTATCTTTTTGTTTGACTGTTGGTTGGTTTCTGTCACGCTAAAGCAAAGAGGAAGGGGTAAAGCAAGGCTCTATTGTGCCTGTGTTCGCGTCTATATTACCCCTTCTGCAGCTGAGGTCTCAGTAGTATCACGGTAAACAATTCTGCTAAATGTAGTCATCTGATATATCACGAATAAAACTGAGGTTTTCCTCATATTAATGGGAAAATTCGTTTCCAAACCGTTACCTATTTGTTTTATAACTATTTTTTTTATAAGGAAGAAAAAAAAACAGAAAACAGGGGCGCAGAAAATTGACAGAAGAATAAACTTCGTTCGAGGTGCGTTTTCTTTTGTTGGCAATCCATACTTGAATAATCCCGTCGTTTTTGACGGGTACTATACTGGTTATTATATTCAGTTAGAATTTTTTTTAATCCAAGCTGAATATGATAATAACTAGCAATAACTTGTCTAATTTAGCGAAAAAGATATCCAAATGTCTTATTGCTTGGATAAATATCACTTCAAATGAGTACAGTTCAACAAATTGAAATCTAACAACAACAATAAAAAATGTGACTTTCTTTTCAACTATTTTAGTGAAGAAAAACATATTTCAAATTTCATCTAATTTCCTTTTATTCCCACTAACACCTTGGCTTCATGATTTAAATCCAACAAGCTTCTGGTCATTTTAGTAATGAATTGTTATGACTTGACTGATTTAGTTCGCAACCAATGCTACTAACAATGCTGATAGTACTAATACAATAAAACATAATTGATTATGAAATAAAATGCACAGATTACATTATCTTTATCAACATCTATCAATCTCTATGATCAACATCTCACCCTATCAATATCTATCAATCTCTATAATTCCAGAGAGAGACTTACTTTCTCTCTAATTAAAGCACTTATTCCTCAAGTTTTAAGGTAAATTCGTTTTCCGGGTGGAAATTTTACATTTATATCATAATATCCCTTCGGGACACGAAATAGAGTGACGAAGTCAGCTCTGATTTCATTTGTTTTACATCGTAGATGTGCCTTATCTAAAACTTATGACAGCACAAAACCTTTTCCTTTCAAGTTTGTGAAAAAAATAAATAAATAAATAAATAAAACAAACTTGAAAAAGGTTCAAACAATTTGAACCAAACTGAAAACACCTTTGAAAATAATAAAAGGTAGCAAAAAGGCCAGATTTCGATCAGAGCCACTTCCAATACGAGTAACATGTGCCCCATAACACAAATCATGTTTTCAGATGGACTGTCGTAAAAAGAGACGGGACAGATTTTTACTGAATTTTTCACTTGATTTTATGCAGTTTTCGTTTATAAGATATTACCAGTTGTCGTTTTTTAAAGCAAGGTGTTTATAAGAGAAAGAAGATGGCAAAAATTCTTATGAGACGATTCAAAAGTTGTTGCTTTTTTTATAAAGGTGTTATGAGACGAACTAAATAATGACCTAAAGGAAACAATAAACTGAACCCTCACTTTATGAACAGATGGCATTTGGGGGGGATATTATATTTTTTCTGGGATATTTTGGGTGTATTTTAGAAATTTATAATGTATATTTACTTATGATTATCTTGTTTTTTCTGGATCATGATATAAATTTCGGGGCTTTTTTTTAGATTCAAAGGAATTTACTTTTTATAAAAACGACAGGTATGAGAAATGAGTTTTTCTGTAAACAAACAACATTGGACTTTTTAAAACCCACCTAACCATCCAAATAAAGCATATACTTCCCTCAAGACCATATAAATCATTTCAAAGTCTGCTTTACCGTTAAAAGTACTGAACAATAAAATTTAAAGCCTCAAAAGACGAAAAAGCCGAACAAGATTAAGACATAAATTTCTCTACCTTTTAACACATACACAACATTTTGACACAGGGTGACATCAAAAAACGGGGGTCTTGCAAATAACAAAAGACCAGTAGCAAGAAAACTTCGAATGCAATAGAAAGAAGAATGTCCATGGTATCCTCTGCACTTACCTACTTGCTGCAGGTTCAACAATATTAAGAGATATCTCCATATTATATCTAAAGTATTTGTCCGATGGGTACGATAGGCCGCCATATTAACTTCTCATACATGACCGCTTGTGACGTCACAGCTCACATGTAGCCTCTAACCCAGAAAGTCTGGAGTTCCTTTTTTTAACAAATTTTGCTCCTTGGGGTATCAGCCCATCCATATAAGTTTCAGAAGCACTTGGACCAGTGGAAATTCCATGGGTGTTGACAACTAACATATTATCATTACTCTCGCATATATATATCTGTTATTAAAGTATATAATTTCATTAAAGTAATTTATTTCCATTTTTTTTACTGATTTTGCTCCTGGGGGTAACAAACCCCCATCTAAGTTTTTCTTGAGCATTCCTCCCCCCCCCCCAATTAATAACTAGCTAAAACAACATATTTAGCATCTGTTAAATTTCTCTTACAACTTGTAGCAGCAGTAATTTAAGAAAAAATTATTTTTATTTTAATTATTTTTAACAAATTTGCCTTTTGGGGTATCAAACCCCTGTCCAAATTCTATAAGTATATTTCAACCCCAAATTAAAACAGCAAGCAAAAATTACCTATGAATTATCAGTTTGATTTTTTAAACACCTCATAGCTACAGTAATTTCTAAAACATATTATTTAATTAAAAAGAATTTTTTTGCCAATTTTGTATTAAACCCCCATCGAAGTTTCAGAGGCATTTTTCCTCCCCCAACCCCCAAAAAATAAGTAGCAAAAACTTCCTAATTAGTATCATTTTGATTTCTTGCTCACTTGGGAGCTGCTGTGATTTATTAAAAGATTTTCTTTTAATCAAAAGTTTATTCTTTACTTCTTAGCTCCTAGGGGTAACAAACCCCCATTAACTATTTTTACTTGTGTACAATGAGAGAAATTTAATATAAAAAATCAAGGCCAAAATTGCAGGGTAGCATTATACTCGAGTGAAAAACAGAATGAAAACATATTATAATATATTACTGATTTTTAGCTTCAAAAAATAGGAGTTGCATTATATTTCGGATCACATTGTACTAGAGCAAATACAGTGAGTTTCATGAGCACTAAATGGATCGGTGGAAATTCCATGGGTGTTGATATCTAAGACATCATCATCCCTCTCGCATATATTTCTGCAATTAAAGTATATGATTTTGTTAAAGTAATTTATTCCTGATGAAACGTATCTATATTAATTATAATGACATGCAGGGTCATCACTAGAATCCATGGTGCCCTGGAGATGCTGAACTTCCGTCTCCTTCGAAGTATAGTATCATTTTATTTATTTATTCATATTTCACTGTGAGAAAGATAAAAAAATACAGGTATAGAGTGTCTATTAAAATAATCAAGTAAATGTATACAGTTCTTACACAGCCTCAGAGTTTCAGATTATCATTTGATAAATGTAACAGATTCATTATTATAACAAGGAGGGAGTGTCCATTTACATTACCGACAAATAATCATCATATTTTTGTGTTTTTGTTACAAACAAAAAAGCATTTAACAACAACAAAAAAACAGGTGCATCATTTTATTCTGTTTATTTTATTAATTTTTCCATTTGTAAATCTGGAATGCTCTACTGTCTCATACACATAACGGTCTACCTTCAGCACACAGGGTCTTGGGCGACTATCTTTGTTGCCAATACTTTGAGCTGGCCCAGCATAAGCACTAACTGGCTCGATGTAAATTCCACAAGTGTTGATATCTAAGATATCATGATTACTCTCGCATATATATTTCTACAATTGAAGTATATGATTACACTCTAGACCTGTCATAACAAGGAAGTTGGGGTCCATAATTTTCTACCATGTTATAAGTGAGTCAGCATTGTAATGAATTTTCCATTTTACGAACCTTAATCAAAGTCAAGCCCCATAACTTCGTCATTCCTCTCTCACATATATTTCTGTTATTAGAGTATACGATTTTGTAAAAGTAATTTATTCTTAATGAAATGTATCTATATTAATTATAATGACATGCAGGGTCGTCACTAGGATCCATGGTGCCTTGTAATTCAAGCAGAAAAGAAGAGAAAACTGGGGTGGGGTAGTCCGGCAGAAAGACAGAAATAAATATAAAAAAATCTAAATTGTGACACCACACCAGAAGGTTACATTTTGACAAAACTTAGAAACATACATAGCGGGTGTCTAGAGTAGGTGTTTGACAAAACATTTGTAAACTTTTTAGTGACAGATGAGAAGGAGAGGGGCAATGAGTTCTGTTCATTGACTACCAAAATGTTTTTCTTTAATTCATTTCCTTTTTTACAGTTGGTGTAACCTGATCAAATTGGGGGTCTTCCTATTTTTGCATTTAGCTATTATTCAGAGAGCAAAATTTAACCTTTTGAAAATTGGAATCTATGCTAAAACCACATTTTAAGCAATTCCAAGTAATATCAAGCCATGTTATAGCGAGTTAACAGTTTACGTTGAAGAAATTTATCATCAATCTGTATTAACTATTAGAACATGCAAAGGCTAATGAAATTAATATATCTGTTATTGTTTTTTTAATAATTATTTTCTATCTTGGTGTTTTCTATAACTATAACAATTTTTAGGCTTCAAACATGTGGGAGGAAATATGAATGAATGACTGTTATGGTGAAGATTGAGTCAATTTTGCTCTCATTCAAGCATAAACACCCTCTTCCATTCTTACTTTTATTCATTACATTGCAATAGAAAAGATGAAAGATATGAGAAGAATGTAAATGTCATTGCTGTGAGTTACTTTGATACTGTTGGACAGCAATTAACTCTTAGCCTTCTCTATCTAAACATGAAAAGGGGAAAAGGTGTAAAGAAACACAAGAACATGATAAAACAAATGAATTGACAAATTCTATTGGTGTGAGAAGACACCAGGGAAAAAATTGATAATTATCAGAAAGCATACAGGTGGTACATACAAACAAGCAATATATATATAGGATTTCTCTTCCCTCAAGAATAAAAAAAAAATTACCTTTTCACCTCAAAGATGCAGAAATTTGTAACAAAAATTTCAAATCACCATAGCTCAACAAATGGCCCGACCAACCAGCCAAGTGAGCTACAGGTTCTTTTCTCTTTACTCTTCTTTATTTGTGTGGGAGGGGGATCTCCAGGCACTCCTGGTCCCATATTAGGGGCTAAAACCTTGAAAACATGGTACTCCACTTGGCATCATCTAAAAACACATTAGTTTTTTTCGAAAGAGTGCTTTTAGTATTTCTAGGCTCAGTTTGGATCAACAATGCCTAAATCTTGTACTGGTATTTTTTTAGATAGTTTTAGATGAAAGATCTATTTCTTTTAGATAACTTTAGATAGAAGATCTATTTTTTCTGATAATTAGTTTTGGTATACCCATGGGTTACAGCGATTCATTTACTTGAGATACGGATGTATTTTCCTTATTTTTCAAAGTACAATAAATGAATAAAAAGTTAGGCTGAACCTCACTAATCCAGAATTCACAAGTCCAGCGACTTAGATGGTCGGGATGTTGACATGAAACGGGCAGTCATGTAGGTACGAACAAAAAACTTCAGTGGAAAATCAACACCTGCGGAAATAAGCTTAAAATTCAAACCATAGATGTACTAGTTCTTTTCTTGTGTGAAGATCTAGTAAAGATAGTGTAGCCAACTTTGTTTTCAAGTTTACACCTAAAATTGAGTCAAAAAACATCTTGAAACACCAAGAAACATCGAGACTCTTCAAAAATATAACAAGATTATTTTTCTTCAGATGATTTTTAGACAATCTTCAGATAATTACTTCTGTTACATGTGCAGGCTACAATGATTCATTTATGCAACGAACAGATATTGTTAATAATTTTTATATTATGTTTCACTAGTATCAGTAGGCCTATTTTTCATTGCTTTTTCTACTAATCTACTTATTTTTATCTCATGGTACAGCAAACTTGTGCTTCAGGACTGGCATTTTGTCATAAAAGAGCCCAGTAAGCTTGAGCTTGGTTTATGCCAATGAAAGTTGTATCAGTATCAATAATATAATATAGTATATGTATTATTTTGCCAGTTTCCACTGGTTTAGAAAAGCTGTAACTCTAGCATTTGTCTAGTTCCAAGTTTGCCAGTTCAGTGAGTTTTAACCTGTACTAGAGATTCCTTTCTCACTTCAGATGTTATAAATAATTATCAAGTTCAACTTCGTATTACACAAGATCAAAATAGAGAAAAGACGGATAAATTGTGTTGTGCCAATCTTCGAAGTCGGTAGAGCCTGCCTTCCTTTAGCATTTGAAATCTTACCTATTTCCTGAACATTTAACCACCGGCACTGGAAGGAAATATGCAACTATCTTAACCACAAAACAGACTATTCTTTAGGAGTTATACATCAGAGTCAGGTTCGAACCCTCTAACAACCAAAACTTACTGAAGACAATACAATTCTGTACTTATAAGATCTACGATGCCATAATGGTATAAATAATTAGAGCATTTCAAACAGGTGCAAGATCGATAGGTGTGTGAAGGACAAAAGGTCTAAAAGCTCTCTCCAAGCTGTACAGTGTTTATTATGACATTGTTATCAAATAAAAAAATGTTGTCAAGAAGATGATTGAATTATTGCAATATGTTTGGAAATTTTTATAAAAGTATCATATATAAATAATATATACATTATATCAATTCTCCAATCCCCACTGGATAAAAGCGCTTGATAACCTGTATGATCCTTGCAGTAAAGATATAAGGCCTGCTAAAGGAGAATATCAATATAAGGTCAAAATTTAAAGAAAATGCAATTTGTCAATAAAGTTATTTCCATAACACTGGACTGGAGCTACAGTTGTAAATTGTATTTATTTACCGAATTCCATATAAGTATGATAGTCTTGAAACAAAAAAGGTTTTTGTTCTTTAATTAAGACTGGCTAATGTTTAAATCTGTGATCATTACTAAAATTTTGAGATGAGCAACATATGAATTATACCATTTTATCTGGAAATAATTTTGGGTTATACATGTAAAATTTGAAAGGCATATCTGATTTACACTTTTAGATATGAACAAAAACATAGCGTGATATGTTTTTTAATATCCCTACCTTGCATAGATGAATCACCATAGCCCGCACATGTACCAGAAATAATCATCTAGAGAAAATCATTTTAAAATAAAAAGTAGATCTTTTATCTAAAATCATCTAAAAAATACCAGCACAAGATTTGGGCATTGTCGGTCTGAAATGACCATAGAGACCAAAAAAGCATTTTGAAAAAAAACGCTTTTAGATGGTGCTTAGTGGAGTGTTCATGCAAATTTTCAAGGTTGTAGCCCCAATAATGTGACCAGAAGCACCTGGAGACACACACACACATACAAACACACACAGATGAGCAAAGAGAGAAGAATCTGTAGCCCCCTTGACTGGTTGGTTGTGCAGGCCATATGTGAGGCTATGGTGATTCAATAAATATTTGAAAAGAAAATAGATCTTTCAGGAATGCTGTTTATTTACCTACTGGGTCATGCATGTGCAAGTTTAAATATCATATCAATATTTAATAAAATTAATCTGTTAAAACGGTCAGATTATGATATAACCAAGTTTTTACATGTAAAAAGAATGATTTATCGATTTAAATAAGGTCCTTTCTTTTTACAAATGGAATCAAATATCTGATGGGCAAAATTGTTTCATTTGACAAAAAGTGAATTGTGTCCTGTAGTTTGTCTTCTCCTCTAAGTGCCATATCCCTTCAGGATGTGGATCATGATTCTCCACAGCTTCCTTTCTTTTTGTTACTATCAGCAATTCTTGCTTTTTGTCTTTCGGTACTTTCTGCCATTTATTTTCTCAAACTAGTCAAGAAGGTTACCCACAATTCACCTCAGCTTCTCTCATCCTTCATATGCGCAGTGAGTGTTAAAAGTTCTCCAAGCCTTCCTTCATTATGAAACCAAAAAATTCCAATTGTCTCTTTTCTATTGTTAGCAGCAATTTCCAAGTGGTTCCTACTCTCCTTGAAGCTTCCTTATTTGTCACATTCTCTGTCCATGATATTCTCGACATTCATCCATAAAACCACATGTTAATTGCTTCAAGTACTTTTCTTCATTTGTGACGAAACTGCCCAGCGTTCATGACCACACAGGAGATTGGACATTACATATCAGTCCATCACTCGTTTTATCGTTTCATTTGTGGTTAACCAAGTTAAAAAAAAAAAAGATATATAACTGCAGTAGTATTGGACAACTGTAGCTACTAGAGGTTCTGGAAGGTTCTATCCTTTTTTTTATACGAGCGTGAGTTTGTATGATTACATGTTTGTATGTTCCAGCGCTCGTGACCATACTGTTTTTGTCTACAGACTTGAAATTTGACATCAGTTCTCCACTCAACCCCTTCTGAAAGTGTCTTTTGATTTTTAGAAAAAAAAGTTCTTTTGACCTTCTTGGGGTCTTGTTCTGACAAGCTAATTAATAACATCTAGATTCTACAGAATCTAGATGTTTTCCACTCTATTTTAGATGTTTCCCAGTGGAAAATATAAGTGATGTCATAAATAGAATTTTTTCTGATCATATTTATTCTTCAAATGAATTTTTTTAAGTGACTTAAAATTTTGATGCTACGTTTATTCAATTGTTGACTCTGTTAGCAAATATGTATAAAATTTACAAGAAAATTGTAGAATAAAGCCTCCTTCTATCTTTGTTGACAATGGAAGGACACTGAAACCTCAGTGAAGAATATGAAGATCTTAGGATGCAAGGATGACTGAATCTTTCTCTCCACCTCATTGATGTGGTCCGAAGGAAAACAGAGCATCATGTTTGGCATCAACTTGGCTGTCGGCTTGCGGATTTAGTCTAAATACATAAGTAAATCCTTCACTTTTAGCCTTTTTCTCAATGATATAAAAAAAAAAAAATTTCATATGTAACAACCTAGAAGAAAAAAAACTATGCTCTCACTGAACAGTATCATTGGAAAATTAGTTTTAAAAAATGAAATAGAATCCCACCGGCCTTTTTTCCTCACAAAAGTATCATTTCATTACAAATGAAAAGTCATTTTTTGAATAGTAATAGAGGTTGATATTAACAGAAGTGCAGTAATAACTTTTTAAGTGCTAGAGTCGAATAAAACACTTATCATTTCCTATATCCTCTCTCTATACAAGTATATATACGTCACATAAATAGGGCAGGCGAGGAAGTTGCCCAGTACATGAAATGAGCAGGTATACAAATTGGATGTAATATATATACATTTATATGAATTATAAATTGCGTTATATTATAAAGAAACTTATTTGAAATGATCTGCCGTCGTTACACGGTTAATATATCACTCAATTAAGGCAACATAAATAGAATAAACAATTAAAGAAAATGGGGTTGCTGCAGGAATTGAACCTACCACCAATAGGGTAGCCACTTCAACATAGTGATGCTCTTACCATTGAGCTAAACAGCCGCTCGTAATTCGAAGGCTAAATAACTGCTACCAATCTAAATTCTCGTCTCGCTCATTCTTGGTCTATTCATCTCTTTCAATGTGACAGGTCATTCTGTTGGACCAAATATATCCATTTCTCAAATACGTATGTATATATAACACCCCTTATACTTTTAGTTAGGAATTAAACACAAAACCCTTCTTTTAGCTAGATATCAAAAATGTCACTTCCTTATTTGAAATGATCTCCCATCATTACACAATTAATGTAGCACTTGCCCTAGACAACATAAATAGAATAAACAATTAAAGAAGATGTTTGTTACAGATTCAATTCCTGCAACAGCCCCATTTTCTTTAATTGTCTATTCTATTTACGTTGTCTCGGGCGAACAACAGTAGATCATTTCAAAAAAGCCTCTACATGATATAATGTAATTTATAATCACATATTTGTTCAAAATTTCCATTTTGCTCATTCACAGTCTATATCAGCTCTATTTGTTTCTTTCAACATGGCAGTTATGTTATTAAAAAATGGATCTAACAGAATGATTATCAATTTGAAATGATCTCCTGTCATTATACAATGAATGTATCATTCGGCCTAGATAGCGTAAATAAGATAAACATTTAAAGAAAATGGGGCTGTGGCAGGAATCAAAATTTTTTTATATATATATATATATATATATATTGATATATATATATATATATATATATATATATATATATATATATTGATATATATATATATATATTTATATATATATATATGAATAGAGCTTCTAATAATGTCAGCCCTCTGGTAAACTCCATAGCATCCAAATTTGAAGTCATGTGAAAAAAAATTCTATTGAAGAATAAATATGGTCAGAATAAATTCTTTTTATGACATCAGTGGCATTTCTACTCGAACACATCAGAAATAGAGTGAAAAAAATATCTAGGAACATCAAGATTCTGGAGATATGGGGATCATCAATTAACCCATCAAAATAAGACCCCCAAAAAGATCAAAAAAGCTTTTATTCCAAAAATGAAAGAAAACATTTTTTAGAAAGAGTCTAGTGGAGTACTCATGTCAATTTTCATGTCTGTAGACAAAAGTGTGTGGCCAGGAGCACTGGAACACACAAACACACTCATGCACATATAAAAAAGGATAGAACCCCTCATCACCTTTGATTGCTACAGATGTTCAACAGTAAATATTTAATCAAAATATAACCCCTTTGAAGCAAAAACCTTTTTCAAACGATCCTCTAATGATAATATGCCATCTCTATGAAATTCTTCAGGTTTAGAGCAATTACATTTATAGATCTTTCACTTTTAACATGATTCTCTATGAGGTAAAAAAATTTTTTATATGTACTAATCTTAAAGAAAGAAAACTATGTTCTCACTGAACATTATCATTCAAACATTAACCTTAAAAAGATATAAAAACCTCTCGATCTTTTTTTCTTCACAAAAATAATCAAATCGGAAATCTCCCAAAACTGCAATGCTCTCAAGAAGTGGAGGGGATAAAAAACATTCAACAGAATTTGGGGAGCCTTTGCAAGGCAGCTAGTTTGATAAGGGTCCTCCACAACATCCTCACCCAAAACTTAATCACCAGTCAATAAGTAATTACATATTATTTGGCGTCGTGGCTTGGCCCACACCAGCAGGCTGCCCTCAGTACACATTTAAAATACCAGTCGTTTGTCTGTAGTTAAACTTGGTAATTTAGCGATTCAACCGTCTGTTATCAGGCTTGATTGTTGATCGGAGACTATCTAAAAAAGCTTGCAACTTAATTACCTATCTCTTTACATACTGATACTTTGCTTGGTGTAATATTAACCGTAGAGATCTATTAATTATCTTCTAAGACCTATATTATGTTTTTTGTTGTTTTTATTTTTATTTTTATGTAGTGCTATCAAAGAAGAAGGTTGTAGCCAGTGAAATGATTTTGATATTAAAAGATCTATAGCAATTCCATGGCACATTTTTGCAGTGTTAGAATACAAATTAAAAGCACACCATGGAATTTCTATAGGTCTTGAATGCTGATGAATGAAAATAATACTCATCAAATATTATGAATTATGATATTAAGATATGGTGGTCAGAGTGATGTAATGGTTACTGGCATGAAAAATGGAATTACCAATCCAAGTTCAAATTCTCGCCAAGGCTGTCTGCATTCACTTTGCTCAAGCAGTGGTGGACTGGGCCTAAAATTTATCCTTGGGGGGAAAACGTGTAAAAGGACCTACCTAATCCTTAAATTTAGCAAAGGAAACAAATGAAAGCAGTGGTTTTAAGTAGCTCAATGAAATGCTACATTTCTTCGATATTTTATGTTAATGTTGAATAAAATAGATTCTGTACGAATCAAAATCTTAATAATAAAACAGACAATCTGAATATTTCATAAAGCATAAACCACCTCAACAAATATAACAAAAATAGACGATCACATAAAAAAAGGTTGAATTGATTAGATACATTTCATTAAACAAGAAAAATCGCGAAATAAATCTTTTCCCAAGCAAACATATCTACCAATAAATATTCTACCATTAAAGAAGTCCACCTCTATGTACCTCGGGGAAGGCCTGAATCCATCTCTTCTCAGACCTCATTGTACATCAGAGACCATCTAAAAAAGCTTTGAAACTTAATTACGTATCTCTTTACTTACTGATACTTTGCTTGAAATCCATTTATTCTAAGACTTATGTTAGGTTCATTGTTGTTTTTGTTTTTTGGTAGTGCTAACCAAGGAGAGGGTTGTTGCCAGTGGAATAATTATGGCCTTAAAAAGACAATGGCAATTTCTTCGTGCATTTTTGCAATTAAGTGATAAAAAAAAATTAAAAAAACACATCATGAAATTTCTAGAGTTCCACAGATTCTATTATTGCAGATAATAATCATCAGTCTTTTAATGTTCATCGTTGGACATAAACCTTCCCTAGGAATAGCCACACTTCTCTATCATGGGCATTGCACAGCCAGGATTTTCTGAATCTGTCTCCCATCTAGTACTCTGTCAGTCTAAGTTTTGCATGTGATTTCTAGGGATCCATGTTGAGAGTCGTGATGTCCATCGGTTGTCTGCCATTCTTACAATGTACCCAGCCCATTGCCATTTAAGTTTTTTAGTAGATTTTATGTTGTCCTGGACTCTTGTTTTCTCCCTGATATACTGTGCTGTCTTCTGATCTCTCCATGTGAGGTTGGGCATGATTTTTTCATGTGCACATTGCATGGTTCTCAGTTTGTGGGTCAGTCTCTTGGTTAGGTTTTATGTTTCAGCTCCATAGGTGACTATCAGGAGGATGGTTGTATATCCTTCTTCTAAGGATTAATGGGATATTCTTGTTTTTGTAGGTTGAGCTTGCTCTGCCGAAGACTTGCTATCCTAGGGTGATTCTTCGCTTGATTTCTTCTTCTTTTGAGGATTTCATGGAAATTTGTTTCTCTGGTTAGATGTAGTGGTCTACTTTCTCCAGTTCTGCCTCATCAATTTTGATCGTTATGTTCTTATTTCTAATGTGATTGTAGCACATAATCAAAATATTACTTATTAAGTATATTGGAAGCCATTTATTGTAATCATGGATAATGTTACCAAACAGTTATTGTTATCAAAATCTGTTGGTCTTCAGCATTTTGAAATGGATTAAAAATACTAAAAAAAATCTGAAAACAGATTTTATTTTGAATTTTCATTATGTCAAGTTGTTTATAACTATGAATTTAATGATATAGCAATGAATTTATAACAATAAATGTAAATCTATAACAATGATTGTTAATTGTGCCAATTTTTTATATCCTTTGCTTATCATTATCTAAAAGACGCTTTTCCAAAGTGATAACAATAAGTGGTTTCCTCTGTATTATGATCTAAAAGACGTTAAAAAATTGAAGAATGAAATACAAAGTAATTCTCATATCTTGATATTATAGATCATCATATCAAAGTATTATTTTCATTATCAGCAGTTGTAAGACCTGAGGAAATTCCATGGTGTATTTTTATAATTAAGGATTAGAACTCAGAGTAATTTATTCAAGACCACTTGAGACAATATACACCTGAGGAAGATTAAAAACAAGATTGAATGCTTCAGAGTCAATTACCATTCCAACTTCTATTCTGACTGAAAATGATTGCTGCAACTTTCGTACTGTATATACAAAACAAATAAAAAATCATAAAAACGTATATTTTTTGTATAGATGAATTCATTTATTGGAATGAATTAAGCCTGAGTAATTGTGTATCACAAATTTTCATTAATAATCAAGTTTTGTCAACTTAGCTCAATCAGTAAGATAGCTTTCAAGTCAATCAGTTGGTTGTGTGTTCAAATCATGATAAGGTAATGTAAATTTCACATATTGGTTTACACCCCAAATTTTCAGTGAGGTTTGTTCTTAGAAATTCTAAGAAAGATTCTGGTCTGAAAAATGTTTGGAATGATTTTTGTTATGGTTGTTCAGACAATCTATTCTCCAACCTTCTTCAAGTGTGTATCACATCTGGTAATCTTTAAGAAATCTTGAATTGAGTCCTTTATTATCAAATAATGATTCTTATTTTTGTTATTTTTATCAGAATTTATAACCAATCAATATTCCCCCACTGGAAAGTGTGAGTGGAGGATGAAATCTACTTGGGACTATTTACATTCAATTCTTAATAATGCCCTAGGGATAGGCATGGATCCATTTCTTTCTCCCCCTTCCCCAACAGAGCAGTTTGAGTCCTTTTTCCCTGCAAGTCAGTTCATTTTGGGTGTAGGGTTACCACTATGGCTTTGTAAAAAAAAACCAGCAATTGCTACAATGATTTGGTCTCTATGTATCACTCGAGAAATGGGAATATAAAATCATTGCCTCACTCGTCACAGGACATGGGAGCAGCTGATCAAAATATTCCTTTCGATGAGTCTGCGTTGGAGCTTATCAACTAGTATAAAAGAGGAGGATTCCAACTTAAACTACACCTGCATATTTCTTTTCTCATATTTAAAATCATACACTATCTAATCGTGCTATTTTCACTTGTCCAGTGCTACCATAAGCGAAAGTGTTCAATATGACTGTTGCTATAATACAGATACTATGATATTACCTGACATTCTATCAATTGCATACATTGTCACTAATTAATTTCTTTCAATGTATATACTTTCATATTTATTTTTTGAAATCCCTTAACCCAGTGCAGGGTTGTTGGGGTCACTGTCCATGATTTTGTCATGGAAGTGTCAAGGGCAGGATAGCCTGATAGAACCCATTCTTCTTCAAGCTGGTTTTGAAATCAGAATAGTCTCCTCAACTTGTTGCCAACTATAGCTAGAGAGCCTAGTCTGCCCTCTATATACCCATAGGTGGGAGAGGGGGGAAGGGATGGATTTATGTTTTCCCTAAGGGCATTAGTTAAATATAAACACAAACTGTCTCAGCCAGCATTTGAACTTTGCTTGCTGAATTCATTCTCGGTGGTATTAACAGTTCCGACACTTTGCAGTATACCTTTTGTTAAAATCACTCCATTTAGATTACTTTCTTGAAATATTTTAACCATAAAAACTGTGGTAGAAATTCTTTTAGTAATTTGCAAAATTTTTTTTCTTTTGATCTTGCATACTTATGTTCAGACATATAAATATCATTTCATTGCTCGTCATAATATATAAATGAGTGGCCACAAATGCTCAGTGATCAACATTTTTTAAAAGTTGATATTTTCTTTATTCTTATAGCAACAATCTTCAGTTGTTTTGTTTTATTTTGAAGTTTGAACACTCAGCATTGTAATTCATGGTGTTCAAGCTTCAGAATAAAGAAAAGAATGAGCATTGTAGCTCTAAAAATCATGAAAATATCAACTTTTTAAAAATGGTGCATTGGGCACTTATCATGCGCAGCCACTTATACAAGCACACACATACACATACTCAGTTATATATATATATATATATATATGTGTGTATATATATATATATATATTTATATATATTTATATATACATATATATACATATATATATACATATATATATTACATATATATATACATATGTATATATTACATATATATACATATATATATATAAATACATACATATATACATATATATATACATATATATATACATATATACATATACATATATATATACATATATATATACATATATATATTACATATATATAGATATATATTTATATAAATATATATATATACATATATTTTTACATATATATATATATTACATATATATAGATATATATTTATATAAATACATATATATATACATATATACATATATATGTATATATATATATATATATATATATATATATATATATATATATATATAACTACTAACAACAATAGCCTCTCACGATTCCTCATTTTTTTTTTTCTGCTTTCAAAGCCAAACATCTGATGCTAAATTTGTTTTCCACAGAAACCTCTTAACACTTAGAAGGTACACACATCCTACTGAAGATGGGAACCCTTGCCAAAATATGTATAGCATACTAATTAATTGATTTGTGAATTGATTAATTAATTAACGAATAAAGCCTCCATATAATTTTACTCCTGAGTTTGTCTCATTCCCTATTATTCAATATCATATATATGTGTGTGTGTGTGTGTGTGTGTGTGTGTGTGTGTGTGTATTGTGTGCACGAGCACACATACATACATATGTTTTTATAGTGGATGTGAAATGATCCGGCAGAATGTAGATAAATATGACAATTGGAACATGAAGAGAAAAACTCAAAAGGTAGATATTACCTCTTGAATTTTTTTACTATTCTTTGGGCGTAAAAACCTATTTGCCAGCCAGCCATCCATCTTAAAAACTGAAGAAACCTATGTTGACAGTTTTGGGAGTCAGTTTCTAATATATATATATATATATATATATATATATATGTATATATACGTGTATACTTAAACCAAAAAGTGATGCTTTGAAGATCTAAGGAATTCGTCTATTAAAATATTCAGAGCAATCATAGTTCTGAATCTCATATTTCAAAGAAAAAATACTATTTTCCTTCATTTTGGGAACCATTTAACATCTGAGATCATTCGGTACAAAAAGAAAGAAGTCTGAAAGAAAAAAATGTCTCTTTAATATAAATAGTTGTTTGTTAGTCATTCTTCAAAATGAAAGAAAATCAACTTTTGATTTTATTTCGTATTAAGTTGTAACACATGAAATGTTTTTTACACCATAGGGCAGGGGTCGACAAACCACGGCACACAGCTACATTTCATTTGGCCCCCAGCTTCATTTCATCTGGCCTGCCAGCTTCATTTAACATTTGTGTATGAAAAAGGATATGCGGTGGCCAAGTGGATCGGGCGGTCGACTCAGCGTGCCGAGTTCAAACCCCGGCTGTGTCTACTTGTGTTCATTTTCGCACTAATGCTTCTGGGAAAGGCATGAATCCCCCCTCTTCCCAGCTATGAGTAAAATGGAATCAGCCTCACCAAATCTGCAGGCAAAAAATCATGGGTTGGCCTTTGGTAAGGCATAGTACCCATCAACCATCCATACTAGGGTTCAGATGATGATAATGGCCTGATCTTTATTGGCAATATGACAAAGAAGATAGGCAAACTTTGATAGACTGAAGTTTCAATAATGTTAACTGTCTGCCTGTAAGGGAGACACATACTCTAGTTAGTTAAGTACTTCACTTACAATGTCCTTGAGTGAGTGCCTACTACTTATGTCCTCTTCCTCAATGATGAAAAAATCATCTGATGACAAGCAAGGGGCCAGTCCAGGCCTGATTTTATGAATGGGTTTTATTATTGTCTGCATTCATAGATAACTTGACCTTCTAAAAATAACAATATATATATATTATTAAGAAATGGATATATAATCTGACAGAAATAATTATGATTTAGTTATACTGATTAGATTCTAGCAGCAGCCCCAGTTTTCTCTAAGTGTCTATTCTATTCACACTGTCTAGGCCAAGTGACTCATTCTCCACATAATAATGGGAAATCATTTCTTATAGTGTTTCAAAATAATAAAATGCATCTATATTATTATCCATTTCTTAATGGTATATGTATTGTTATTATTCTATGAAGTTTGAGTTATCTATTTATGAAAAATATAATGTTAATGCTGCAGGAATAAAGCAACGCTACATTAAGGCAACTCCATTTTCTTTGATTGTTTATTTGATTTATGCTGTCTAGGCCAAGAGACACATTATACATCTTATATCAGGAGGTCATTTTAAATGGAGTTTCAGATAATATGATGCATTCATGAATATTCTGTCGGATCACATATCCATTTCTTAATAATATAACTATATATATATATATATATATATATATATATATATATATATATATAGTCCACAAACAAAACTGCTGTCATTTTTCATGAACATATGCACTAGTCTGTATTATATAAGCAGTGTGTCCATGCACTTCCGTCTTCCACACTTTGAAAATAAAAATTCTCGTCGAAAAGGGATGAAGGTTGAAAAGAGATTCTGAGAATTTAATTGTGATAGAAAGATTGTGGAGAGGGAGAGAAAAGTAGGTAGCAGAATGCAAAAGGGTAGGAGGTGCAACACAAAGATGTTCACTAAAAGAGAATGGCAGAATTCAATCATTGAGAAAAGAAGAAATGCAAGAAAAGGAAAACAAGATGGAATCGAACTTGCTTTTGAGTGTGGTTTGTCGAAGATTTGGTAAAGTGCCAGGGGTGGTTGCTCCAGGTAACTTCTCAATTGCCTTGCTAATTATAGCAGGCAGGAGATTGGCAGAAATGGATTCATGCCTTTCCTAAGGGCATGAGTGCGAAGTGAACACAAACCGTTTCAGTAGGAGTTTGACTGATTCAATTTTCCATGCTATTAAATGTCGGACCACCTGCGCCTCCCATGGAGACTTTTCCGAAGCTTATATGCAACTAGTAAACTTGGAAGCAAGAAGTTTTTACTTCAATTGTAAATTATGCTTGAGAGGTGTTGGTGACCACTGAAAATGGAATCCAAGACCTAGCTGAGATTTGTATTCTCTTCACTTTCCTAGTGGGAAAGCATGAATCAACTCTCCACCTCCTAAGTGTAGGTAAATATCAGAGCAATTGGAACCCTTTAGCTCTATATGGCAATCCATCTTGTGCATCATTGGGCTAGCATCCTAGCTCTATAAAAACCCACACTCTCTTTAGACAATGATTGGGTCTCCATGAATCGTTTGAGAATTCATTGCCTCGTGTGTGGTGGCGTAGTTAGAGATAGCTAGAGATTTGGTGGCTTGGGGGCTTGGCTCCTTGAGGAAGCAGAATTAGTGCCTAATGCAAGTTAGTGTAGCTAAGGTTTTGGAGACTCAAGAGTCTCGGCTCTTTGAGGAGCCAATTTCGACATTTAATGAGATTTGATGGAAAAAGAAAATATGTATATATAGACAGGTACTATCATTTAATCAGTGGAAAGCAACCCCAACAGCTGAATTATCATTATGCAATTCATACATCTACAAGTATATACTTGTTATTGTACAATGCCAGTAGAAATGCAGTAGGTGAACTCTATTGGAGGCCAGGGGGACATTTTGAAATAGCCCCCTTCCCATTTAGCTACCCCTCTGTTCATGTGTCACATGACATGGAACTATTGAATCTGAGCTGAAAGAAGATATTCTAATGTTTGGCACTCTGCCAGACATTGTGCCAATCATCTTGTGTTGAAGTTGTGAAGGTGTTGACTTTTGTCATGAACAGAACACTGCATCTAACACCAAATGTCTGACAGTCGCAGTGTCATACAAAAACCTTCCGTCCGAGCAGACAAGCAGTGACAGAAATATTCAAATGTCTTTAGACACTGGGGAGAAAAACAGTGAATGGATAAGACAATGTGTTTGGTTTACTTAACCAAACTGGTAGATAATATAGATATTGGCAACATTAGATAAGTAATGAGAACTTCCAATGTATATATATATATATATATATATATATATATATATGTATATATATATATATGTAGAGAGAGACAGACAGAGACAGAGTTGGAAAAATTGTCAAATTCTTCAGTTGAATATGTTGTTAGAGAATCAAGTCGAAGAAATTTTTCTGTGTTATTAGTATTCTTAAAGATGATATCATAAGTTGGTTTGCATGCAGTCTGAGATTAAAACCGACACCATGGATTTAATATTCACATGAGTGAACACTCAATAGAATTGACACAAATAGCGAGATATGTCTATGGTTATACTTACTGATTCCTTAGTGTTAGATAAGTTTTTTTGGTAACCTATGTGGCTCCTATTTCCAAAAATTAAATGATGTGTAGAATAAAATTATATCCATACTCAAAACGTTATGATAATACCCTGTACAAAATAATAAACTACAAGTATGACATGAGCTTTATATCAAAATCATAGCTGAAAGGGATGTTGTGTTTGATCAATGCTGCTTGGTTGCCATATTGATATAACTGTTTTATTTTTTAAATCCCTGAAACGGTTACATGGTAAACAATTGATAATCCTGACAAGAAAAAATTTACACATTAAACCATGATAACAAAGTTTATGTAAAATAAAGGAAAAACACAGAAGAAAATTATATAAATTGCATTGACAGATATTGGGAAATAAGTGATAAATATCAGCTAATTTAATGATTCCTGGATTTAAAAAAAAAAACATCAGGTTTAGTTAGTGTTTCAGTAAAAACCATCACATGACCAATGTCCTTCAGCAGCATGCCATGTTGGGAATGATCGATTAAAACATTGGAAGAAGGGGAAATCAATGAATAAGTTACTCTTCTCACCTTTTGTTGGGTAATGATCACTAAAGAGTCTGAATTTTCATGAAACAAGCAGGCACTAACTCGCGACCAATTTATCAAAAACTTACATAGCAAACTGATCCACCCACCAAAAAAAAAAACTAATGGGGAGTTGAACCAACCCTGAAACATTTAACGTTGACATAATAAGGAGTAAATGTTTATATTTTCAGCCACCAAGCTTCATTGATGCAGCCTGCATATGTGCTGTGTATATGGCTAGCAAGCCAGCCGGACCAACTAGAAAACTTAAAGAAACCTATGTTGACAGTTTTAGTTGACGGTTTCCAATATCACTCACCTTTTGCTTAAAGTATAGCAAAAAATACATTCTTTATAGCGGATATCCGTTACTTGTCAACTCGGTTCAATGGTCAAGTGGATATAGAGTCCACTTTCTTCACCCGTACGTGATGAAAACCAATTTAAACTTATGAGCATCTCATGGTACAGCTGAAGTATGGATGACCAAAAATGACAAAACCTGATAATATCCAAAATGTCTGAAGTACATTCCTGATATTGAAATGCTGTCATATGCCAGGAAACACTCAAGCACAGTGATTCTGGATGTGGAGTGCACATCCCACATGAGAGCAATTTTAATACACTGGAAGGCAATTCCGAATTTATGTGTGAAGAGCAAAAAGTGTTCTGTGACTCAAAACCGAGTCATGTTGAGCCGTTACTGAATAATAACTAATCATACAATACTATTGATTCATAATTTTACCATAGATTCAACAGTAATTATTGCTTGACATTAAGTTTGCGAGGTATAAAAGCAACTTGGTAATTGCATTGTTGTTACTAGATTGCTTATTATTACTTATTGCCTGCAACTTTTGTCATGAGAAGATGTACCCATAATCCAAATTTCTGTATCTTTGGTACAACATTTGGGCAACTTTGGAAATTGTCTAAAATTGACCAGAAATAACCACAAATAGCCTCTAAGCTTAACTTCACATAGCTTATGTCACAAGTTGGTGTTTAGTCAGTCTTCCTGCCAAATATTTGGTCCATGGCCCTTGTAGTTTTAGCATGAAAGCGGCACGGACAAACAAACAGAGGGCTCAAAAATTAGTATATATATGATCTGATTAGAAGATATCCAGCCTTTTAGTATTAGTATATAAAATAGCCAACCCAATACAATGGTGTTTTAGTCCTTTTCAAAGTGCTCCCCCTTGAGACCTCACATACACATCCCAGTCTACAAAGTCCTATTTCAGGATCAACATCAGCATTCTCCTTAATCTCTTTGCGGAAAAGTCAGAAGTCACAAGGAGCCAAATCTGGACTACTGAAGCTTACTGATTTGGGTGATTTGCAGCAAAAACAAAATCTACTCTAGATGTGAAAAATTACTTGCATGGTCATTGATGCAACAATCACACAGTAGACAATCTCACTCAATGAAGTTACTCTGCCAACTGAATAACCCCCTGGGAGATTGTCTGTTCACGCATGTGCAATAAATAGCACAGGCCTTATTTTCCCAATGATCTGATCAGCCTTTTAAAAATACGTTGTTTCAGGGCGGTTATCAAACCCTGCCATTCATAGATCATGTTACAGAAGCACATACTACAAGATACACTATGATGCTAGCAGCACGTTCCTTGTATGTCCAAAGATATCATGTCAGACATAATGGAAAAAGCAAGTCGGTCTCTTTCTAATTTTGCAATTCTTATTTTTCTACGTTTCATTCTTCTTTGTCATTTTTTTTTAATTCAACATCGAAAAACATCGGCCAAAATTTGAAAAGATGAAAAATGAATAAAAAAAAATTAGAATAAACAAGAAAAATATTCCAGGAAACCAGTGTTGTCATGACGACCAGCTAACATCGAAAAAAATCCATTGTATTAATTTTGACGATTATTTACCTTCATCTTGATTTTTTAGTTGTTTTTATCACGACTCAGCTCTACGGTAGCAAGCAAACTACGTGGAGCAGAAATAAATAATAAAATAATGGAAAAAATATTTGTTGAGATTGCAAAATGAATCCACCCTGTTGTCATGGCAACTCCCCGAACATCTTGAAGCTGACAAGAATATAAACATTTCTAACAAAAGGAAGATCGAATTGTTACGTGGAAAATACACAATGCCGTTCCTTATGACGTGTCTTCTCGCAGTTTTCAAAACATCCGGGAAAGTTGGTTATTCAGATTGTACATTCATCTCATTGTGTGAACAATTCTGAAGATTTTGTTTTCCAAATTTCTGACCCTCATCAGTTGATAATGGTTTATGCAGCAAATACATTGCATAAATTGCTGCATGAATACTCTCGTGCACATCTCCACATTTTTTACACAATTGCAAATAAATAAATAAGGGAGACAACACTATAATTAACATTTAATCGTTATATCCCTTGACAAATAAGTCATTATAATATATATAGGAGTGAATTCAAACACTATTTTTATTAGGTTGTAAATTAGCTGGATTCTTTTGCATTCTCATAGTTAATATATTTTAGAGGTACCTCAATTTAGTATCTCTAGCTACAATGTATTTTCGCTACTTAGAGGTCACAGACAGAAACACGAAATAAGACTTTTAGTATTATGTATACACACACACATATATATATATGAATTTATACAGCTATATATACATACATTAAGTATACATCATATATATGTTATGGATATATGGTCTCACAGAATGATTATGAATTGTGTTATATTATATATAAAACTCTATTTGAAATGACCTCCAGTTATTACTCCGTGAATGTATCATTTGGCCTAGACAGCGTAAATAGAATAAACAATTAAAGAAAATGGGGCTGCTGCAGGAATCAAACCTGTGACTGATAGGATAGCCGCATCAATAAGAGTTTTAATATAACACAATTTATAAATACATATACATATTTATATAATGTAAAATGTTTTACAGCTTCAAACACTGATTATTGAAAATTTTTTTCCAAATCTGTGTCATTTCAGTCAATTATTTCCCAATATCTACCAATGTATATCATGTAATTTTTTAGTGGGTTTTATGCTTAACACAGAATTAGATATTATGGTACTATGTGTTAATTTTTTTGTTGGGATCATTAGTCGTTTACTAAGTAAGCGTTTCCAGGATTTAAAAACAAAACAGTTATACTAACATGGCTCCCCAGCAGTGTTAATCAAACACCACCACCCCTTAAACTATGATTTTAATGTATAGCTTTATTTCATTATTTGTTGTGATGTGTCATGATACATCTAGTTTGTTATTTTATATAGGGTATTATTATAAAGTATTGTATACAAATGTTTTTTTTTACGACACAACATTCAATTCTTTTTCAACAAAGGGCTTATTTTCGTAGGTTACCACAAAAATGTATCTGATGATGAGGGATCAGTAAGTGTAACAACAGACATGACTTGTTGTCAGTGTCACTTCTGTTAAGTGTTCACCCATGTGAATATCAAATCTGATTTGTCAGTTTTAATCTCAAACTTCATACAAACCTATGTATATATGTATATTATTTTATACAGCTGCTGCTCCACAAACAGCAGCAGTGCTATCCATAACCAGATGATGACCCTGTGGTCAGACATGGTTTCAGGGACTGAAGCATCATTATCATGGTTCCCTCTCAGCTGTGCGTATGGGCACCTGCACTAATGTTTTGGAACCAGCGCACCAAGGAAATTGATGTGCGCACTAAAGATTTCAAATTAGATAGCTTACTGAGTTTTTATCGAAGAAAATGTTGATTCACTATGTCGAACTTAAAAATGCATGCATTCTTATGTCACAGGAAAAGTTTGCTCCAGAGAAGATTTTTTTTAAGACTCCAAAAAATAGATGGAACATTGATCACAACTAATTATAATGAAAAGAGTGATTTTCTAGGTTCTCTCTCTGAAACCATGGACTCTTCCCTCCATTTAAAGGTAACAACTCTGCCAATAAAATTGCTTTCAAAATATCATTAGAAACAATGGACTTTTCCACAGCAACAAGTTTTTTTTTGCTAAAAAAATTACATGATAGGATTCAATTATAGTTGCACCCCCCCTTTTTGTTTTTTTGAAAAAGGTTGAGAACTGAAAATAGTGTTCAGCTTTTTATAGTGAGCCATTATAGAGGCAGCACACACTCTCTTTCACACATCAGTCTCCTATGCTTCCTACCTCCACAATCTCCGATGACGCAGCCTGACATTTATCCTGACTGTTTGGGGTCTAAGGATGCTCAATAATTTTTCCAAAGTAAATTGATAGTGATTGCTTCTTCAATTTACACTTTTACAGAAATGGTCTTCTTTTTAAATATGAATTTTTTAACCAGGATTAATTAATATTTATAAATGTTAAAAGAATATTTTTAACAGACTGTTACCTGGGGGTGGGGAGAAATACAGGGAAGAAGCAACAGAAGGAAAAAAAGAATGAAGGAAGGACCAACCTATGGAGGAAATGAAAAAGAAAAGATGTTTAAGAGAAAAAAAGAAGGAAATCAAAAGAAAAGAAGGGTAAGAATTAAGGGAACAAGTAACTGGAGGAAAAAAAACAGAGAGGAAGAAAACGAAGAGAAAATAAAGGTCGTGCATGAAAAAGAAAGAGAGGATAGAAAAAAAGAATGAAGGGAAGAAGAAAGAGAAAGAAAAAGAAAGGAAAGACGTACACTTGAAAAACGAAGAACATGAGTAAGCAAAGATAAAAAAGACGTGTTGAAAAAAAACGGTAGGAAAAATAAAATACGTACAAGAAAGACGAAGAAAGTACACAAGAATATAAATTTAAAATTGTAGCAAAAAACGTATAGAAAGAAGATGAACAAGAAAAAGACGCTAAGAAAGGCAAAAGAATTAGGTTAGGCCTAGTTTAGATCAAAAGAAAAAATTGGGAAGGCAGAAGGAGAGAAAATGTCGAGAAAAAAATAGTGTGAGTGATAAAAAAAGACAAAAAATCCCAGCGGACATCAAAAGCAGAGAATAAAAAAATGTCGGAAAAAAACTGAAAGAAAGAAATTGTTCAAGGAAGCATGAATCCCGCCAAGAAACCCACTTCTTCCCAAGTTAATGTTTCTAGTCTTAACAAGCGGCATCCAAATGCCTGTATTTCAACAAGAAGCCATCGTCTCTCCCATCGGTTATTGTGAAATCAGAGGCCAACAAGCAACATTATCTTCTTCCTGTTCCATAGTTTGTAGATTTAACAAAGCTTGAAGTTAACTCAAGCAAATTGAAAAATGGAAGAAATTCTCTTCCATCGAAAAATGTTCCCTTTTTTACTTCTGCCAACGAAGTTGGAAGAGGTATATGCAGGTTCGGCTCGTCTATTAGGCGAACCTAGGCGGTCGCCCAGGGCGCAAAGTTCGTAGGGGCGCTCTCCAAACCGAAAGAAATATTCGATAAAAAACAACCATAGGTGCAAGTCTCGTGAAGGGCACATCAAACACTTGCGTCGGCCATGGGTATATATGTACTCATTACTTTTCTCCTGCCCAATGTTTTTCTTCCTTTTCTTTTTCTTCTTCTCTAAGTTCTTTTTTCCCTTTATCTTCCATTCATTCTTTTTCCTTCACTTTGTTCACTTTCTCTTTTTCTTCCTCACGTTCTTCTCCCTCTTCTTCCTCTTACATTCGTTTGTTTTCTTTCCTTTTCTCTTCCATTCATTTTTTTTCTTCTTTTACACGTTGTTCTCTCTTTACTTTTTCCCTTTGTTCGTTTTCTCTAATTCGTTCTTCTTCTTTCTTTTTTCTCCCATTCGTTCTTGTTCTTCCTTTTTCTTTCCTTTTCTCTTCGTTCTTTTCCTTCTTTTCTTCCTCTCTTTGTTCTTTTTATTTCCCTTTTTTCTTCACAAAATTTTCTTCCTTTTCTTCTCCCCCTTCTTCTTTCTTCTTTTTTCTTTCCTCATGGTTTTCCTCTTAGTTCATTTTCTTCCCTTTGTCCTTTTTTGTTCTTTTTCTCCTTTCATTCGTCCCATTTCCTTCACCCCCCCATCCTTATTTTCTATTTTCTTACGTCAAATCAAGCAAATTGTAGAAAATGGAAGCAATTTTATTCCATCGGAAGATATTTCCTTTTTCCGTTGTGTCTCCTTGTTGTTCAATGCCAATATTTATTTCTTTGCTTGAATCAGAGGCATAGCTGAGGGGGGAAGGGGGGCTATTTGAGAATACACCTCAGGCCTCCAACAGATAAGCCTCCCCCGCCCCAAGAAGCCATGACCCCTAGGCAATGTCCCCTATAAATTTTAGTATTCAGTGTGTGCAAAATCTTTACGCTGTGCAATTTTTTCCTGTGATAAAAGTACGTGCGCACTTATGAATTTAGTGGACTGAATCAGGATTCTTTCAATAAGAAAGCAATGAGCTATCAACAGAATTTGAAATCTTTTGTGCATACATTAATTTACTTTGTGCACTGGTTGAAAAACGTGTGTGCATGTGCACGTGCGTATAGCTCGAAGGGAACAATGCCACCCAGGCCCCCAACTCTCTAGCTATGCATCACCAAAAAAGATGTTCCGTTTTTGAGTCTTTTTGTTGGTCAGTGGTAGTATTCATTTCTCTGATAGAATCCTCTCTTCTTCTTCTCTATATTTTTTCTCTTTCGCTTTCTTCATTCACTTGTTCTTTTCCCTTCCTTTACTTCTCTTCGTCCTCTTCAGTGGTGAAAATGCAGGGTGAGGGGGGGGGACACGCAGGTGTATGATGTATACCTACTTCTTATTACCTCTGCCAACGAAGTTGGAGAGATGTATAAATTCGATCAAGTCCGTATTCCCATCCACACGATATCTCAAAGAGTACTCTATGAATTTCAGTGAAATGTTGTGGACGGATAAGCATTGCATGTAAGGAAGAATAAGTGAAATCCTAGCTTATTTTTATTTGATTGAGAGATATTTTTTGATTTCTTTTCATTTATGTATACGCTCATAACTGCCCACACGATATTTCCAAAAGTTCTCAATGAATTTCAATTAAATTTTGTTGATAGGTAAACAATAGGCTACGAAAGAGTTGATTAATTTTTGGGATGGATCCATGCTCTATTACCTCCCCTCCGTAGTAGTTATATGTCCACACCACTTAACATCGCACAAATTACATGTCTGTCCACACAATATCTCCAAAAGTTCTCTATGAATTTCAATTAGATTATGTGGAAAAGAGGGCAATAGGCTATTGAAGAAGTGATTCAATTAGGGGGTAGGTCCATGCACAATTACTTCCCCTGACAATGGCGTTGGCAGAGTTATGCAATTTCTTGATATTTTCTAGTTTTCCACATTTTTGTATGTTCAATATCTTCTAATGAAGATATTACCATAAACCCAGTTCCGCAAACCCTACCTCACCAAATGCTTAGTTCCTAAAACTCATTTTCATAACTGGTTTTCTTTTCTTCCTTTTCTTCTTCTCTGCATTTTTCTTTCCTTTTCTCCTTCTCTATGTTCTCTATCCTTCATTCTTTCTTTCACACATTCTTTTTTTTTCTTTCTATTAGAAACCATCAGTCAAAACTGTCCACCTAGATTTCTCACTTTTGAAGTTGATTTAGCTGGCAATGCATGTATGTATGTATGTATGTATGACGCCTCGCCAATGGAGCAAGAGGACTGAAAATCTCAAGATGTACTCCTTATCAAATCTAAAAAAAAAACATTTTGTTTTTTTTTTTAAATTCCCCCTCATGGGTCCTTAAATGGGGGTTTCACTAAAGGCCAGAAAAAAAACTTTTTCATTGATCACCCTTTTTCCAAATTTTCAATTGGTCACCCTCAACTGGGCATGCTGCAAAAAGACATTGATTTCTTCTTGTGTTAAGTCAAGTAAATTTTAAAAAATGGAAGCAATTCTGTTTTATCAGAAGATGCAGTGCCGTAGCTGGAGATTTGTGGCTGGGGATGAGGTCAAGTTCCTTGGGGGACCCTCTACAGTATTTAATAAGATTTGATGAAAAACGAAAATTTGTAATAAACAGACATGCACTATCATTTAATAGGTGAAAAACAACTCCAAAGGCTGAATTATTATTTATGCAATCCATGTATGTAAAGATATATTCTTGTTATTGTATAATGTCAGTAGAAATGCAAAAGGCTAATTACTATTTATAAGCTTTCAGCTTTCAGGGGGTCACCTTCATTTGGGGCACAGAGAGCATTTTTAAATACTACGACTCAGAGTTTATTGATGAGAAACAGGGACTTGAGTTCCCTTCAGTCCACAACCCATCAAAAAAATACACAAGAAATTTGACCCAGCCACAAGCTAGTCTTTTGGAACTAAGCTAAGAAAAATTATCTCTTTTAAAAAATTATTTTTCCATACTTTTTCTATATTTAATGACCTTAATTTACAACTAATCCAATCTTCATCCATTTTTTGTTTTTGCAATAGTGGACAGGGAGAGGAAGTCTTGACTTTAATTAAGTTAAAACTTTACTAGTAGATTCCCACCTTTTTTCCCAGGGGTGTGACTTGGACCTGGGCTCCAACCTGCACAGTCTGTTCTACTGCCAAGTTATTCCTGTGAGGGGATAGCAGACGTCTACAGTCATTTGCTCCATGGAGTGTTCATATTATTCTCTGGTTCAACTACCCATACAGCTGGAACACTCTTATAAAGGTGCTGCAGACTTCCATAGCTAGCTTGCATTTGCCAGAAAGATTCTCCTGTCAAATCATAACCATTAGGGCTTGTTCCTATCCCTGCCACCAAGGATACTAACCTTTGGTTTAAAGGGTTGGGTTGTCCCAGGGCAAGTTGCACTTCCCCATAAAACTCCATTGCTCAGGCTGGAGGGCTATTTTGCACCAAGGCCTCACCATCAATGGTCCTATTGCTCTGAAAATCCATCCAAATAATCTTTGTTCGCCAAGTCAAGAAATTCATTCATACAGCTTTAGTTTTTTCTCCTTCATATCCTGAATGGTTTTATTACTAATACCTTTATAGAGACTTTTAATTTTGATATCTGATAATTTCCAAGTAAAATGTATAAACACTCTTTAATATCAACTCTGCCAATTTTGACTTTAAAAAATTTTTTTAATCTTAAGATTAAGTGCGAGAAATATTTAGCAACCTTGATGGGGTACAAGCCTTGATAAAGGTTAAAAACTGCTCATGAGCACCATTGGAGATTTGGGGTTCTGGGGGTTTAGCTACTTGAAGGGCACTTCCCACTAAAATTTAGTGCCATGCTTCCCAACCTGAGGGCTACGAACACCTGTGGGTCTGCAAAGGTATTATTTAGGGTTCAACCATTTAAAAAGCCTGCCCTGGGGTCTGTGAGCTTATTCAATAGGCAGTGAGATTTGTTATTGTATAATGTTAGCAGAAATGCGGTAAGTGAACTACTATTCATGAAACTTCTTGCCCCCTCCCCCCATTGGGGGCCCAAGGGTGATTTTAAATTGCCTTATCCCCTGCCTCAACTACACCCCTGGAACTCCTGCTCTAATTTAACATGGACCATCGGGAATTATGGCTGCTTCTTCATGAAGCCCTGAATTGGTCTCAGAACATTTTTTTATCTACTGCAATGTGACCCCATTTTTTCTCCTGATTAATTCCAGGCCAGAAGGTGTGTAGTAGCGTAATGGTTACTAACATGGAAAATAGGATCGGCAGACCGAGAATCCACTTGTCCTTCTAGCTATGATTGAGTAACAGGGCAGTGGAGCCCTTTAGCCCCGTGAAGAAGTACACATGAGAGAAGGTTACACTGACAGAAAAGAACAGCTTTTATGTAGTAGTAGTCACCATAGCTGGTCCCTAGCCTGGATAAAAGAGGAAAGTTGGTTATGGGAGTAGCAACTACCCAGTAAAACCTACTTGCGACTGAAACTGCAGCAGAATGGTTACGGCACTATGCTCCACAAGGAGTACACAGGAAAAAATGGATGAAAAACAGGTGAGAAACTAAGAGGGAATAAGATGAGGAGAAAGACCAAAAATTGAATGAAAAAGGACAATAATTGAATGAAAAACAGATGGAAGACTATGAAGAAAGAATATGTAGACAAAGGAATGAAAAATGCAAAGAAAACTTCATAAATGAAAGAAGAACTGTTGGGGAACTAAGAAAGAAAGAATGAAAAATGGAAGACTTATAGAAAAAAGTAAAATGTAGAGAAAGAAATGAAAAATGAAAGAAGAAAGATTGAATGAAAAACTAATGTAAGACTGATGAGAAAGAATATGTAGAGAAGGGGGTGAAAAAGAAAAAGAATGAACGAAAAACAGGTGGAAGACAATGAAGGAAGAAACTATAGAGAAAGAAATGAAAAAGGCAAAGAATTTTTCTTTGCAAATGCAAGAAAAACAAGAGGAAAACCAAGAAGAAAGAAAATGTAGAGAAAAGAATGAAAAATAGAAGGAAAAATAAGAAGAATGATGGAAGATGGAAGACTTAAAGAGGAAAGAAGATGTTGAGAAAGAAATGAAAAATTGAAGGAAATAGAAGAAGGATGAATGAAAAACTGGTGGAAGACTGAGAAAAAAGTAATTGCTTCTTCTCCTTATGCTATTTCGACTTTTGGAAGGTATTTTCCGAACACTTTACTCTCGGATAATGGAGGAAACCTGTATGAATGAAAAGTTAAAAACCAAGAAAATTAAAAAAATACAAAAGAAAAAAGTAAAATGCTTAGAAAATCAGAAAAGAATACAAATCAAAATAATCAAGAAGCAAAAGACTGGTCTGGTTAGTCATCTGATAGAAACCTTCATATGATTAATGTCTTTTGGCAGCATATTTGGGATGCTCAATTAAAAAATTGGAAAAAGGCATGATCAATAAATAAGTTACTTCTCTTGCCGTAACAAAGAGTAAATGTGTAAATTTTCAGATCTTTAGCTTCAGTGGTGTGGTTTGTATGTGTAATACATACATTGCCAGACTAACTTAAAAACTGAAGAAACCTATTGTGACAGTTTTGGTCAATGGTTTCTAACATGAAGATAAGGGGAAAAATCATCAAGAAATTGATAAAAAATCTAAAAAGCACTCCGGGAGTGCATAATTCTGCCAACACTTTTGTTACTAAAAACTGAATAAAAATTACTTCATATATTGCTACAATGCAGAGGAGGTAACTGTAAAAGCAATTCCTGGATCTACCTCCAAATTTAACAAATTCCCTGTTATCAAATGGCCTAACCTTCTGGAAGATTTCACAGGAATTCGTTGACAACTCTCGGATATATTTTGTGGACTGAAATGGTTGTAAACTTGGAGATATTAAAAAGATGAAAAAGATATTTTGAAAAAACTTCCAGGATCCGCCCAGAATCTAACAAATCTATTTCTTCCCCTATAGCCTACCCTTCACGAAAATTTAATTGAAATTCATTGAGAACTTTTGGAGATATTGCATGGGCAGACATATAGAAGGTAATAGCAAAAATTTCCTGGATCTGCCCAAAATCTTAATCAATTCTTCTTAACCTATAGTCCACTGTTTCAGAAAATTTCATTGAAATTCATTAAGAACTTTTGGGGATAATGTGTAGGCAAACAGACTGTCATGAATAAAACCTATTTATTGAGGAGAGTGTGTGTACAAAATTTCAGGTTAGTGCTACGAATGGTTAGGGCAGGCTGAAGTCTGGATACATAGTCCATCTTCATCATCATCAGTCTGTTAGCATCCGTTGTTGGATATAGACCTTCCCCAAGATTCGCCAAACCTCTTTATCATGGGCATCTCAATCATTTTCGGCCACAGCCTCACACCTGATCTCTGGGGATCCATGTTGTGAGTTGTGATATCTAGAGGTTATCTGCCATTCTTGCAACATGTCCAGCCCATTGTCATTTGAATTTTCTAGCAGTTTCTATGATATTCTAGACTCCTGTTTTTTCTCTGATATACTGTGCGGTAATACGATCTCTCCATGTGAGGCTGAGCATGATCTTCTCAAGGGCATGTTGCATAGTTTTCAATAGTTTCATAGGTACAATTAAATGTCAGAACCTATGAATAACCTGAACCCAGCAACAGTGTTTAAGCTGGTCTATTGTGGGTAATAATGATTAAAAAATAAGACAGTGGAAAAACTAAAAAGTACTGAGAGCTCATACCTCTGACAATGTAATACATCAACTAAAAACTGAATGAATTCCACTTTATACAGAAGTATAGTTTGGAGCAGAAACTGTATGTTTCAATTTCAGACTATTGACTAGTTATATTGGAAAATATCTCTCAATCAAACAAAAATTCCTTGATCCGCCCTAATTAATTTTTTTTTTTAGCCAACGGCCCATCCTTCCACAAAACGTCATTGAAATTTATTGAGAACTTCCAGAGATATTGTGTGGAAATTCATACTGACAGAAATACAACACAAGTGAATACTTATACCTCTTTCAACAGAAAAATGAAATGAGAAAAAATGCTAAGAAAAAGTGAAAACAAAAATCGAAAAAAATTAGTTCCTGGATCCACCCCCCAAATTTAACAAATTCTTCCATACCTCAAGGCCCAAACTTCCAGAAATTTTCTTTGAAAATCATTGAGAAACCAGAGATATTGTGTGGGGATATAGCCATGTTGCGGGGGTGGTGACTGTAAAAATTCCTGGATCAACCTCAAAATTTTACCAAATCTTCTCCAAACCGTGACACACCCTTTCACCAAATGTCGTTGGAATTCATTGAGAACTTTTGGAGATAATGAACAGATAAAAAGAAAAACATGAGTGAATGTATAGACCTCTTCCAATTTTGTTCGCAGCAGTAAAGAAAAATGAAATGAGAAAAAATGCTTAGAAAATCATAAAAGGTAAAGAATTAAAATTAATAAGAAAAAAATGAAAGAAAAAAAGACAAGTGAAAAAAAAGAACTCTCAGAAGTTAATAAATAATAAAAAAGAAGGAAAGAGAAGGCTTTATTAGGAAGAAGATAAAAAAAGAAAGAAGTAAGAAATTAAAGGGTTGCAAATCTGAGCAATTTTGTGTAAATAATCTCAATTTAGAGTTATTAATGTGCTTTTGGGGGGAGCAACAGACGCCACACAAGTGGACGGTCTTTCATCTCCTTCCAAATCACAACATGTTGTCTCTACAATTCAATTATTCGGCCAATTAAATGCAGCCCCTTTGTCACATGACCTAACACACACAGCTGAGCCTGGGTTGCCAAATTAGCCATTTATTAGATGGAGCTGGCTGATTTTTTTTCCAATTTAACCAATCAAAATCTACTACAGCTGAAAATTTGGCTATTTTGAAAAATGATTATTAAGTGTAGTAAGTGTACAATTTTCACCTGGAGTCTTAGTGTATAGTTTTTTGATTTGGTAAGTGGTCTCTGGACTTGTAAAACATAACACTTTTAGCTATAAAGTTAGATGGAAATCGAAGAGTCTTGCAACTTTTAATCATTTTATAGCAATTTTAGCTATAAATGACAAACCATACTTGGCACCACTGAGCAGAGCATGTCTGTCTGCTCCTTTTCTATTTTTTCATTGGTTTTATCAACATTATTAGCTTTAGAGGTATATTCACTCGTGTCTGTCCATCTGCCTGTTTGTCAACACAATATCTCCAAAAGTTCTCCATCAATTTCACTGAAATTTAGTGGAAGGGTAGACCGTAAGCAGAAGAAGAATTGATGAAATTTGAGTTGCCTGTTCCTCCTCCATTTTCTTTGGGTGCCATTGTCAACATAATTAGAATTATCACTTCTACATTATAACCATTTCAAAATTTTATTCTTATTTTCCGGGCACTGAATGATAACAACGTAACAATGTTTCAGTTTGTTATATATGCAGTGTCATTTTGTGAATAGTAGAACAAAGGATGGTATAAGCAACAAAAAAATAGTAAATATTCAATCAAAATTCGACCAATTTGAAGCAATAGTTTTCTTCCAACAATCCTCTAATGATAATACGCCATTTCCTTAAGTTTATTTTGGCTTAATGGTCACATATTCAGTAGAAGCATGAATTATAGTCTCCCCATTATTCAACCTTTTATCATGGATATGAAGGAATGACTCTAGGATGGCAAGCCTTCTGTAGAGCAAGCTCAAACTTCAAGAACAAGAAAATTCCATTAGTCTTAAAAAGGAAGGTATACAACCCATGCATCTTCCTAATAGTCAATTATGGAGCTGAAACATGAAACCTAACTGAAAGACTGACCCTCGAACTGAGAACCATACAATTTGCACATGAAAGAATAATGCTTAACTTCACATGGAGAGGTCACAAGACAGCACAATATATCAGGGGAAAAAACAGGAATAATAGACATCAAAGAATCCATTAGAAAACTCAAATAGCCATGGGCTGATCATATTGCAAGAATGGCAGACAACCGCTGGACATCACAACTCATAATATGGATCCCTAAAGATCACATGCGAAACCCAGGCTGGTAGGATTTATAATGTTGAGAAGAACTGGACAAGTTCAGAAAGTATAGGCTCTGCGACATCCATAATAAAGAGGTCTACCAAATCTTGAGGAAGGTCTATATCCAACAACAGACAATAAATGGCTGTATTTTATTTCATAATGACATGATATGTTCGCTGTTGAAGTCCCGACGTCTCTAGTGAGTGCCCAAACTGTTGTATTTGGCCACTGCTGACAGCAATATGTTTTATTTTGAAATTATACTTGAAAATAAGTCAAAATAATTTCTTGAGTGGTCACCATTGCTGGTAAAGACAGAAAGACCACTAATAATTATGAAATATATTTCTATTTACATTAAATCAGAAAAAAATACAATAACATTTGTAAATTTTTCACTTTCAACATTATTATCACCTCTGCCAGTTGGAATGGTATATGTATTTGGTCTCCCCTTTCCATCTCAGTCCACACAATATCTCTGAAGTTTAAAAATGAATTTCAAATTTAGAGGAAAGAAATTTTGGAATTTTTCGAGAGGTATTTTTCTGTTCTTTTTCCATACATTTATGACTGTCCACACAATATCACTAAAAGATCACAGCTAAATTTTGCGGAAGGGTGGGCAATAACCTATGGAAGAACTGATTACATTTTGGGGCAGATTCATCCATAGTTACCCCCCTACATCGTAGTTATACATCCAAAACACATAATATTGCCAGAATTTCATGATTGTCTATGCATTATCTCCATATGTTCTGATTGAATTTCAATCAAATTTTATGGTAGGGTAGACAAAAGGCTATGGAAGAACTGATTGAATTTTTGGGTGGATCCTTGCACAGTTACTCTCCCTGACACTGGCGTAGATAAAGGTATGCACTGTCTGAGTGCTCTCCAGTTCTCTATGATGATTAAATAAAAAGAAAAGATTTCATTCGTAACAACCTAATACATATCTCTGAATTTTTGAGATGAGGTATTATTATTATTTCTATTAATATTTGGACCATCCTCATCTTGGTTGTTTTTCATACAACGTTTCAGCCGTTGTACTCTACGGCCTTCATGAGGTATCATCTGGTAGGTGCGGGGAAGTAACGAACCGAACACTTTATTTAACCGACGGGGGTATATTGACCACACTCTCCTCTTAGCATTAGTAGTATTATTATTGTTCATTATAGGTTCAATCCCAGTGTGAGACAATAATAATACTACTAATGCTAAGAAGGGGAGTGCGGTCAATATACCCCTGTCGGTTAAATAAAGGGTTCGGTTCATTACTCCCCCACACCTACTAGATGATACCTGATGAAGGCCGTAGAGTACAACGGCCGAAACGTTGTATGAAAAACAACCAAGATGAGGATAGTCCAAATATTAATAGAAATAACCTAATACATTATAATCATTACATAATTCTTTTATTATATGTATTATTATATATATGTCTTTTTTTTATTTTCAGCTAAAGAATAATGGAAACACAGGTCTGGTTAGTCACTCAATAAAAACCATCACATGACCAACGTCTTTTGGCAGCACTTCTCTTGCCTTTTGGCGCTTTTCTAAAAAGACAGAATATTTCTTTTAAAAGTTTGAACAATCCAGGACTCAAACTGAGGGGCCAATTTAGCAAAAAATTACATTTTTAACTGAACCCTCATTGAAAATTTATTTGGAGGAATTTAAAAAAAAATGTTTTTTTTTTTTATGTAATGTCTTTCAGCCCTCTAGCTCCATTGGTATGGCCCAGATGCATGATAGTTAGATTGACAGAATCACTTAAAAACTGAAGAAACCCATAGGTTGGGGATGTTGACAGTTCCTAATACTAATGTAATCATTCTAATTTGTGTGCTAATGTACAAATTCTCTGAAAAAAAACCCAAGAAAAGTTTGATACAAATTCTTATCGACAATAACTGCAGTTTGTTACCTCTGACAACTAAGTTGGAAAGGTATGTATATTCGGTTGTATCCATCTTCTTTTCTGTCTGTACAACATCTCCAGTAATGTTCAATAAATTTCAATGAGGAAGGGTGGGCTATAGGTTACATGAGAAGTGAATAATTTTTTGAGTAGATCCATGTGCAATTAACTCCCTTGAGTTTCGTTGTAGGTCCACACCACATAATATTGCCAAAATCTAATGTCTGCCCTCACAGTATCTCCAAAAGTTCTCAATGAATCTCAATCAAATTTCGTGGAAGGATGAGCAATGGGCTACAGAAAAAGTGATTAAATTTGGGGGCAGATCCATGCACAATTACCCCTCCCATAAACAATGGCTTTAAGAAAGATATGTGCTTTCTTGCTTATTTGCTGTATGCATTTTCTCGTTCCTCCTCCAGAATTACTTTCTTCTTCTCTGCTTTTGAATGGTTTGACAGCCCAGGTCTTAACCCTCTTACTGGCTGATTTTCTCCCAGCTATCCGGTACCCATCGGTACTTATACAGGTATTGCATCTGACAGGAAGTGTATCTCGGCATGATGTAGAGCTAAGTGAACACTCCATTGTAGCTGGACTTTATTCGCAGAGTTCATTTACAATGATTGGAAATGACATAAATGTCACTCGACTAGTAAGCTAATGTTGAGAGAAATATCTTTTGACTGGTAGAAGGGTTAATGTGAAGGTATGTATAGAAGATATATATTACTGCCCATAAGTATTTGAACAGAACAGAAATTTCTCTTGTTTGGCTTAGTTTTGAGAGTTAACAAGGAAAAGGATAGACTCTGTTCAAAAATTGCCATATTGTATAAAAGATTTTTGGCAGCATTTGATAACATTTGTTTCTGTAATAAAAATGTTTATTTCTAATTGAGTTTTCAAGTTAGTTCCAGATAAAATAAATAACCATTTCATGAAAAATAAAATGAAGAATATCATCCGAAATGCAACATTATCATCATCAAGTCATTTATCGTCTGTTGTTGGACATAGACCTTCCCCAGAATTTGCCACACACCTCTATTGTGGGTGTTGTGAGCCAATATTTTCTGAACCTGTCCAGTTCATCTCACCATCTCATATTTGATCTCTGGGGATCCATTTTGTGAGTTGTGATGTCCATCGGTTGTCTATCATTCTTGCAACATGATCAGCCCATTGCCATTTGAGTTTCCTAATAGTTTTTATTACGTCTCAGACTCCTGTTTTTTCCTTAATATACTGTGCTATCTTGTGGTCTTTCCATGTGATGTTGAGCATGATTCTTTCATATGCATGTTGCATGGTTCTCAAGAATCACTCTAGAATGGCAAGCCTTTGGCAGAGCAAGCTCAACCTTCAAGAACAAGAAAATCCCATTAGCCCTAAAAAAAAGAGTGTACAAACAATGCATCCTCCTGATAGTCATCTATGGAGCTGAAACATGGAACCTTACCAAGAAATGTAACATGATACATTGTAAAATGAAAAAGTTACTAATTTATATGAAGTGTAAACACTATTGTCTGCTTTCTTCCTTTCTTGTACTTTCTATATTTTTATCTCAAGAATTGATTTTTAAAAAAGGAATAACACGACGTAGTGTGACGTAAAAGCAAAAAGAATAATTCTTCCTTTTCCCATTCCCTATAACGTATCTTTCTATCTTTACCAAAGCTTTCTCACATTATCCCATACTCTTATTAAGATAACAGCTTTCTTTCTTCGTTATGAACACTGTCTATCCTTAACCACTCTCTCTTTGGGTCACTTAATTCCTTACAAGTTCTGTCAACCTGTTTAACTCTGGTCTTAACATAATTTTTTCCCACTTTTAGAACTTACGTTACAGTTAAATAGTAGATCTTCACACAAGAAGAACCCAAATTTATTGCGGTCAGAACAAGGCATGCATTAGTCATGTTTTGTGGTTCTGAACGCTACATTTCTGGAAAATCTTTTTTCAATAGAATAAAATTATTAAATGAATCAAACCAAGTATATTTTCTATTTTGTTAAAATCTTAAAAGATAACTAACGTTGCAATTTGAAAGAGTTGTCCAACTAGTTATTCAAATAGCCTTAAACTCGACCAAAACACATTTTGGAAAGAATGCAATCATAGATAGAAAAACACAAAAATGTGCTTATTCAAATATTTATGAACATGTACATACATATGAACATTACGGTATGTATGTATTATATAGATATCATCAGCATCATCAGTCTTTTAACATCTGTCATTGGATATAGACCTTCCCCAAGATTCACCACGATTCTCTATCATGGGCGTAGTGGAGCCAGTATTTCCTGAATCTGTCCAGTTCATCTCTCCATCTTATGTTCTGTCGGCCTCGGTTACTTATGTGATTTCTGGGGATCCATGTTGTGAGATGTGATGTCCATCGATTGTCTTTCGTTCTCGCAACATGGCCTGCCCATTGCCATTTTAATTTTTTAATAGTTTCTATGATGTCACGGACACCCGTTTTCTTCCTTATATACTGTACTGTCTTGTGATCTCTCCATATAAGATTCTCTCATGCGTACGTTACATACTTCTCAGTTTGTAGAAGTTCTTACAATAATTATTCAGGGAAGACATTTGAAAAAAATATTTAGATGTATTTTTCACAAAACACAGGAAAGTGACACAATGAAAAAAAAAATGTTGAATGAATTGATTTAAGATCAATCAATGTTTATGTGTTCGAAAATGTCCTAATGGGAAAAAGCCTATAAGGAAAACAAGTATTTTGTTTATTCCTGTGAATTCCTTGGGGAGCATAGGGCCACAACCACACCATGTTTTATGTTTTATGGGATGGGTTTGCTGGTCCTATTCTCAAAGTTTTTTCTGCCAGAGCAACTTAACTGCCCAACTATTTAACTATAGCCTGGGGAGAAGTGAATTCATGCCCCTCCCAACGGCATCAGGGCAAAGTGAATGCAAACAGCCTTAGCCGAAACTCGAACTTGGTCCACTAATTCCCTTTTCTTTGCAGGTAACTGTTATGCCACTCTGCTTCTAAGAATATTGTTGGGGTAGGGTTAATGTTGTTGCAGAAGGAGCTAAGTTGAGATCTGAAAACATTGTGGTTGGGTCATACGAGTCAAAAGAGATATAAAGCAAGTAAAAATATAAAATTAAATGCTGTAGTGCTTGTTCCAAAAGTGCATGTTTTGAAGGGGTCAGACTTTACAGTGTGAGGAGGTGTCTGTCATAATTGTTATTTGAAATAATTTTCTGTCATATGAAACTACAGCTTTGAAGTACTTTGATTACTCCTCTTCAGTGTTGCCAATTTAGATATTCTTTATACAGATTTAGATGATTCTAAAGAGCAGAGGTCAAGAGGGATAATTCATAGAAACTATAAAGAAAGATCTGTAATCTTTAATTATTCTATGTTAGATTTCTTGAAAAATACTGATCCAAACAACTTCAAAATCAACACTGCCCTGTGTGCAGACTGATATATCTGGCATATGTCAACTTTTTACAATGACCAGTTGTCAAGTAATCACAGTGCCCACACACACACACACACACACACACACACATATACACATACATACAGACACCGATTTCTACAATTGTAGTTTGATTGAAATTTGCTGTACATCAAAACAATTCCAAACTCTTCAATTTTGAAAAAAAAAAATTAAATGTAGCATTCAGTTAATGATACGTGCATATAATGTGGAAAATCTATGTAGCAGAATTGACTCTTAAACAGAAAAAATTCAAATGTTAGTATATAGGGCAATAACTATTTTCTAAGATACCTTCTTTGTACTCTTGGGTAATTTTTTCCCCTCTATTTTTAAATCAATCTATTATAATAATGAAACAACCACAACCCATAATGATGGTGAAGGTTTCTCTCCTTTTTTTTATATTTTTGTGTTGGTTTAGATATTCCAGCACTCCTGGCCATACTTCTTTGTCTATAGATGTGAAAATTGGTACCAGTATTCCACCGCACACCTTCTAAATTTTGTGGTGGTGGTGGGGAGTTGCAAAAAAGTTTTTTGACCTTTTTTGGACCTTATTTTCACAGGTTTATTACAACATCTAGTGCTAACTAATTTTGATAGACTTTAGAAGTCAATCAGAAGTGGTATCCAGTGGTTTATAAAACTAAGAGTTAAAAGATCACACTTTTGTCAAACTCCAGTACAATGTCTGGAGTTGACTTTGTTTTCCTACCGTAACAACAAGAAGAACAATCCTCATCAAAATGAGGTCTAAACCGATATGTAAAATCCACATTCCCCTACTGTGATTCGAATTCATGATCAACTGATTGCCAAGACGCTGTCTTACTGATCGAGCTAAATTGGCAAATCTTAGGTAGTAATAAACATTTATCATATAGATATGCACAGGCTTTTTTCATTCTAATGAATAAATACATTTATACTACAAAATATATATTATTAAAAGTTTATATTTACCATATACATAATATAGAAAGTGCAGTAATTATCATCAGTCAGAATAGAAGTTGGAATAGAGTTTGACCCTGCAGCAGTCAGTCTTGTCTTACTTTCACATTTCAAAAGAGATTAATATTCAAAAATATTTCTCTTAGACAGCATCAGCAATTTTTCCACAAGTATCAGATTTCAAATCAGAAGTGACATATAGAGATCTCTCGATGATCTAAACAAGCAGATCCCAAATCATCAAAGTCAAAATATTAAAAAGGTCATTATTTGAAAAAAAAAAAAAAAATATGTGCACAATGAAAATTCTAAATAACTTTTGATTGCATTGAGAATTTGAACTGAAATTTCAAGTGTAGAAACTACAAATGTGTTAAAACTTATCCACAAAATTTGAGTTCTTACGCTTCAGTTGTGTGACCACACAACAATTTGAAAAAGCTTGGTTCCTGCTGGGAAGGAACCAGAGGCAGTAACTGAGCAGGCACCTAACCCATGCCTACTGATTTGACTTATGTACATTGCATCCAATTACCACATGGAAATACAAATGACACATTCACTGACCGTTTGCGATGTTGGATCCAAAGTCAGAAGGGTTAATCTCTTTTAACTGTCTTTGTGTCTACAAGCAAGAAGAAAGCTTTTTCAGATCGTTCATGCGGTCACAGCCGGAGTGTAATAACTAAAAGTTTCTACAGTAAAAAATTTTGGTTGAAAAATCTCAATGCAATACAAAGTTATTCAAAATTTTCATTGCATTTCTCCAAAACACATGAGTAATGAGGATAGGTTAAACAAATCAGTGTTAATATCATTAAAAAAAGGGAGGGAATAGGGAGACTTGATAGAAATGTTTAAGATCGTGCCATTTTAGAGTTAGTAGACCCAATGGATTTTTTACGACAAAGGAATACAAGGGATCAAGAGTTTGTGCATATATGGTCAAAATAGGTTAGATATCAGAACACTCTTTTTTTATCAATAGAATGGTGGTACTATTGAAAAGATTACCGGAATATATAGAGATATCAACCGATATGAATGATTTCAAAATGAATTATGATATTCATTACACCACCACGAAAGTTCCAGATATTGTGTTAATATGATTGTTAAATGAACATACAATTCATAAACTTTTTCACACTAAAACTGTTAGATGTCTATGTTCATTTATCACTGCTAATCGGTCTCCCAATTGATTAACATAATGAATGGTCAATTGTGTTTCTCTTGAAATTAATATATTTCCTGGCTTCAAGGATGCTCTGGGTGCTAAAAGAAAAAAAGAATTTAAGGTCAGAACTTTCCCCTGAATGGTTATTCAATGTCATCCTAAATATTTCAAAACTGTGGAAACCAATCGTCATTGCTGCCAGGTGTTGTTGACTGAATGCAGCACGTTTCATCACAGAATAACGAAAGCAGTTTTGGTTAGTGTTTGATTACGATAGTCTTGTCTATATGAGATTTACTAGTAAACCTTTTTGACTTCTTCTGCATTTAATAATGTTCCTTTAAAGTCAATATTGTTTGAGGAGAGTGAAAATACAAGTAATATTGATACACAATATTCGAGTCACTTACAGCCTGTTATCTTGTCTATTGCATACTAATACAAAAATGAATTTTTGAGATTACTTATCTTATTTTAGATATATCCCAAGATCACAGTAAGATGCTTTTTGGTCAGTCAGTTCTAATCATGTTCATAAAAAAAAAGAGGAAGGAAGGAAGGAAGAGGTGTGATGTCATTAAAAGATGTGTCATCATGAAAAGAACATCTATTTTTTTTATCAATGTCTATGATGTTGTAACAGAATGTCAGAGGTCTGCATTTTTGTATTCAAAGAAAGCCAAGGATGTCCATTTATGATCCTTATTGAAAATATTATTCGCTAAATATTTCCATATTGCAATATTTTACAAGCATGAGAATCAATTAACTCAATGAAAGACTCTTCTTCCTATGCCTACCACAGATGGTAGACACATCGTTGAACTTATGGTTCTTGTTTTATCATTCATGGTACTTTTGTTTATTTAGTATTCTATACTAAGTTGATAGAAAAACTTTGCATCGATTGGAACCTAAAGATTAGATTTGTTGGGGCAGGGGGTCAAGTGAAGCTCATATGTTTAATGGCAATTGTAGAAATGTTTGTGTGTATGCACTACGATTATTTGACAACTAGCAATGGTATGTACTTGACATTTTCCAGATATATTAGTCATAACATAAAGCAGTGCAGTATCAAGTTTGAAGTTGTTTGGATCAGCAGTTAATGAGAAATCAAATAGAAGTAAATGAAAAAAAATACAGACTGTAGATCTTTTATCTAAAATTATAGATCTAAATTCAAATCTAAAATATCTAAATTGGTGACGCTGAAGAGAAGTAACTGAAACACTTTGAAGCCGAGTTTTGTATAAATGGACGGATAATCATTTTAAATAACTTACATAGAAGGCTGCTCTCTACACCATAAAGTCATATACCTTTGGAACAGGCACTGCCTAAATTACCCTTTAAGTCATTCTCTGTTTGAAATTGGGAGGTGCAGATAGCCTAATGGTCCTCAGTTCAGAGAATGGAATCAGTGAAGTGAGTTCAATCTTCAGCTGGGACAGTTTACATCCACTTCATACCAATGCGAAAAGACATGAATATAGCTAGGGTAAAATAGAAAGACAGAAGTAAACATAAAAAAATTTTCAAATTGTGTCACCTCACCAGAAGATTGCATTTTGACAAAACTTAGATACATATGTAGCGAGTGTCTAGAGTAGGAATCTGACAATATATCAGTAATCTTTTTAACAACAGATGAAAGGGAAAGGGGTGATGAGTTTCATTAATTGACAACTGGGATGTTTTTGTCTAATTTATTTCCTTGTTACAGTTGATATAACCTTATTTGGTAGGGTTTTTTAATTTTTGTATTTAACAATTGGGACCAAAACTTAATGCTTTGAAAATTGGGGTCCATGCTCAAATCGCATTATAAATGATTCTGTATTATAATAGGTCTACTGTGTATTATACATCTCAAATAGATATAGGGCCTGGAAGTCTGATTATAATCTAGTTTATCCTGACTACATTATATACATATTAGTTGAAACTCTAAGGTTGGGATATCCAGCAACTTCCTGCTCAAGGCCTGATTGATGCCTTTGGTCCTTAGGATAGCTCAAAATGTTTTTCCAGATTTACCTTAATTCTAAAACACTGGCTACAATGCACCATTTTGTCTTCTTAGAAGTTATGTACACAAGTATTATTTCAATACACAAAAATCAAATTATCATCGGGGAGAGCGAGAATGCAGACCCCACCACAATATTTTGTATTTAAATTTTCAAAGACTACAATGGTCCAGGGTCACATAAGAAACCCCATAAAATTTTGTGGCCATAGAAGTGGCTTTTCTTGAGTTTTGATAAAAGTTGGTGATTTGAATTAACTGATGAAGTAAATAGCTGTCCCCTAAAAAAAGTAAAAAATAAAAAGATATAAAGCTGGAAATCAAAGAGTGTTTTTTTTTGTAAAATAAATCAATGCCCTTATGCCAGCTACGACTTCAGCCATCTTCACAAGTATTTCTATCTCGGATAGTTTGCAATACATGAAGTAGTCTTTGAGGCGGTAAACAATCAAAATGGTGTCACTCACTTCATATACTATTTTAATTACAGCTGGGGGGAGAGAGAGTTTCCCAAGGGTATTAGTGGCAGTATCAATCAGGTTTGAACTTGTATTGCAGAATCCATTTTCCACACTGCTAACTGATTGGCCATCGGCATTTCCTATGACATTTGGGGAATTATAGTAGAATAGAAAACTTTAAAGTAAGCGTGAATGCTGTCGGACACAAATTATTTCAACAGATTGCTATTGTGAATCAAACCCCCAACTTCAAATTCATTCTGGGGAGGAACTAAAAAGTAAAACAATGCACTAAAACCTGCTTGGGGGTCTCATTATTGATACCATGAAATTTATTGGTCATAGCTCAGGCCATTTTTGAGTTATGAGATCATGGACAGAAAGATATTTGTTGAATTATAGTATGATAAAGATGACAGCAAATATTGTAGGTAAGCGTAAATGTTGCAAGATGAAAAATAATGAACCAATTTAGCACAAACTTACATTGAAATTTTTTTTAGTTTTATTAGTTTTCTAAAACCATCTTGCTAGTGTCCACAAAAAATTGGTGGCCATAGTTGTGGTCATTCTTTAATTTTCCTAACACAGACTGGATGGACAGAAATTTTGTGAATGATGATGAAAGATGATAAAACTGGAAAAAAAGTATCAACACAATGATAGAAAAATATCAAAAACATTTCAAGAACAAAAAAAACACATTTTCTCTCGGTTATAACTTGGATATCTTTGCATGGTGAGAAATAGTAAATTTACATAATCATTATACAATTCTGTTAGTAATTCAAATGATAACTTCAATAAATTAAATCAGGATTGAAAAAACTGGTATTTGAAATAACCTTAGTTGCATAGGTCACTAGATTGGAAGTGGGGTTAGGTTAAGAAAGAATGTGTAATACCAATTTTATGAAGTAGGGAGAAAGCTATCTAAATTGCAAGGAAAAAAACAAGAAAAAACAAAATGAAAAAAACAACAAAACAACAACAACACATTAGGAAGTAAAACATTAGAAATCCAGGTTTAACTTGACCTTGAACACCTATTGTTTGCAATGGTGTAAAGTATATAACTCCAACAGAAGGTGATTGTTTATTGCTAAGAGGGATATCCGTCCTATGGTGAACAATGTCATTCTTTTCTCTTGTTTTTCTGTTCATAAAATTGACTCAATTTCTTAGCTTAGGTTAGGTTACAAGCTTTTACATTAGAATTATTATCAATATATAGAAAATACTTTCACTGTATTGTTTTTACATTGTTAGCTATCATTTGCATAATATACCCTTATACACGTAATTGACATCTTTCTCGGGATAGCTCATTTGCATATATTTTACATAAAATGTAGGATGATTAAATACATTTCAGAAATACCAAGATTAAACATGATCTCTCATACAGTGGATGATTATCAACAGATTTTCGTATACAAAATCAGTTACTTGAGTGAATTAATCCAAAATTATCAACAAAGAAATTGTTGATCATATACTCACAAAATGCAAAACCAACTTAAGGAGGGAGGAGGCTTCAATTTATCAGCAGCAGTTTTGGTTATGCCTTACATAACAAACAATAATAGAAAGAGCTTTACTTATATATATATATATATATATATATATATATATATATAAAATGATCTCCCGTCATTACATAGTTAATGTATTACTCACCCTACACAACGTAAATAGAATAAACAATTAACCGTGTAATGATGGGAAATCATTTCAATTAAGTTAATCAAATAGTATAACACAATTCATAATCATTCTGTCAGATCACATATATCCATTTCTTAATACATAACTGTTACGCTGTAAGAAGTGAATAGACCGAGAACAAACAAGATCAGAATTTGGTAGGAGAGCGGTTATTTGGGCCTTTGCATTACCGACAGCTGTTTAGCTCGATGATATGAGCATCGCTATGATAGAGCCGCAATCCTATCGGTTGCAGGTTCGATTCCTACAACAGCCCAATTTGTCTAGGTTGAGTGATACATTGACCGTGAAATGATGGGAGATCATTTCAAATAAGTTTCAACATAACATAACACAATTTATAACCATTCTGTCGCATCATATATATCCATTTCTTAATTACATATATATATATATACATATATAATGTGTACTGTAGAGAGTGAGACAGACTTGGGAGTGAGGTGTTTGGAGGTAAGGTTTATTAATCCTTTTAAGTAAATTGTCCATACATGTTTCGGGATTCTTCCCATCATCAGTGGTGTGTGCTGTGTGAGTGTGTATTAAAATGTACCATGTGGAACCAGGAGCTATGCACTGTGGATATATATATATATATATATATATATATATATAGCATTGCTCTTACAACTGAGATTAACAGCTGCTTGTAATACAAAGGCCCAAATAACTGTTAACTCCGAATCCTCATCTCGTTAAATCACAGCCTATATCTGCTCTATTCATTTTTCAAAACTAACAATTATGTTACTAAAAAATGGATATATGATCTGACAGAATGATTATAAATTGCATTATATCGTAACTCTTATTTGAAATCATCTCCTGTTATTACAGTAAATGTATCATTTGGCCTAGATAAATAAAATAGAATAAACAATTAAAGAAAATGTGTATATCCATTTAACATAATTGTTGTGTTGAATGAAACAAGAGCAGATATAGACCGTGAATAAACAAGATGAGAATTAGGAATTAAAACAGTTATTTAGGCCTTTGCATAGAGCTGTAAAGCTTTCAAGACATCCCCCCTCCTCAGCTGACTACATAAGACGGAAATAAGTAAAAGTGACGATGACAGCAATGGCTGCCCTAGTGTTGACTACATCCAAAGAAGATGAAAGAAACAGAAGTTACTTTTTTGCTTTTGACTTGAAACTGATCATACCGCAATATATTTTGTATATCGCCATTCAGCTTAAAAATATTGCGATATGATTACTGAAACATTTTTGTCAAATTCATTTCTTTTTTACAGTTGGTGTAATCTGATCGAGTCAGTTTTTTTTTTTTATTTAGTTATTATTTTGAGAGATAAATTTTTATTTTGAAAATTGAGGTCCATGTTCAAACTGCGTCATAAGCAAAACTGCATTTTATCAAACCACATTATAATGGGTCTACAGTGTGTATGAACCCATCTTTTTTGCTATTTGAGTGATTGCGTTTACTTTTTACAATGGATAGTCTATATCATAGGATTTGGAGGGCAATCAGTTAAAGCATGGTAGCTATTTCTATTGATATTCGGACCATCCTCATCTTGGTTGTTTTTCATACAACGTTTCGGCCGTTGCACTCTACGGCCTTCGTCAGGTATCATCTGGTAGATTTTTGGGAAGTAACGAACCGAACCCTTTATTTATCCGATGGGGGTATATTGACAGTACTCCCCTCTTAGCATTAGTAGTATTGTTATATTGTCTCACACTAGGATCAAATCTAGAACCATCAGATTACTTTACAGTAATTTGTCTGATGCTGTAACCACTGCGCTATGTGTCCATCTACCAGATGATACCTGACGAAGGCTGTAGAGTGCAACGACCGAAACGTTGTATGAATCACAACCAAGGTGAGGATGGTCCGAATATCAATAGAAATAATAATAATACCTCATCTCAAAAATTCTGAGATATACTAGCATGGTAGCTATTGAGAACAATGAAACGATTCTGAACTCAATGAATGGTATCAAGCCATATTCTGAGAGACTTGTGGGAAGTGGAGGAATAATCGACTTTCTTTGATAAGAAATGATTAGATGTAAAAATCAACTCCAAAAGAATAAATTTATTTTATCCATTTATTTGAAAAAAAAAAGAAAAGAAAAAAAAAAAAAAATTTCAGACACTCACAGATGAAATTACAAGTTAACCATTCACCATTCACATTGAAAAGAAACAATCAAACTCCAAGTTGTTTGGTAGTCTCTGAATGTCTGGGTCAGTAATCTTTTATAAAAATGAGCAAGTTCCTCTAATATTTTGGTTAGTTTTAAATGAGAATAAAAGTTTGATAAAATTCAATCGAATTTGGATTAAATTTCACTTTTTTTTTCTTGCAAAAGTGGTCTAACAAAATCTTGAAATTCATTTTATTGAAAATATATAGCCAAAAATTCTAATATTGATTTTAATTTTTTTTACTATGTAGCCACTGTAAGAAATTAAATATTTACAATGAATAATATTTTTATTAGACCTCAATATTCTCATGGTGGTTTTGTTCTCAGACTTTGGGTGTAATTAAACAATTCAAAAGATTTTATCTAGTGATATTAATTTTCAATGACTCCATAAATAACACTATTTATCCCAACTCATAATCAATCCGAATTCAGTTGGAATTTCATGAAATATTTAAACTAACCAAAATATGAGAAGGGGAACTAACTCATCTTGACAAAAGATTATGGACCAAAACATTCAGAAAGTACCAGTTGTTCTGAGCCACTCAGTTTCTTTGCAAAGATCCACTCGTCTTTATTGTGATTTTGTGTAAAACAGCATTTTTATTTCATTGTCAGTTTTACTCCTTTATATATAATGCTGACTTAAACAGCATTCAAAATTTAAAGAAACAAACAACATCTACAGTTTTTGCCCCGGTCTTGACACTGGCCAGACGTATGGCCCAAAACGTTCAATCACAAACATTTGGACAATTTTTTTACATTCGTTGAATCCAGACATGCCTTCTTTTAAGCATAAGCAAAGAAAGTTAACAAAAAATTAAAAAAATTCTTTATAGGATGTCTTTAATTGAACGTATTAACACACACACACACATATATACATACACACACACACACATATACATACATACACACACATACATATATATATATACATACATATGTATGTATAAAAAAAATGGAGATTAAATACAAAATCAATCTTGCTTTAATCTGCATTATGAATACATTATATACGCGTATATGAAGAGTATGTCAATACAATATATCCGACAATATGTATCAAGTTGTCAATAAAGAAAAATTCTGTTTTAAAGCCAAAAGGCGAAACACGTTGCTATAATAGATTTAATACAACTATTCTCCTTATTGCCAACTTTATATATATATATATATATATATATCACACACACATAAAAAAAAAATGTAGGTGTAAGTAGCTATACAGTTGTGGCCAAAAGTGATGTCTGGCCCAGGAAAAGTAATGTTTAAGCCCTGTATTTGAACATGTGCCTAAAGCCTTTGTATATATTGTGTCAGATATGTTTGTAGGACACCATTAGACACAACCATGTTGAATTTTGACTTATCGGACAACAAAACACAGCTCCAATCTTGATAAAACCTTCTGTGCTGCTCAAAACAGCACTGTTCAAGGTCTTTTTTAATGTTTTTCTCCTCATCTTGATTACATTAATTTGTACAGCAATATCATAACTATACGACATTAATTAAAACCTGCAATGATCAAAATTACACAACTTAAAGTATTCCTGTATTCTTCTTGAGATGAGGAATGATCAGTAAAAAGAAATGCTAATGGTATGGATATGTTTAAGGTGAATCCAAACTTGAAACATCCTAACAGATTCTTGGTCAAAGTTTACTTTTTGCACCCCAGTATTTTTCTTCTTTCAATCCCTAAAAAAATCGAAAAAAAAAGAAAAAAAACAAAACACTTTACTAGTTACTTACCATTAGAAAAACAAAAGAAAATGTACCACTTTCTTTTCTAAGTAGTTTTAAAAAATAAAAACCAAACGAATACATTATTTTCGAAATCTATTTACCCTTTGATTCCAATTACATAGAAATCAATTATTAAGAACAAAAAATAGAAAAAAAGGTAGTTTTAGTTTTGAATATTATTCACCAAAAAAAAAAAAAAAAAAAGTATTGTTCTGTGCTTTACAAAACAATTTTTTTCAATCTATATTTTTAACTTTTTATAAATACATCAGAAAAACTGACGACAAGATAATATAAAAAAATTGAAAATTCAACACGTTACCTCTGTTAATTTTTCAAAAAAAATTTAAAACCTACCTTTTTCCATCTGATATTCATCTTTCCATGCAATCGGATTAAAAGCACCAAAAACTACTTTATTCAGTTAGTAATGCTTGAAAGTAATGCACAAGTTTTTTTCTGTTTTTCTGATGGCGAGCAACTTTTCAAATTTGGAAAAAAACTAATTTTTTCATTCAACTTTCAGGGATTGAAAGAACAAAAAATTCATTTTCTTAATCAAAAAAATGACTCGTCCAAGTAAGTAACTTCTGTAAACATGTATTGTTTACGTTTTCAAGATGGTGATGTTTGAACAAGGTCACCCCCATGTCAAGTCAAATGTGTTCGTTTACAAGGCGGTCAATCTTGGGGTACAAAAAGTAAACTTAGTCCTATTCTCTAATGATGTGTTCGAATAAAGAGCAAAAGCATCAATTTTCCTGGAATGGACATCATTTTTAAGCATGTCTTTTGGCAACAGTTGATTACCCCCCCCCCCATTTTAATTGAAATGAGTGATTAGATTCTCATCATTTGTGATGATTGCTAAATGAAATTCCTTTCACCCAATGAAGACCAGGGATTACCACCAGAGAAAAAAAAAACAAAAACAAAAAAAAAACACACACACACACAATATATTTCATTTGGGGAAGAAAGAAAAAAAAAAAAAAAAAAAAAAAAAAAAAAAATCGCAACAAAGACCAGCAGGCATGAACACAGAAACTTCCAAGACATTAATTATTTGTTATCTGAAAAATACAAAACATTTTATACAATATTGTCAGGTCAATTGCCCCCCTCCCCCCCGAGGACAATAATTCCCTAGGACATTTGCCCCCAGAGGATAATTCTATCTGAGGACATTTGCCCCGAGAGGCAACAAAGTTTGATATGGGTTAAGGGTTAGGGTTAAGGCTAGGGTTAGGGTTTTATAGAAATCCATATAAAATTTTATATATATATATATATATATATATATATATATATATATATATCAATGCAAAGCAGTTTAATAATTCCTCCATTATTTTATCCTTTGCAATTGTCCTTTGGGGTAAATGTCCTAGAGGGAAATTGCCCTGGAATCTTACACAATTGTTCATTCTTTCCAATTTTTGTTCATACAATTGAATCTCCTCTTTCAATCTCTGATGTTGTTACCAGTTTTTTTGGACAAACCATTCTTCATTCCACATGATGTAAAATTCAAAAAAAGAGTCAAACCTTTTTTTCTTACATGTGGAGAAATTGGGCAAACCTTTTTTTTCCAGGCAAAGAAAGTTGTTATCAATGTATCATTTGGGACAATCCATTTTTCAACAGTACTAGGTACACTGATGTAATCATACCACAAACAAAGCACATTCTTGAATTATACACCTGACGAAGACATAAGGATGGATTGGCTGAAACATTGTGTTGACAACATCAAACATTGGAAGAAGAGATTAGTTTGTCCGAACAAAAGTTGGAATGTTTAGGACTCTTTTCAAAGTTATATCCAACATCCATTTTTTAACTCTTAAATTCATATTAGGGAATTTAAATGTTAAATCAAGAAGAGTAATTTCTGATTAAAATTACTTCCTTGCACCTTTTGGTTTTGAAAAAAGTTTTTCTTTAATTTAATTCACAAAAGAGTTCCACAGTGGGTCCCAAGCAGTTCTTGGATCTAAGATTGATGTGGCCGTAGTGTCATGTTTTGGGAGTGTCTCCTCGGCCAGCCTAATTTGCCCCCGAGCAGTCCGTTATCATAATAAACCTTTACTTTTGGATGCAGATTCCGTAGACGGCTCATAATGTCCTTTTCGATTTTGTGGAAATATTTGCGGGGCGTGAACCCGCAGCGTACAGAACGAACCAATGTAATAATCCTCGGTTTTGGCTGGAGAGCGAGAGCATCTAGAAGCTTCTGCAAAGACATGGCACGCATAGCAATATCCTTTTGGTGGGTCGAATGAATATGCCGAAGACTTCCGTTCAAGATACTGCCACCATAGCACAGCTGGAAACGGTACTCAAGCCCGAATGACTTCACAAGGGGAGAGAAGCAGAACCCAACTTCCCGCAGAGCCAGGAGCTGTTTTTCTTTAAACAGGGCCAACTTCTGGATAAACTTGTGTATATATTTCAACGAGACTTTCTTCTTACAAGCCAGACTGGGTGTAAAGGTGGCAAGAGCGTTATTAAACATACGCACAATTGAAGAGAAATTCCCGATAGAAGCAAACTTTCGGCAACCGTCTGCTTTCATCTTGGAGCAAAATGCTCGACGCATTTTGTAGAGCTCGTACAAAACCCTGGCTAATAGTTTGTCAGCTCCAACTTCTTCTTCGATCGCCCTCGGACATATAATCCTTTGGATGTCCTTGCTGACCTGGGCAATGTCAACCAGGGACATCCCTGTTGCTACTAAGGGTGACAACACTGATTCATATCCGAGGAAGTCCTCATCAAGATCTAATACCACACTGTCCGCCTTATGAATCCAGCCACCTTTCTTGAATTTTTCAACAGCAATATCCTCGCGAACCTTTTCCAACTTGACAGACCGTTTCAGATGACAGTGACTGGGTAAGATTGTCTTTTCAACTCGAGTTGAATTAATGAAACTGTACACCGAACATTTCTTCTGAGACGTCTTCTCGTGGCTGATGCAAGCACAGAATGCGCGCATCTTCCCAGCTGTCTTTTTGGGCTCATCAATTTTTGCCCAACCAAGATGTGCAAAAGCCGACCGATAAGTTTCGTTATGATTTTTAGTGTCCCATTTTGGCCAGATCCACACGTATCGGTTGAAGAGATCGGATGTGATGGCCGTCTGCAAAACAAGACAAAAAAATTTAATGAATTAATCAGCAGAACCCCAGGCACAAATAGAGGAGGGGAGAGGATACTTGAGGTCCAAACCCCACCCCTGGATTGGGCAAAGCACAATTAGAAATTTTTCTTCCAAATTGGAACCGATTGACAACAGACACCCCAGAATTGATGAAATTGAAAAGGATGTATCCTCCCTCTACACGAGATGACATCACCTTTTACATCAGTAGTTATAAACATCAACAATTATAATGAAATTTATTGTGATAAAATTTAAAGTTGTTACATATTCTACCATGCCAACAATTGTTTTAAGAAACCTTAAATCAGATTTTTTTTTTTATTAGCATTGTTTATTTACAATTTATAAGGTGCAGAAAACACCCAAATACGATTTGGTTTTATGAAAATTTACGATAAAATAAAATGCCTATTTTATAAAGCAATCGTTGATGAAGTAAAACATGTAAAAACTTTTTACTTTATTTTTTTCACTTCAATCTAATATTACCAAAATTTCATGTGTGTCCATATTTTGTGGAAGGGTAAAATATAGGCTACAGAAGAGTTTAAATTGTGGGGTGGATCTATGCAAAATTACCTCCCTTCAGTCATAGTTATATCACCAAAATTTCATGTCTATCTACACACTCTCTCTAGAAGCTTTCAATGAATTTCCATGAAATTTCGTACAAGAGTGGGCAATATGCTACAGCAGCCATGATTGAATATTGGGACGGATTTATTCGTAATTACTACCACTGACAATGACGTTGACAGAGGTATGCACTCTCTCTGTGCCTTCTGGTTATTCATTAGTTCTGCCATAAATTTCTTTGATTTTTTCACTTTACTCTTCTGTCAATTATAGTGTTAAAAGCTATGACTCAGTTAGAAATGAAAAATTCCCTGATAACATATTTTCTTGTATTTGAAGCTTGAAATTCTATTTCCTTTACACGTATTTATTAGTAAAAATGAATTTTTCCAGTCTTAAATCGATTGAACTAATTCTGAATAGTACATACTGTGATAATGTTTACTCCACGTGTTTTGTTGGGATTATCAGCAGCTTGTGCAACATAATGTCCTAATTTGAAATTGTACTTGGAAATTAGTCCAACTTCTTGGGCAGACTTCATTGTTTTTAAGGGCTCAAATAAATATGTATTATATTTTTATTTAATTCAATCTGCACAAAAATGCAATTTCATTAGTAAATCTTAATCTTTTGTAATTGTTTTCAATGAAGTAAACGAACAAACAAAAGACATTCCAATTGTAGCAACGTGAATAAATTACTTGTAAGTTGTCAAGTCTGACCCCAAGAAAAAAAAAACAGAGTTATCAAAGGGAAGTAACTCTTGCCGTGAAAGAGTTCATATTAATCAGTACCTAATTGAACGCGCAGGAGATGAACCGAAGAAAGTTATCTCTCTTCACGAAGTTCTTCCTAAAGTGTATCCTGGATCCACCCCTTTACTTGATGCATTTCCTATTGGAACAATAACCTTGTTGCTGCCAACAGAACCTTCATTAGATGATGACCTTCAGGTTTTTGGGTCTGAACAATGATAATTACTAAGAAACAATGCTGTGCATTGAGATATGATAGGAGTAAAATTGTCAAACATTAACAAATTCTCTGACAAAATAATCAAACACATATATATATATATATATATATATATATATATATATATATATATATATATATATATTATACACGCACACACAAAACGAACTACATGAAAATGAAAAGCTATATATCAAAATTAAAATCAAGGCAAGGTGGTGTTTGATAAACACTGCTGAGGAGCCATGTTAATGAAACTGTTTTATTTTCAAATCCCCAAAACAGTTGCCTGACAAACAATTGATGATCCCAACAAAAAAAATTCACATATAGCACCATATCAAATTCTGTGTGAAAAAAAAACATTAAAAAAATTTTCTTACATAAATCACATCAACAGATGTCAGGGAATGAGCTGTAAAACTTTCTAGAATCATATATATATATATATATATATATATATATATATATATATATATATATATATACATACCTTCCTTGTAAAGTTAATTTGTTCCAAAATTTTCTGCACTATTCAAGGTCATATTATAGTCAAACTAAAAAACTGGTGTTGAATTTTTCCACCGTATGAAGAACAATCCACACCCAAATTAGGGTTGTAACATTCACATTTCCCTTCTATGATCTGATCACAGGCAGTCTTATTGATTGTGACAGATTGAAAAGTCTTAAATATAAATAAAAATTCATCATGAATTCATTTCATTCGTATAAACTATTATGCAAAAATTTTTTTTAATTTTGAATTCTTTATTATTATTATCATTATTATTCTAATTAATTACACACACACACATATATATATATATATATATATATATATATATATATATATATATATATAATACAAGAGTTGCAGTAATTATCTTCAGTCAGAATAGAAGTAGGAGTGGAATTTGACCCTGCAGCAGCCAGTCTTGTTTAATGCGTCTTTGCTTTCAATTTACACTTGGTTACATTAATTTCTACAACAATACCTTAGGCGTACATCAAAAGCTGCACAATCCAAGGTATTCCTCTACTGAACTGCACGTGTCAACTGTCTGACTGCGTGGTTGAGAAATAACAAAGGGAAATGATTAATTTATTATTCATAAATATTTCATGTTACTGAGGAGACGAATGGTCTCTACATTTTTTAGTATGAGTGCCACATTGTATATTTTAGGCATTGCTTTAGGCCAATGAAATGAATAGAAAAATTTTTTTTTTTTTAAATCAGCATGGTACGATTCAGAACCGAAGAGATACGTGACAATTACAAAGAAATAATGCCCAGCTGACAGTGAGAAATCCACACATGATAATTAACAATGTGCAGATGTCTTCTACTATTTTAAAGGATGAAAATAATGCAGTAAATTAGAATTTTATTTATGCAAGTGGTATGTTACTGACGTATATAATAACTTTATCTGCGTACCTGGCATAGAAATAAAATGTCTATGTTAACTGACATAGAGAATGACTTCCTTTCATGTAACTGACACAGGAAAAGCACCTCAATCATATAATGGACACTGAACCAAGTCAGTATTATACCTTAGGTAGAGTTTGTATTGTAACTGACAAAGAAAATGAAGTTCATTCATGTAACTGACATATAGCATATAACTTAATTCATGCAAATGTTGAAAATAGAATTTCATTGGTGTAACTGATATCAAAAATAAAAATAATTTGTGTAACTTACACAAACAATATTTCATTTATGTAACCGACGTTGATATTCTTCGTGTAACTGATGCTATATGTATCAATATATTTCATATATGCTGTCATTTTTGACAGCATAGGTAAACTAGTGATACATAATAATTCATAGTAATGTTCATTTTTATTTCTCTAGATTTGGCAAGATTGTTCTTGCTATGACAGAGACAAAGTTAAAAAAAAGAAAAATGTACTTGAATGTATCACAAAAATGATGAGCATGAATTCCATACTTACCATTATGTAAGAATCACTGTTTTGTGTCATGAATTCTAACTGGTTTCTTCTCGGCCATCGGAAGAATGGATAACCAGGAATATTAAGTGGCATATTGGAATCTGCATTGGCATCAATGTGGATCTAAAAAGAAAAAGAAAAAGAAAGAAAAAAAAAAGAATTATTAAAGAATTTGAAGGTTTTAACTGGCAAGTGCCAGAGAGAGGATCGTATGTGTGGGAGGTCTAGACCCACCTTCAACTCCTTCAATACTGCGCCTTATAAATCGTGCATAAACATAGAGAAAGCCATGAAGACAGAAATAGACACAAAATTTTTTTAAAATCATGACATCTCACGAGAAGGTTACATTTTTACAAAACTTAGATACATATGTTGCAACCCAATGTTGCCAATGTAGCGCTTTTCATAATAAATCTAGTGCATTTCTTGTTTTTGACAGTAGAAAAATGCAACAAGCAGCACCATTTTTTAACATGTTTCAGTGACATTTCATTAACAATATTTGCTAACCTAGCCATTTTTAGCCTTTTAAATGGTCATGAAATGGCTAAATGTTTTTAATGCTTTTTGAGGTTGATTTAGCACAAATTTTTTCTGATTTGGCAACACTGCCTGGGATGCCAGCTCCAAAATTTTTGACACCACTACAGATAGTTCTTCTCATTTTTCTTAGTAAGTCAGGTTGGTTGGTTTAGGTTAAGGGTCAGGGTTAGTTGGTTGATTGGCACAAGGAATTTGCTTTGCCAACATTATTAACATTTCTTTGATGAAAGATTGACAGTTATAATTATCAATCCATAACCTACCAGTTGGCTGATGATTTTCCAAAGTGTATAACAACAGGCTCAAAATTTACACATCCAAGTGTGTTTATGGCACGAAATTGGAACTGCCATGTTATTCATGCATAGAAAAGTTAAAGGAGCAATAGATCTGAAGTGAATACATGTCATCCAAACTCCTAGTAGATTTTTAGTTAAGACAAATTATAAGTAGCTACACTGCTATGAACTCTTTAGTTTCCTTAGATTACAATGGTTGACTCAACAATTCTTCAATTATTATATTATTTTATAGAAAGGACCCGGGGTAATTTTACATTCTGTCCCTGGAAAATCCAGCCCTGTTAGGGTGTGGTTTTAAAGACTTGCCAGGGGATTATTGTCATTCCTGCTTCATGTTGCAGCTGGAATAATTTGTTTGGGTCAGAGTTAACGGGTTTTCCTCTCATGGTGAACACGAAGATTGCCAGATTTTGTCAGAAGGGGAGATAATCCAGGCTTTATGACGGACTTACCCAATACAACCCTCAGAGTAGTGTTGATTTGAATTGAATCGAGTCTGGAGGTAGAAGTTCAATACAAGCCTCTTGAAAAGTTCAGTACCAACCTCAAAAGGCTGACATTAAAACTGCCTCAACACTCATTCGATTTTCAAATTCAACGCTATTTCAACGCCTTTATTGGGTAGGTCTCCAAGATAAAGTTTGGCCATATCTATTAACCCAGGTGCACACACTAAAACCCACAGACAATTCACATACTTGATGAATTCAGCTGATGTAAACAGAGTATTGCCATTTAATTAAGAGAAATGAATTTTGGTTGACATACAAAAAGTAATCAAAGTTACCTTGTTAATTTAGAAATTTACCCAGGCGATTCCCAATGACCTTGAGAAGGTAATACTCAATAAAGGTGGTGGGGGGATATTATACTAGAAACACAGAACTATTGTATTCATTTAGTAGGTCAGTGGGGCACTTAAAGAAGATGTGCCTAGACTTTATGGTCGTGTGGTTCTTTGGTACATTTCAAATTATTAAGGTAAATACATAAATAAATATAGATATGTTATGTGGAATCAGTGAAATTGCATAATAGGCAAAATTTTAGCTTCTTTTTCTTACCAAAAATGAATACATGATTTTTATTTGATCCAAAGTTCATTTCATCAAACAGGGATATAAAACAATCATTCTTTGCGATCAAAAATTTATGTAATCAAAGTGAAATCAAATTATTTTTTGTAAAAATAAGTTAATTTTGCCAATTGGGCAATTTCATGTATTGCATAAGGAATCACAGATTATCACATTGATAGGAAATTTAAACACTCACCCCCCCCCCCTAAAAAACCACAGACTGTTCAAAAACTACAACAGGGCATCTACTTTTTTTGACAGCATATGTCTACATTTGCTTCTCTAGTAAAAGTAGGTTTCCGCTTGAGTTTTCAAGCTAATCACCATTAAAATGTCTGGAATAAAATAAAAAATGATTGCATAAAACAGAAAATATCAACCAAAATACACTATAATTCATTGATGAAAGAGTTGTGTAAATAAATACATTGCTTGAATTCAGTTCCGTAGCCCAGAGGTAAAATATCGGTCTTTAGGCCTGAAGCAAAGGTTTCAATCCTACCTCACGGTACTGGATGGGATAAAGGAAAGTGTATAGCTACACTGAAGAGATGTAATACATTGAAACAGCTGTCTGTGGATGATACAATTATATATATATATATATATATATATATATATATATATATATATATATATATATAGTAGAATGTGGATTCGTTACACAAATTAGCTCATGTTTTTGCCCTCTTTTGGCCTTATTAGGCGAATGAGGCCCGGAGAAACATGAGCTAGTTTGTGTAGCAAATCCACATTCTACTATCTATTTCCAGCTCTACTCTGAAACAACTTAATTTCAATAGTAAAAAGTTGTATGTATTGAGCACTCTATGAAATAAATCCATTACATTTCAGAAGTGGCTTTATATTATTGATATATTATTATTTTATGTTATACTGCTAGCCTAATTTGTTCCACATATACTATGTGTATAGAGAGAGAGAGAGAGTGTACACATTAGTTATAAATACTGTATAGTCTGCTTCCTTTCTCTCTCTCTTTATTAAGGAATAATATCATGTAGAGTGATGTAAAAAAAGAAAAAAAAAAGAAAAAGCTGTCTCTCTTTAACCACTCTCTTTTTGGAAACACTGTTAACCGTTTTGAAAGTTGGTCTTAACATGAAAATTCCTGGTTCTTAGAAGTGTTGACTATTGTTGCATTTAAAAATGAAGAGGAAGAAAAAGAAAGATGAGAGACAACGGGGAAGGGGGGAAAAAAAGAAATAGTCTAAACAAAGAAGGCAATATGAAAGAGTGGACAAGAAAGAAAAAAACGATAGGAAGTAGACAGAGAAGGAAAAAATGAAGGAAAGTAAACGCAGGAACGAAAAAAAACAAAAAAAAAACAAGTGGAAGAAGAAAGAAAAAAAAATGAAGAAAAGTATACGAAGAAGGAAGGAAAAAAAACGAAGAAAAGTATACGAAGAAGGATGGAGAAAAAACGAAGAAAAGTATACGAAGAAGGAAGGAGAAAAACAACAGAAAAGAAAAAAGTAGATGAAGAAGGAACAGAAAAAAATGAAGAGAAGTAGACGCAGAAGGAAGGAAAAAAAAAGAAAAATAGACGAAGAAAGAAAAAAAGATGAAGAAAAATAGACGAAGAAGGAAAAAAAGGCGAAGAAGGAAAAAAAGACGAAGAAAAATAGATGAAGAAGGAAAAAAAGACGAAGAAAAATAAATGATGAGGAATGAAAACAAAGAGGGAAAAATAGAAGATTAGGAAGGAAAAGAAAAAAATCTACCAAAATAGAGTGAAATGTGTCCGAATGATAAAAGGTTTTATTTATTGAATGAAACAATTCTTGTGTTGTTAACAACATGATGTGAAGATGAAACTATCAATAAAATCAGTTACCATGGCAACAGGGTATCAACCTTTTAAGTCAAAACGAATCAATAATCTCAATAGGAGTTTCTGAAATCCAATTGACAGAGAGAAAATTCTTCTATCATCAAAACAGATTTTGATATTTGCTCTTATGTCAGAGACCGTCAACCAAATCTGTCAACATAAATTTTTCCAGTTTCTAAGCTGGTCTGGCTGGCTATGTACTGGACATGTTGAGAATTAACTTCATTGGAAATTACATGCATCTTTTGAATATCTATCAATTTTCTAACCAGGATTAAAAAAAGAGGGTTGATGAAAAGAAACACCCTCTGTATGTATGTATGGTGCTTGCAGGTTACACCAATGGAGCTAAAAGGCTGAAAATTCAAGGATTTACTCTTTATTCTATCAAGAAAAAACAGTTCATTTGTTTTTTGAAAATTCTTTTCCCAAATAGTTTTTAATGGGGGGTTCAATTTGCCATTTAAGTTTATGCTAAATTGATCCCTTAGTTTCTATCCAGCAGCATTCACACTTGTTTTTTCAAAATTCATACAATTTTTTTAGTGATCACTGCCCAACGAAAAGATGAGAAAATTGATCCCCCCCCTTTTCAATTGATCACCCCAAAGCAGCATGCTGCTAAAAGACATTGGTCATATGAGTTTCTATTGACTGACTAACCAGATCTGTTATTTGAGCAATTTCAAAAGATGTGAGGAAAAAATTAGACAAAACTTTATGAAATGGAAAAAAAAAAGTCGAGTTTGTTTTTCTAACGCATTCTGGCAAAGGGACGAGACTTATCGAGAAAGATAAAATGTATCGGATGTTGATTACAGAGAGGAGATGAATGAACCGAGTCTTCGGAGAGAGAGAGAGAGAGAGAGAGAGAGACAGGGGGTATAATGGAGTGGCAAGAACCAAGTCATTAGACAGAGAGAGAGAGGGGACCGAGTCTTCAGAGAGAGAGAGAGAAAGGACTGAGTCATCAGAGAGAGAGAGAGAGAGAGAGAGAGAGAGAGAGAGAGAGAGAGAGAGAGAGAGAGAGAAAGGACTGAGTCATCAAAGAGAGAGAGAGAGAGAGAGAGAGAAAGGACTGAGTCAGAGAGAGAGAGAGAGAAAGGACTGAGTCATCAGAGAGAGAGAGAGAGAGAAAGGACTGAGTCATCAAAGAGAGAGAGAGAGAGAGAGAAAGGACTGAGTCTTCAGAGAGAGAGAGAGAGAAAGGACTGAGTTTCCAGAGAGAGAGAAAGGACCGAGTCTCCAGAGAGAGAGAAAGGACCGAGTCTCCAGAGAGAGAGAAAGGACCGAGTCTTCAGAGAGAGAGAAAGGACCGAGTCTTCAGAGAGAGAGAAAGGACCGAGTCTTCAGAGAGAGAGAAAGGACCGAGTCTTCAGAGAGAGAGAAAGGACCGAGTCTTCAGAGAGAGAGAAAGGACCGAGTCTTCAGAGAGAGAGAAAGGACCGAGTCTTCAGAGAGAGAGAAAGGACCGAGTCTTCAGAGAGAGAGAAAGGACCGAGTCTTCAGAGAGAGAGAGAAAGGACCGAGTCTTCAGAGAGAGAGAGAAAGGACCGAGTCTTCAGAGAGAGAGAGAAAGGACCGAGTCTTCAGAGAGAGAGAAAGGACCGAGTCTTCAGAGAGAGAGAGAGAGAGGGGGGATAATGAGGTGCACTCCTTAAAGCTCTTTTTGTTGGCAAATTAGCCATTCTTTGGCTAGATGTGACTGATTTTTTTCCAATTTAACAGATAAAAATCTATGATAGCTGATTATATCTGGTAAGTTTAATAATAGTCCAGTAAAAATGTAATTTGACCATCTCACAAATTGCATAAGAAAAAAACTCAATGGATTTTGTATTCTCAATATGTACTGAATGAGAGGAAAAATTTTTACAAAAATTGTATGGAGGGAAAATCCTGAAATACAAAATGGCCACCATCCGCCATAGTGAAAATAATCTATCTCAAGAATTGGGCACTATATTGAGTTGAAATTCAGCAGGTCTCTTGCCCAGCACTTAAAGAAGTGCAGTGTTTAGCTCAAGGTTGTTTGAATCCGTGATTCTCGATAAAGCTGCAATTAATCGACAGAAGATAAAGTGTAATCTGCTGTTTCTTACAGTTTAATATCCAGATGAAAAGTTGTTCATATTCTGGTTTTGATTTGGGATAAACTATTCAGCCCAAAGCATTTTAGAGTAGAATTTGTCATTATTAATTGTTAGGGCTCTGATTTTGAATGAGCTCTCCTGTGATAACAGAAAATGGTGAATGTCAAATAGCAAATTTGGTATAAGTACATTTGAATTATCTTATGACAATTTGCATTCTAAAATGCCTTGACTTGCATAGTTTATCACTTTATTCTTGGGAACTGCTAATCCAAGCAACTTCAAGCGACACAACACTCCCTTAGGTCCTGAGCAATACACCATATTTGAGTGAGGTTGACTTTTGCGTAACATGTCTGGACCATAAAAGTAAATTTGTTCTGAAGTCTTAGTATATAATAATTTTATTTGATAAATAAAAGTGTTTTCAAAGAGAGAGTCATGTCATGTTATACTTACTGATTCCTCATCACTAAAAGCATTTTTAGGGTAACCTAAGTAAGTGAGCCCTCTTTCAAAGAGGAAAAAAAAAAGAAAGAAAATAAGGTAATATAAAATAGTATCAATGTACAATCCACATAAAACCTTACATAAAATGACGAACTACATCAATAATAAACAATATAATAAGAAAGGGAGGTGGTGTTTGATCAACATTGCTGGGGTGACATGTTAATATGACTTTAGTTTTTAAAATGTCCGAAAAAATTACATGGTAAACAACTGATGATCCCAACAAGAGAAAATTTATACATTGTACCATAATTACAGGGAAAAAATTTAAAAAATATCACTGAGAATTACATAAATTTCATCGACAGATATTAGGAAAAAGATGACTGAAGTAACACAAAAAAATCTATTGAAAAAGTTTTTAATGTTTAGTGTTTAAAGCTGTAAAGCTTTCTAGACTAATCTCATATATATATATATATATATATATTTATATATTTATATATAAATAGTAGAATGTGGATCCGCTACACAAACAGGCAACTTAACTTCATGAGTAAGATGTTGTATGTATCGAGCACTCTATGAAATAAATCCATTACATTTCAGAAGTGGCTTTATGTTATTGATATATTATCATATTATGTTATACTGCTAGCCTGATTTGTACCACATATACTGTGTATATATATACATACACACACACACACACACACATATATATATATATATATATATGGGTGTACTATTCAAGTCAAGACAGAACAGGATTATGTAGAGTGTATGGAATCTTTACTAAAATTGTGTAACATACGGACATGTTTCGGAGTACAACTTCATCATCACCAGTTATAAGTCGACATTTTTAGTAAGAGCAGGGACAGATATGCGCAGTTTTTCTGTTATCAGAGCCAGCCTTTAAGATGTGGTAAATAGTTGGAGTATACATTACCATTCCTGTGTATTTGTGATTCTGATATAAACATATACACACATACAGATATGTGTCGTTCAACATTTGGCTTATCTTGTGGCCAGCAGGATATTGAACAATTTGGACTGGAGGTAAACATCATACTGAGTACTGTACAAGCCCATGTCATACTGGTCTGGAGTTAAACAACTTGTACTGACTAAAAAGCCAAAGTTATGCACTATATTGCAGATAGTCTCATATAACTTGCACATTTTCTTTTTAATAGGATATATTTAAAATATTACATATAACGTGCACAATTACGCTAGGTACAAAGCTTATGCTAGCTAAAGCTTACTTACAAACCAACATCAGTTGTCTACAAATGCCAATCTGTATCTATAATTTTAATATAAAATGAAGAAATATTGTATAAGTATTGTCTGTATCACAGTACAGTTACATATGTGCACTAATAGATATGTATTGGTAAGTATTAGTTAAGCGTTACAAATTTTAGTATGTATATGATGTCATAGGTATGAACAATATGAATGCAATTTTCACTGGAAAATCAACATCTGAAAAAATTTGTAAACCTGGCAAAAATCAGCATTTTATCTAATTTTAAGAGAATTTTCAATACTTATCTATTAAAGGACAAATCTAAAAGAATATTTCTTCATTCCAAATGTTAAAAAACAGAAAATTTTTCCATATACTTCCTATCCTACATTTTAATATTTTGATGATTTATATCATTTGTACATAACTGTTTTCATTGATTTGGGGAAGGTCTATGTCCAACGATGGATGTTAAAAGACTGATGATGATGATGAACAGATAAATCCCTGGAGATATCAATCATGTTTCCCTTTTTCTAGAAAAGAACTCAGGAACTGCTCAGACAGAGTGTAATTGATGAAAAATCTTTTTGAAAAAATATCGAGTAAAAAAATAAATTTATATATCAAAAGCCTGAATTATAATAAATTAAATAAGAATACAACATTTACCAAGAAGAAAGATATCTTATTTAATTTCCTTGTTTCAATAATTCCTAAAGTGATACACTCAATTAGAGCAATACTGGAGCACTTTTCTAGAAACGGTAAACATAATTAGTATCTCAAGGAACTTATCTGTTAAATGTGTAAAAATCAATGGAATGGCAATTTACAGATAAATCAAATCAACAAAATAGTAAAAATTACATGAGAAAAAAAAGAAAATTTTTTTCTGGTATTTGAATGAAAATTTTTTTAGAATTCATCCTTTAATAAATAAATATTGAAATTTCATTAAAATTGCACAGGTTGATTTTTGACAGATTCCAACATTCCTCAGGCATCAACTGTTAAAATTGCATCCATATTGTTTAACGACTTGCTATTCTGAATGCAATTATTTTCATATCTTAAAAGATGCATAATCAAAGTTTATTTTATTTTATGAAAAAAAACCCCAAAAAACCCAAAAAACCAAAACAAATATTAGTTGAGTTTTTACCCCCCAAAATAATAACCCTAAAATTGATAAAGAATTTCAGAAGAACACACGAGAAAGGTACAATAGAATGATTATTGAGACAATATTTGTACAAAAATATTGATTATAATAACTGTACAGTAGAAAATAGATAAAGGTTCTTGATAATAAAAAATACTGTAAAATAATGTATGCAAAATACAAACATATCACAGCAGTGGCCTTACAGGGTGCAAGAAAGTACTCTCATGTAATTTGCGCGATAAACTTTTATGCAGATACAATTTCTTTTCACTAATTTTCTGAACTTTTCTTTTTATCTGAAATATTTATTTCGCTACTTTTATTTTTCACTTTTTTATATCTAATTAAAATTTTTATTACTCTCATGAAAAGATTACCCTCATACTTATGGTCGGGATCATTGACATCGACAGGGATTCTCACATTTTCCTCAACCCAAAGACCAGTATTGAGTTGTCATTGGCAAAAAACAAGATTTCTACTCTCATTCAGTCTGCACGCCCACTTCGTTGGCAAACTACAAGCTTATAATCCATCACTCCTGCCTTTGAAAATATCAGTTGCTTGCACAAAAGTAATGCTAAAATGAAGGTGACAATAACATGAAAAGGTTTCTTAATTGCCCATGACTTGAAAACATTCTCTCCGAGATATATGGTTATATGAATTGGAATCAGCTCCAAATTTCCTTTCCAGCGGTGTATAACACATATGGACTAAATCTGGCCCATGGCAACATTCTTTGTGGCTTGCAGCCAATCTAGTCATTCATCTAAAATCATATATAATCTTCCCCAGAAAGCCAATTTTATAATTCATATAGTAAAATTACTATTATTTTTACACCGCAAATCATCTATATGATAATAGTAATTCATGTTTATCTGGAATAGAAATCAATCAAGTATACTTTCTGTAATATGATTGACATTACTGAAGTGAATTTATGGCCTGAATAAAGATGAAAAAATGTCTTGTGAGGCCCACTAGATCAAAAAGGTTGTCTATGCTTAGAACATGACTATTTTTGAGAAAAATAGTTTTCTGACCAGGGCACCACAGCCAAAAACTGTGATGAAAAATATCCCTAAAATCTCTTTTAAACTGATCTGGAATATCAACCAAATTTGTTTTGAATCATTTAAGGTCCCTCAAGCACAGATGTTCACACCCAGGTATGAATACCCCTCTGGGGGGAATTTTAATTCCATTTCAAAGAGTGCGTAAATGAGCCTTGGGTGTTTGTTTGAATTCTCACGTCCCTGACTGACCAATTTTTCATAATGGAATCGGCTGAATGGAATACATTGATAAAAAGCTGAGCAGGGAATGAGAAGGTAGTAATAAAAAATGAGATATTCCTGTTGACATAGAGATCAATGATTTTCTTAGATAATTTTCATCATACCATGTGGCCAATCACATCTTTGGTATCAGAGGTGGGGGAGGCGTCCACACAGAAGAATAGACACCCCCAAAACTTCCTTGATAGGGATTTGAAATAGACCAAATCATTTGCCTGAAGAAGCCCAAACAGGCCAGAAACATAAACATGTTTGTGTAGTGAATCCTTCATTTCATCATATTTCAAGCTCTACTCTAACTTGCCCTAAAGTTCGATGTTGGAGGTATTGAGCACTTTATGAAATAAATCCATCATTAATCCAATATTGCATTATATCATGTTCCTGATTTTACTTTGTGTGTGTGTGTGTATATATATATATATGTCACAGCACACACCACTGAAGATGGGAGGAATCCCGAAACATGTCTGGACAATTTACATCTAAGGATTAATAAACCATACCTCTAAACACTTTACTCCTGAGTCTGTCTCACTCTTTACAGTACACATTATATATATATATATATATATATATATATATATCACTTGATTCAATGAAAGATTTGACATTTGTTCAACAAATTCGACTTGTGATGTAATGGGATACGAATCGTTCCGATAATATCACAAGTTACATAAACTTGGAAGAACATGTCAATGCTATTGAGAACTTTAGGAGATATTGTGTGGAGAGATACACAGATACATGGAAAGATGCAACCAAATAATCTAAACATATAATTAGCATATGAGCAAATCTCTTCTGTTTGTTAGAACTCACGTATCTCATTGGTCAATTCATCTTCCAATTATGATATGACAATAACGTCATAAACACTCATCAGACTTTATCTCACATTAAAACAGCTCAAGTTGGCTAGAATTAAAACTAGGATACTCGAAAAAAAGGAAAAGAAAAAAATTACCTAATAAAATAGCTTTAGGCTCCCTAATGCCAATCCATACATAAATAACCCCATCATTTTTGACAGGTATATTCTAGTGATATAAATACTAATCTAAACATAATAGCCATGAATGCAAATTTCTTCTCTGTTCATGTATTGATCTCATTGGTAAATCACCCTCAAATCATATCGTCTAGAGTGAGTGTTACATTAACCTTGTAATGATAGGAGATCATTCCAAATAAGTTTCTATATAATATAACGCAATTTATAATCATTGTGTGAAATCACATATATCCATTCCTTAATACATACTTGCATGTATGATAAATATATAGGTAGACAAATAAAACTTTTGAGGGAATATTGATTTTATAAATTAATCTATTCATTAAAATGAAATAAGCCTTTGCATAATATTATCATAAATACTCATAAATATATAAGACTTGTAGGTTTAGCCCAGTTGGTAAGTGCTGTCACCCTATTGGTAGGTTGTGAAGTCAAATCACGTTCGGGGAATGTTAATTTTGCATATCGGTTTGGTTTAACATGACAGCACAAACTGAAGAGTTTACTTTCCTAAATTAAGTGAGGATAGTTCTTGTTCTTGTTATTATAGTACAAAAACAAAGTCAACAATAAGCTTAGACTGGAGTTAAATAAAGCCAAGCTAAAATAATGCTGGGTCTCACATGGAGAGACCACAAGACAGCACAGTACATGCGAGAAAAGACAAGAGTCAGGGACATCATAGAATCCATTGAAAATCTCAAATGGCAATGGGCTGGCCATGTTGCAAGAATGGTGGACAACCGATGAACATCACGACTCACGACATGGGTCCTGAGATCACACGCGCAACAGAGGCCGGCAGAATATTAGATGGAGAGATGAACTAAACAAATTCTGAAAGTAATGGCTCCGCGACGCCCATGATAGAGAAGTGTGGCAAACCCTGGGGAAGCTCTATGTCCGACGACAGACGTTAAAGGACTGATGATAATGATGATGAAAATAAAAGATTTTTAACAAATGAAAATAACGAATACAATTGTAAGGGGAATAACTCTGGTATTGAGTCTTGGATTATGTCCCTTAGATCATATATACATCATAATTGGCAGTGTGTTTGTGCTCTGTCACGATAAGGGACGTGACTAACGCTGTAAAGGAGAATTTTATGTTCTAATGACATAACAGATACGCCGAATTCAAAGAACTAGGGTAGTGTCTGTTCAAAAAATGGTCTTTGGACAGACCCAGACTTCATGGTACATGGAGCACTCAACAATAATTGTTATGTAAAATAATTTTCTGCCCATTGTATGAAACTATGGCTTCAAAGTATTTCAGTTACTTCTTTTCAGTGCTTCCAATTCAGATATTTTCTATCAAAATCTAAATAAGTCAAAAGAGCGAAAGTCAAGGGAGATAGTCTATAGAAACTATGAAGAAAGCTCTTTAATATTTAAATTAAACAATTTTTTTTTTTAGATTTCTCGAGAACTGTGGTTCCGAACAACTAACGAAGAGCGAAGCAAAAACCAAGGGAGATAATTTATAGAAATTACGACTAATCTTATATTTCTTAAAAAAATTTTCATTAGATTTCATGTGAACCACTGATCCAGAGAATATCAAACTCAACACGGCAACGTGCTGACTAATATATCTGGCAAACATCTACGTCAATGGCCAGTTGTCGAGTAATCACAGGGCACACATACACACAAACACACACGCACAGATTTCTCCGATTGTGGTTAGATAATGATATAAAAAGTAACAAAAATAAAAATCCGTTTGAAGTCAACCGAACGCTATCCTCAAAGCAATACAAATCTATATCATCTACGTTTGATATAACGCATTGTATATCCATACGTTTCCTATATGCAGCCATCATTGATGACATGGGAGAACAAGTTATACATACATATCTATCATCAGCAATCATGTCCACTGCTGGACAAAGGCCATTCCTAGCTCCTTTCACATTGACCATGACTCTTCTAATCTCGGCTGTGTCTTATAGCAAACCTTTCTATCTCATCTCTCCATCTGATGTCTAGTCTTCCTCTTCAGTGTTTGCTATTCCTAAGGCACCAATCAGGTAACCTTTTGTAACATCTATTATTTTTCTTCTTAGTGGATGTCCGGCCGATCTACTTTTTTATATTGTAATTATTTCAATGATATTTTTCACTTTGGTCTCTTCTCTAACCCATGCTGAGCTGCTTTGATCGCTTAGTACTATTCCTAAAATTGCTCTTTCTATCGCATTGTTCTAACTTTGTTTTCAGGAGAATTAGTTTCCATGTTTTGCAACCGTGTGTCATAGCTGGTACTAAATGCTTGTTATCCACTTTAAGTTCTAAGCATATTGGCTATCAATGGTTTTATTTTAACTTCATCACCTGACCTGAATAAATGTATTACTTGGTTTCTTCCAAATTTTTACCTTTAAGTCTTAGAGTCTTATCATTCAACAATAGACAACTTGAAGACAATAAAATACAACAAACCACTGTGGCTCTTGTTGACTATGAAAAAGCGTTTGACCTGGCCGAACAATTTTCAATTCGATGCAAGGTATTAATGACATTCTACATAAGTTGTTGACAATAAATATGAAAATGGAACAGCAATAATTTAACACTATAAAGATACAAATGAGATGAAGATTGGAACAGGAACGAGACAAGGAGATATAATTTCACCTGAACTATTTACAGCAAGTCTTGAAAGCACCTTTAGGAAAACTGATTGGGGGAAATGAGAATAAACATAGACTGAGAACATATGAATTATTTATGATTTGTTAATAACATTTCATTAAGATCAGAAACATTAGTTGAGTTGCCAAAAATGGTAATTGATCAAAGTAGGAAAAAATAATGTTCAACAAATATATATATGTTATTAAGAAATAGATATATATGATCCAACAGAATGATAATGAATTGCGTTGTATTATATAGAAACTCTTTTTTAGAATGATCACTTGTTATTACACTGTGAATGTACCATTTGGCCTAAACAACGAAAATAGAATAAACAAATAAAGAGAATGGGGTCGCTGCAGGAATCAAACCTATAGTTTCTATATAATATAACGCAATTTATTATAATATTATACCTTGATAAATTAATCAGTTTCAGAACTGATAATCTAAAAAAATCTGAAATTATCTTAGAAAAAAAAAAAAAAAAAAAAAATCTCTTATCTAGAATTATCTTAAAAAAAAATCCAAGCACAAGATTCGGACTTCGTTGGTCCAAAAATGATCGAAGAGTTCCCCCCCCCCCCAAATAGTTTTAAATGGTACTTAGTGGCATTCTCGTACAAATTCTCAAGGCTGTGACTGGAGACATACCAATGAACAAAGAGAGAAGAATCTGTAGCTCACTTGGCTGGTTGATCTGGCAGGCCATTTGTGGGGCTACAGTGATTTGATATATAAACGATTATAAATTGCATCATATTATAATGAAACTCTTATTTACGATGATCTTCCTTCATTGCACAGTGAATGTATCATTTGGTCTAGACAGCATAAATAGAATAAACAATTTGAGAAAATGGGGCTGCTGCAGGAATCAAACCAGCTGAACATTGATCTCACCATTGAGTTAAACAGTTGCCAGTCATGCAAAGGCCCAAATAATTGTTTCAACACAAAAATCTCATTTTGTTTATTCAGGGTCTATATCTGCTCTATTTGTTTCTTTCATTGAGGACATTTATGATATTAGGAAATGAATATATGATCTGACAGAATGATTAAAAATTGCGTTATATCATATCGGAACTCTGTAATGGGTGAGGGGAGAGACAGAGATAGACGATGGGGTAGGACGGACTGACAGGCAATGGACAAGAATGACACCGGGGTGGGGGTAGATAGAGAGACGGGGGGGGGGGCAGAGAGATGACAATGGGAGAGAAAAGGCAGAGAGATGACAATGGGGGAGAAAAGGCAGAGAGATGACGATGGGGGAGAAAAGGCAGAGAGATGACGATGGGGGAGAAAAGGCAGAGAGATGACGATGGGGGAGAAAAGGCAGAGAGATGACGATGGGGGAGAAAAGGCAGAGAGATGACGATGGGGGAGAAAAGGCAGAGAGATGACGATGGGGGAGAAACGACAGAGAGATGACGATGGGGGAGAAAAGGCAGAGAGATGACAATGGGGGAGAAAAGGCAGAGAGATGACAATGGGGGAGAAAAGGCAGAGAGATGACGATGGGGGAAAAAGACAGAGAGATGACGATGGGGGAAAAAAGACAGAGAGATGACGATGGGGGAGAAAAGACAGAGAGATGACGATGGGGGAGAAAAGACAGAGAGATGACGATGGGGGAGAAACGACAGAGAGATGACAATGGGGGAGAAAAGGCAGAGAGATGACAATGGGGGAGAAAAGGCAGAGAGATGACGATGGGGGAGAAAAGACAGAGAGATGACGATGGGGGAGAAAAGACAGAGAGATGACGATAGGGGGGGGAGAAGATGATGGTGGGGGTCACAGACAGATAGACAACAGGAGGACAGAGAGAGGGAGAGGGGGGGGCAGACAACTAACTGGGACAGACAAAGTGAGACGATTTGCAAGAACAGACACTGAGTAAGGAATAGTATAAAAACAGCGGAAAATGATAGGTGAAAAAGTTTATTTCTAAAAAAACCGCAAAGAATGCAATTTTGGTAGACAAGGTCAAAGTAGGTGATTTCATGCTTGAATAAGCAAGACTATTTCATTTTTCCCTTTTGAAAACCTGAAAGCAGATCTTTTATTACTGCATCTGATAGGCACACAGGAATGCAATAAACGTTGATATTCATGCTTCACTTAAAAGTACAAACTTCTTTTATTTCAATGACTATCAACAAAGTTTCTTTCCTTTAATCTTTTGTTCTAAGAAACTATATACAGGCCAACACATTACACCTCACATTTTTGGCCACAAACCTGAACACAGAATTTGCATATCCCACAATCCCCTAAGGTAGAAACAGAATTTCAGTGTGGCTCCATTTGGTTTAATCCAATAAATTTCACTGAATTTCATTTTGATTTTATAATCAAGTACAAATATTGGATGTGAACAGACTGGAATATGTCTTGAGTTTTCAAACATTAAATGATGCTTTATCATTTGCAACGATTATTAAATTTCACAAACTTTTCATCTTCATCCAAACTTTCAGTTGCTTTTTACTACAACTTTGAATCGGACCATAATCCTACGATAATGATTAAAAAGCACAATCAGAAAATAAAGAACAATTGGACTCACACCCTCTAGACAGAGGGGGTCTAGTATATACCAGGGTGCTTTGAACCATTCAGCCACAGGGACTTCATGGTTGAATGGAAGCCTTGAACCTAACTCCTTACATACGATATCCCACATACGGCGTATACTCCAATTAATGATAATGATGCAAAACTTTATCGAAGAAGAAATAAAAAATATTGTTGTATTCACAACTATTTTCTATTTCCAGAATCTCAATGACAATTTATATTCTGAAATATATTTTACTCTTGAATTTAGAGAAAAAAAAAACAAAAAAAAAACAATCAAGCCCATAGAAGCATTCTTGCAAGTAACAGATTGATTAAGAGAAAAAAGACATTCTGAGAAATTCTCATAAGTTGTATTGAGATTCTAATTTACACGGGGTTACTATTAGTCAAACTCCTACTGAGTTGACTTTATCTTCCTAACCTAACGATGACAGGTTCAGACTTCAGGTTAAAACTAGAAGTGGCAAGTTTAAAGTGATGGATGGAGAGAAAAAAGGACAAAGGGACAAATTCTATTCAATTGACAAAATAAAGAGAGAAAGAGAAAAAGGAAAGCTATGGATACTAAACTGAATTATCTGGTATCGCTAAACAGATCCTTTTAATCAGAATTTATTACTTTTTCTTATCTCTACTATAATTATTTTTTTATCTCTATTTTTCTCAGTTCTAACTGTCGATAGTAGTTGAAGTTTTGCACACACACACACACACACTACCCTCAATGAATACAGAAGACGTTTTTGTTTTGTTTCTGAAAATTTGGCTCAGTGGTTGGAATAGTTGCATTCAGAGTGGAGCTTGACGCTGAAGCAGCCAGTCAGGTCTCCCATTACTTTGTTATTTTTTATTTTAAAAATCTTTTAGGGAATTTATTCTTTGAAGGTACTTCAATTCTCAATTTAATACAGTCAGTGTAAATGCATTTTTTTCACCGATGTAGGGCAAGAATAGAACAATGGGGATTCTCCACAGACTAAATAACATCACTATAAGTGGCCAATTAAGTATTTGGACAAACAAACCTACCCAGGCAATTGCAGTAAAAAAGCTGTTGCGAACATGGTCAACTTTAACAAATGGGGGAGGGTAATCATGTGAAGGAAATGTGTTAACTCTTAATTTCATACAGGAAAATATAGATGTTAATAACAAGGGAATAACAACTGATCAAAGTAAACTACTTTCTACCAACCAAATGTAAAACTTTTAAAAAAAAAAAGTCCCAAGTTTTCTTCTAAACAAGAGCTCAGGAGTGGTTTCCTGCGGTGTATGACAATAAAAGTTGAAAATATGAGAGGTTGTGAAAAAGTGGCCAACAAACCATTTTTTAGAGCTACAATGCTCAGTTTTTATTTTTAAGCTTGAATACTTATTAAACATTAGTTTTAAAGCTTGATCACAATGCATTATGAGTCGTAGAGTGTTCAAGCTTCAAAATGAATAAAAAAAACTGAGCACTGTAGATTGGAAAAACTTAAAATGTCAACATTTCAAAAATGGTTTGTTGGGCACTTATACACTTAGCATGCATGGCCTCTCATATGTAACCCAAGTGGCCTACATAATAATTTAATATAACTCCTAATCCAGATTTTCTCTTCTTTAGCACTTGACTGATGATTTCCTATAACCAGTTCATTCATGTATGCCAACAAACAGTAAATACTTGACCTATTTAAACAAAAAAAAAAAAAAAAAATCACCCTGGCATGCACAAAAAGTTGTGCCAACATTCACACAAAATACGCGGATTTCCTTTGTTTGTACAAGGAGGGACTGCCATCTTTAGAAAGAATAACACACTATCATGGAGTTATCTCGTCTACAGCAGCTAACAGTTGAATCCCTTTCCACTTGAAGCAAGAGTTATTTTTTGATAACATAGACCAGTGTTTCTCAAAGCGGGTTCAGTGAAAAATTTCTGGGGTTCTATAGCATGAGATGTCTTTTAATAAAATTTAATGGAAATCTATTTTATAAAAAATGGTATTCATCATTTTCAAAATGATAACTTAAATGATGTGAATATACAAATAAATTCTCTCTCTAAAACAATTTGTGTTTCTATCAATGTCTAATTCAAATAAGAGTGGTGAGGGCTGTTCGTAACACATAGGTATGGGTTCTGTGGTTACTGGAAAATCATATAAAGGTTCCATGACTAAACAAGTTTGGAGACCACTGATTTAGACAGAATGAAATACATTACTGTACTGGGTAGAGTATTGGACAGCTTTTCCTGTATTTCAATGACAGACTAACACTTTGGTGATTGAAATAAGGGGGTTCCCAGCACCTGCAACAGGTTGGGTTTCAAAGGAGCCAGAAGGCAAAGGGCCATCAAGTTGGTTACTGAGACAGCAGAAGTTGCTTCAAGGGGGCTGTGGATCAGGAGAGGATAACAATGAGTGAGCTAGTGCCACCTGGACACAAGCTGGAGCTAGACCCACACCTGGTTGAAGGTGTTCCATTGTTAAAAGACCTAAGGAAACATCACTGATACTGAGTCCAGGTGAGTCATATATATATATATATATATATATATATATATATATATATATATACACATATATATATGTATATGAAAGAGCTGTATGTTCACCTTTCATGCCAGTGGTCAGGGTTCAAGTCCAGTGAGAAGCCAAGATTTTCATTCTCAATAAAATACAAAAAAAAGGAAGATTCTTGCAATATTCCTTTCTTTAATGTTTGTATTCAAACCCCAGAAGGAAAAAAAAAATTTGTTATCCTTGCAATTTCACATGTAAAATTATCTTTTTCATTACAGAAACAAAAAAAAATTTGAAAACCAACTAACTTTATGGACACCAAAGATTGAAAATATCAATAATGCCACATTTTGAATGAAAAATTGACAGAATATTAAAAAACAATTCATTGTTTGTTTCTCACCAGTTACAAAACTTGTGCTTTGCATTTTGTTCAGCCCTTTGATTATAGAAATACTATCGCTTGTGAGAATAACAAAAGCATAAAAAAAGGAAGATTTGTATCCATACCTTATATTAATGAACCACCATAGTCTGTGCATGTATCAGAACTAATAATCTAAAAAAAATAGATCTAAAATTATCTAAAACATACCAGTACATGATTAAGGCATTGTTGGTCCCAGAATGACCATAAAGAGCCACAAAACCACCATTTTGGAACAAAAAAAAAAAAAAAAAGAAAAAAGAAAAAAAAAGAAGTTTTTAGATGATGTGTAATGGTGTACTCATACAAACTTTCAAGATCATAGCCCCCAAAATGTGACTAGGAGTGCCAGGAGACATACGCAGAGAGGAACAAAGAATCTGTAACCAACTTGGCTGGTTGGTTTGGACATTTGTGGGGCTACGGTAATATGATATTTGTGAGCTTATCAGCAGGCAAAACTGCATTAACAGTTGAAATTCATCCTGGAGGACAGCCAGCTCTTTGAATGACCTTAATTCAATGTAGAGAAACTGCAAGAATTGAAAAATAATCTTAAGACGACACTGAATTTTTGGAATACCTATTTCTTTACTTACCAAAGTATTTCCCATCTTTGGAATGATTCCACTGTTCGCAGATTCTATCCAGTATGGCAGAACTGGAAAGAGAGAAAAGAATGTCATCAGATGAGTTGACGAGGCAAAAAGAAATTCATACAAACAAAGCAACTTCAAATATAACTCACCATCACAGTCAATAATTCAACAACTCTAGCATCTTAAAAAATTAAAAAAAAATTAAAAAAGTTGTGTAAAAAATTTCCATTGTAGAATAAATATAGTCAGAATAAATTCTATTTATAACATTACTGGTATTTTTCATTGGAAAACATCTAAAATAGAGTAAAGGGAATCTGGATGTGATTAATAAACCTGTCAAAATAAGGCCCCCAAAAGGTCAAAAAAAGCTTTTGCCCCCCCCACCCCACAAAAATTTCCAAAAGGGATCTAGTGGACTACTGATGCCAATTTTCAAGTCTGTAAAGAAAATGGTGCAGCCAGGAGTTCTGGAACACATACACAAACACATACATACATAAAAATAAACGATAGAACCCTTAGCCATCAAAGATGGTTGTTAGACAAGCTTGGCTCTGCTAAGGTCATACACCCTTACTTCATTAAAATCTAAAAGTTAAATAGAACAGAATTCATTCCTTCGTACAATATCATTCCCAAACTATTTGTCTCATTTCAACGCCTTTATTAGTAGTTCCTGTAAATAGGATTTGAAAACTTTAGCAAAACAAGTTGAGTTGGGCTTTAGAAGTGGAAATGAATTTGTTGTCAGTTTTTGTGTATGTCACTGTTATTCATGGATGACATCACTGGTCATTGTTACATACAAAAGTTTGATGCAGATCTATTTAGTGAAAAGAAACCGTTACGTGACCAATGTCATTTAGCAACATGCTATGTTGGGGGGGGGATAGATTAAAATTTGGAAAAAAGGGGTAATTAATGGAAAAATTACTTCTCCCACCTTTTGTTGGGAAGTGATCACTAAAGTCTTTAAAAAAAAAAAATCAACCTAAATGTGAAGGGTGATGGCATTTCTTTTTGTGGATGTCCACTGTGGCTGCAGCAAGGGAAGAAATAAAAGACACAAATCTCATGTCAGAATTCAAAATCGAGCCTTTATTCTTTCCTTTTCAGACGACTGAAAATACATCAATAGTCTTTGAAGACCAAACAAAATCATCACTCAAACATAAAAAGAGAGAGAGAGAGAGCTTGTCATGTCAAGAGAGAGTGAGAGTTATCAGTTCTACCATCAGCAGCCGGTAGACCAGCCGATTACTATTCTTGCTTACTAGTATCTGGTGATCAACCTTTGGTCCTATCTTATAGTCAAAAGTCTAAATCAACTCACCCGTTTCTTTTACCCGATACCAGAGCTAAATGACCATCGACCCTTTTTTCTTCTATTTTCCTCCTGCTTTTTTCCTTCCTCTACAACAAAACTTATTGTCTATCTTTCTTACTTCCACTGAAAGAATCTTTATACACTGAGGGGGGTGCTTTTTTATCAGCCCCTTTTCACTTACTTTCCCCAATATCTTTTTAATCAAGTGTTGTGACTGGCTATCTATCTATAGCAGGGGGAGGGTATCTTGCTGGTAAATTTACTTGAGTTTTTATAGTTCTTCTGGCCACTGAAAAGGGTTACTCCGTAACTTATCTTTGACCAAGTATGTATATATACTTCACATATGCCCACGCAAAAAGTATCTTCAACAAAAAAAATGTAAGTATATCTCTGAATTTTTGAGATGAGGTATTATTATTATTTCTATTATTATTCGGTCCATCCTCATCTTAGTTGTTTTTCATACGTTTCAGCCGTTGTACTCTACGGCCTTCATCAGGTATCATCTGGTAGGTGTGGGAAAGTAAAAAAATGTTATTCAAAGATAAAATCAAACATTTAATTAAAGAGTCCCTATCGATCCTCGTACTGTAACAAATGCAGCCTCAACCACAAATTAAGGGATCTAAAAACCTATTATTATTTAGGGTGGGAATTTTAGAATTTTTTCCCCCAGACATAAGGAGTGAATGTTTAAATTTTCAGCTCCATACATATCCAGACCAACTTGAAAAGTGAAGAAACCTACGTTGGTAAATTTGGTGACAGCTTTGGTTGGTTTTCCAACAGAAAGATATGGAAGTGTGAAATGGAACAATTAATAACTTGGAAAATGGAATGATTGGACTGTTTCAAATTCAATTAAATTCTTGCTGGTTGACCATTGTTCCGATAATGTCTGTGGCTCATGATGTTGGACTTTCTATTTGAATTCTGGGTTGTCTGTCTCCGAGATTGGTAGCAAACCAAGGCAGAGGAGTCTAGTTTGCCCAGCTATCTATCTATATGATGATAGAGTTTTGACCGGTTCACGACAGTAGAGTCACAAATGGTCAAGAATAGAAAATGATAGGAAGGGTCTACCAGGGTGGGATGGGTCGAGAAGTTGAATGGGAGGAAAATATCAAAGGGTGGAAAAGGTGGAATTGACAAATATCAAAAACAGGGAGTATCATTTCAAAGCCTTTTTCTTGTAGATTTATGAAGTATCAAATTGAAATTAACACCAAAATCCAAAATTGACAAAACTTCTGTAGAATTCAAGTTATTAACTTAGCATTCCAAGGGAAGTTATGGATCACCAACATCTATATATGCTGTTTTTACCTTGTAAATTAAGCAGTGGTAATGGTGAAATCAAGATACCTTGATGAAAATATTACTAGTATGGCTTGAATCATACATTTATCATTCAAAAATAAAACAGACACAAACTAAGGGATCAATCAGCATAAACTTTCATTTGAACCCCTAATAAAATCCTACTGGGGAGTGGCAAATTAAAAAAACAAACAAAAAAAAAACCAGAAAAAAACAAAACCCCAAAACATTTTCACTACTCATTGAGGGGAGTGCATGTACAAAATTTCAAGTTTCTACTATGAATAGTGAATAGGGTGAAATAACGAACCTGGAGGGAATAGGTCACTTTTTAAATTTGTATTTTTTCATGTCAGTACCAAGATACTATCTTTTGTTTTTTTTTTCAAATTCCAGCACAAAGTCTTGAGTTGACTATTTTCCTACCATAATAAGAATAATCCTCAACAAAATGAAGGGTGTAAACGGATATGTAAAATCCACATTCCTCTACTGTGATTTGAACTCATGAGCAGGAGTCTTAATTACAGAGCTAAATTGTCAAGACTTAGATATGCATGGACTCATTTCATTCTAGTAAATAATACATTTATACAAAAAAAAAAAATAATATATATATATATATATATATTATCATGATTTTTTTATCTATTATATATACAAAACAAATGCTGCAGTAATCATCTTCAGTTGGTATAGAAGTTGGTGTTCGAACTTGCAGCAGTTAGCCTTATTCAGAGTAGAACTGCAAGGGGTTAATTGTTCAAGATGCCCAGTGGTGGAAAAGAACGACTGTTATGAACTCTGACCCAGAAATACTCCCTGAATTAAGTGAAATAATGAAAGAGAAAGAGAGAAGTTTCAGCAGCGTTGTCAAGGAGTATAGCGTTCCCCCAAGAGACACTACGTTGATGGATTGTTAATATGCCTTGTAGAACTGGTTTTGGTAGTAAACCTGTTTGAAGCCTAGATGAGGAGAAAACTACAATAAGTGCCTTGAATTTCTATCAAACTGTATCTACCCTCAGGGCCGAAATAATGTACTGAGCATGGTACAGTCATATATCAAATCAATAGGGCAGCACAAACCGTTTACTGATGTTAAGCAAAGAACTAACCAGATGGTACTTTTTGAGCAGTGGCAGGCAGAATTCTTCTAGCGATGAAAACTGGAGATCCCAATGCTTGCCTGTAATAAAGGACTAACAAGAGAGTTTAACAAATTTACTGATATGAGAAGTTACTATAAGACTACAACCTGTCTGATAAACTTCATCAAATCTTCAACTCAGATGAGACTGGCCAAGGACATGATGTCGTCTTTGTAGGCAAATCAAGCAAGGATGTCTATATCAAATCGGCAAGTGTTGGCAGGTCAACATTTTTTGTGCTCTTTTGTATCACAACTACTGGAAGGTATCTCCCACCATTCACAATGTCGAACAGCCGTATGAAACTTGGACGAGAGGTGGGCCAGAAGAAAGTGCATATGGTTGCAGTAACCCAGGGTGAATGATGGATGATTTGAAAGTGTTTATAAAGCATGTTCAAACCTATTAGCCAGTTCTTCTTACATTTGATGGACATAACAGACACCTAACTTATAATACAGTTGAGCATCACAAACTCGGATTTCAGAAACTATCTTCAAGAATTATGTTTGAAGTTTGAATAATCCTGTTCAGTTTTCTTCTTGTTTGTAATCGGTTTCTGTATAGGTTTGTCATCTGTAGGTAGGTACCCCAGTATTTTTTTTGATCCTCACCAAATTCAGACCAGACTCATATTTTTATATTATAGTATAAAAATAAAACCCAGTGATACCTAACCCAACCCAACAATGACCTTGCATCAACCTCAAACATGTAGAAACTGAACATCAGCACCAGTCTGTTGATCACATCAGCATTACCTTGAGGAATTCATGTGTTTAGGGACTGCTACATTCTTGCTTTTCTTATGACCTCTCCCCCATTCAGGGTCAAATTAAAAAAAAAAAGTCTGTAACATTAAAATTTCGACTGATTTAATTTCAGAAACATCGATTTTTGGCATGCAGAAGATATTTTATAGAGATTTCATAAATTCTAGGCTATTTATGAAACTTTGTGGTGTTAATGATCCGGCTGTGTAGTACCTAAAAGTAGGCCTAGCTTATGCTACACCAAATACCCGGGAATTTCGGAAACTCAGGACAACCTTGGTCCTGAGGTTGCTAAGTTTGTCATGTTAAACTGTACCACCAAGTTCACCATGAACAACAATATAATCATACTTTTATCAAATATATCACATGCTCTTCAACCTCTCAATGTAGGGGTGTTTAGACCAATCAAAATGGTTTGGTGAAAAATCCTGAATAGATGGTCTCCAATGTCCCAAATGGAGAGTGTAGACCAGGCTGAATAAAAAAAATTCTATTTCATTATCTATGAAGTTATGAACTAGAAATTATCTCTCAATCAAGAAATATCCCTGAATCTGCCCCACAATTCAACCAACTCTTCCTCATCCCATTGCCCAACCTTCAACAAAGTTTCATTGTAATTCATAGAGAACTTTTGGAGATACTGTGTGAAAGGATAGACAGACAGAACCAAATACATATTACCTCTTCAACTTAGTTGGCAGAGGTAACCAAAGGAACTACATGAATAAAACTCATATTACTGCAACCTTTACGTCAGAAAAGTATTTGGAATTGGCTAGAGCATGAAAATGTACATAATTACTCTATAAAAGACATTGTTAGTTTGATTGAACCTTCTGCAACATGTGCCAGAGGAGGAGTACTGGTAGAAGTCACGAAATAAGTAGTTTTAAGTGATTAGACTTGGTGCTAAATAGTTTCAAATTACAATAAAGACATTAAATTTGAAAAAAAACAAAACACGTAAATAAAACTTTATTCATGACCTAACGACATGAAAACAAGTAAAAAATTTAGTTTTTTTTCAGCTGTAGGCCATTTTATAAATACAAGCCACAACCTTTTTTAAAAATTAAAAAATGACAAAAAATATTTCATGGGAAAAAAAATGGCTCTGAACAAAAAGATGATAATCATCACATTCACAGTGTCTAAAAGTGGAATTTGAGTTTATATATACAGGGATACCTTGAATAACGCAATTTTAATTAGTGTGGATTTTTATATAGTATGGTCAAGATATTGTTGTTCAAATTAATGTATCTGAGTATCAGCTGAAAAAAAAACAACAAAAAACACATTAAAAGTACAATAGGATCTTGAATAGTATGTAAAATTTTGGAATGAATCAACTGCACTAATCAAGGTTTAAGTATTTATAATACACATACTAACAAAGTCTTCTGACACCTGGTTATCTAACTAGTCATACAGACCATTAGCTAGTGTATGGAGTTTGATTCTCACTGAGTGTAGTACAATTGCAGAATGGAGCCTGACTGAACTGAGCTATGCTTCGTCAATATCTATATGTACCTATGTGTAGAGACAAATAAAAAAAGAAACAAGACAGGTCTGGTTAGTCACTCAATAGAAACTGTGATGGAGGTGATCAATTAAAAAAATGGGAAAAGGAGTGATCAATAAATAAGTTACTTCTCTTGCATTTCGTTGGACAGTGATCACTAAAAAGTCTGAATTTTCAATGTTGCCAAACACAAACTAAGAGACCAATCTAGGATAAACTTACATTGTAAATTGAGCCTCACACTAAAAACATACACGGCAGAGCATTTGAAAAGTATGAAAAAAAAAAGAAAAAGAAAGTTTTCTAGACAGAAGTGAGTGTTTAAATTTCCAGCCCTCTAGCTCCAGCGTCTGTTATATATGGGTAATGGTTGTGTATAAGCAGAAAGCTTCAACAATTAACAATATAGTCATTAACAAGATAACATACATTCATTGCATGATCCAGCTGACCAGACCAGCTTGAAACCTAAAGGAAATTATGCTGACAATTTCTAATATTTCAATGCAAAGTATATTAAATTTAACACATTTTTTATCACATTAATATATGCATCTAGTAGCATACTGTGCATTGACTCTGATGCACATGAGTGGCCACTCTACGATGTCATTCAAGGCAATATAAATAGCAATGGCAACACATAAGACTTAGTTTCTACCTTGTGGTACCAAGCAGAGGACATGCTTATTTTGTTGTACTATTCGTGTCAGCAATAAAGATATTGAAGTTTTTTTAGTCTAATGAAGCCACCATAAAACCGCGTCAACACTCCTAGAATCATTTATTTAAAGAGGAAATTTTTTTTAATTGCCAAGCTAGAAATACCAAGAACTCTTACATGGGTGTGTCCATTTCACACCAAGAAAAATTGTCAAGACCATTGTCCACTTCCCTACAAATTGGATAGGCAGTAAGTAGGCTGAAACCCTTGCCCTCACCTCCTAGTTATATATGGGCAAAGGTAGTGTGTTATTCATTTAATCCATTTATTGGCAGAAAGCTTCAATGATTAACAATACTGTCATTAACACAATAATAACATACATTTGTTGAACAAGCACTTAAACAGCTGAGTAGAGACAAATGACATTGGAAGGGGGGCAGGGGTGACTAGTCCAGGCTGACAGAGGCCAGCCTTAAAGACAAGGAAATAATGGAGTGGCTTTAATTGTTAGTTTAGGTTAAAGTTAATGAGCCTGCAATTAGAACCAGATGCGGACATTTCAATTTAGTGACTTGAAGAGTAAGAGAAATGTAGAGTGGTGTCATTCAGGTTTTACTTCCCCCCAGCCGTTTGTGGCTAGAGTAGCATAAAAATCACGTCCAGTTCGAGAGAGCAGTTTCTCTAAGCTTCACATTTATTGGGGGTAAGGTCAGGTTCATTGCCTGATGCCTGAGGCATCCCAAATACAGAAGTACCAAAGGAACAGTACACACATGATTGAGGGTCCTCATGTTAAACTCAACCATGAGTTACATTTTCACCCTCTAGAGTTAAAATAATTTTTTTTTTTACACGTTTCATTTCATCTGTCCTGATAAAAATTACAATCACCGCCACCTACATATGCTGTTTTTTACTACCCACTAAAAATTTATAACATGGCAACAGTGTTCAAATCGGTCTGTTGCGGCTAGCGGTGATTAACATAAAATCAAGGTTTCAGCATGTTCACGTACCTTACGAAGATGTCACTTACTGTTTCCCTAAAGTCAAGGTTGTTTGAGAAATGTGAAAATACTGGTAATATTGATACATCATCTACATTAATACTAGTCTGTTAGCTCATCTACCATAGTATACCGATACGGAAATGAATTTGTGATTATGTATATTTTTATTATCCTTTACGATATTTTTGTTTATTTACAATTTTATACTAAGTATAATTCATATACACTCCATTCAGAGGTCATATTGCAGGAGTTCAGGTTACTGCTTTGTATAGATTACCTCCCTCTGGGGTTAAGATAGGCCTCTGAAGTCAACTTCAGCTGGTAGAATGCAGGGTAAATTTTCGAGACTTATTGAGGAGGGGGGGGGATAATGTCCACGAATACAATTCTTAATTTTTTATCAAATTCTAGCAGGATTGCTGTGCAAAAATTTTGAAGAAAAAAAACAAACAAAAGTGATGATGCCTCCCCATGGGGTACTGGTTAACAAACTAGTATTGCAGACCATTACAGTTGTAGTGAGTTCAATCCTTACTTGGTGCCCCACATTTGTGGCTGAGTGAATAACCAGGAGTCCTTCCATGGAGCAATAATTAACAATGATTTTCCGTAACCATAACTGGATGTGTGAATAAAAACTTGGAGAATCTCCTTAAAAATCCTTGTTTGGCACAACATGACCATTACATTGGAGTCAATATGCCATAAAACTATATTCAGAATCAGAACCTTAGAGATGTGAATAAAAACTTGGAGGATCAGGTAATCCTTTCCTGACCCTGGGTCCTGTTGCTGAAGTCAGACAGTTAACCATGCTTTAACTTAAGAGAAAAAGGTAGATGTCTAATTCGGGACTCGTGTCCATTGCTTTCTTCACTGGTTTCCAGTCTGGCTACCTTCAAGTGAAAGATTTGAAAGCTTTCGCAGGTTTCAGATAATCAGGGATAGGTAGACAGGTTTTTGCCAAGGAGCAAACCGTCAAGATAATACTTGGATCCTGACATAATCAGGCTCTCTGCCAAGACTTGGATCCCGAAATAAGCAGGATTTGGTTTGGTTATAAGGTGCAGACCAACAATGTTTCCTGTCAGGAAAAGGTAATTAATTGACTGAGTAACTTTTTACATAACTCAAGTTTATGTACAGGTTTCTTAACAACGAAAAAGTTCCATTTGCTTATATGATTATTTCATCAAGAGTTTTCAACAAAGTCTTTGTCAATATTTAGACAAAATTCAATAACGCATAACACCATTTCAGTTATACATAAAAAAATTGACATCTCAGTTTTCAACTTAATGTTAGTAAGAAAATATCTCAGGCTGTTACACACATTAGTTATGTGGAACATATCTTGTGTGTGGTACCAGGCTTTTTCTGCATATCATAATCATTATATAGTTTTATCTGGGTAATCCTGGATCCCCTCAACTTAAACCTGAAAATAGTTTTAGGAAAAAAAACAAATTATATATATATATATATATATATATATATACATATATATATATATATATAAATATATATATATATATATATATATAAAAGAGTCATATCTGTCACACATAGTATTTGGAGGAGCCATCAGCCTCTCTCCCTTTAACTATCATTAAACTACCTAACCTTTCCCCAATTCACACCTTCTCATTAAATTACTCAACTTTATCATCTCCTGTCTCTCTTCCTATCCTCTTATTAAACTAACTATCTTTCTTTTCTTCCGTCTCTGTCCTCTTATCAAACTACCTTTCTTTTCTCCTCTCTTCCTTCCTGCCCTCTTATTGAACTACCTAACTTTCTTTCCCCTCCCATTCCTCCCTACAGTGTCTGCCACACTTATGGTATCAGTAACAGCCATTAGTCAAGCCTATTGTACACATGTCATAGCGGTCAGATTGAAGCAACCAGTAATCTATAGACATAAAGATCGGTGCCAACATTTTTGTTAGGTTAGTTGTCTCTTCAAAGCTGATTAAGGAGAGGAAGTGAGTAAAACTTATGTGACTGACTGCTGAAGCTTTGTGTTTGTGTGTAAGTGAGGCAGCTAAAAATTTTACGAGAACAGAATTGAAAAAAAATAAAGAAAGATTCTCTAAATTTTTTGACAGGTGTCATCATCATCATCAGTCTTTTAACGTCCGTCGTTGGACAGACCTTCCCCAGGATTCACTACACTTCTCTATCATGGGCGTTGCAGAGCCAGTACTTTCTGAATTTGTCGAGCTCGTCTCTCCTTCTAATATTCTGCTGGCCTCGGTGGCGCATGTGATCCCAGGGGATCCATGTCATGAGTCGTGATGTCCATCAGTTGTCTACCATTCTTGCAACGTGGCCAGCCCACTGCCATTTGAGATTTTTGATGGATTCTATGATGTCCCTGACTCTTGTCTTTCCCCGGACGTACTGTGCTGTCTTGTGGTCTCTCCATGTGAGGCCCAGTATAATTCTTTCATGAGCATGTTGCATGGTTCTTAATTTGCGGGTCTGTCTCTAGGTTAGGTTCCATGTTTTAGCTCCATAAGTGACTATTGGGAGGATGCATTGGTTATACACTCTTCTTTTTAGGATTAATGGGATCTTCTTATTCAATATTCTGAAACATTAATGTATCCATAGATAACAAAAACCCAGTCATTTTTTATGGGTACTATGCTAGTAATAGGATAAGTTTTAAAGTGACTTTTTGCATTCAATATATAGTCAGTGACAAATGACAACGATCCAACCAAGTAATAGATATGCAGCTCTTTTAGTGACTGAACCAAACTGACGAGTCTTTACATACCTATGAGTATTAATGTTTTTTTTATTTTCTAAAATCTATTATACATACAATATAAAAGTTACAGTAATCATCTTCAGCCGGAACAGAACATGGAGTGAAGTTTGAACCTGCAGCAGTCAGGCTTGTCTGGATTTCTTTTATCAGATTTGGCCTATTTTTCCTTTTGCAAAATATTTTTTAATAATTTATGAAAGCAGAATTGATTCTATCTAACGTTTGCACTTGACTATGCCACGAGAATAAGCAACCTCTAACTCTCATCAAACCGGTTTTGCTTAATATCCCCATTGTAGTATTAGTCATCCAAAAATAAATATTACCGATACAGACTATACCGATAATATCGCTTTAATCTCAGACACAATGAAGGATGCGCAACAACTACTATCACAAGGAGTTGAATTAGTAGCCGAAACTAATGGTCTCGATATAAATGGCACTACAACTGAGTGCATATGGTCATACATGGGCACAAATGAGGGGCTTGGGGGTGCTTGAGCCCCTCCCTTTTTCCTCATCTCAAGAATGCCCTTTTCGTCATAAATCAAAAACATATTCTAATGGATGAAAAACTAAAACAATACATCGAGTTTACTGGAATCGAGAGAAAATTTACCACCAACAATTACAACATTTTTGTTTGTAAATATACGTCACACATACACACACACGTGGCCTATATGGCGTTGCAGATTTCATTTAAAAAATGATAGGGGGTGGTGCCCTTTTTCCAACTGAGCCCCTGCCCTGAGTCAGTTCAGGTCATTGTATATGGAGTGTAATCAGGTTGAAAGTGACCTCATTACAGCAAGTAAAAATATCTCAACTATGTTGATGATTTCAAGTACTTTGGTGTCTGGGAAGACACCACCAAGAAAGACGTGGAGACAAGAATTAGGATAGCATAGACTGCGGTTAATAACAAGCAAATAACATGGGAACCGGAATTAGGTAGAAAACTCAAAATCTAATTCTTTAATGCTACTGTGTCCTAATGCATGTTGCCGAAAGTTGGACACTATCAAAAAGTGTGAAGAATGTCTTAATGTATGGTGCTCAAAATTGGACACTAACAAAAAGCATGGAGAACCACAAGGACGGAAACTATACCAAACTTGAGAATGGCACAAGACATCTTATGGGAAAAGTGAAAAAGAAATGAATATGTATTTGATTTGTATCTCCAATGCAATAAGAACTCACAGGCTAAGATTCACTGGATATTGCTGGAGAGGGGAAAGTTTAACACACAATTGTTCCTATGAGAACCCCTAAGGGGAAAAGATCAAGAGGCAGTTCATGTACAACACATTTGGACCAAGTCTGCAGTGATATTAACCTGCAAAGGGAAGACCTTGCTACAACTATGCAAAACCAGGTCAAGTGGTGGAATATTGTCAAGGGAAGTCCAAATCCGCTTGACCCAATCAGGTGAGGAATCGATTCATTGTCACTTTTTGTTCTTTTGCCATTTTTTAATTAAGAAAAAAGATTTATTTTATTTTTTGATTTATTAATCCGCCCGACCAACCAGCAAAGTGGGCTACAGGTTCTTCTCTTTGAGAGTCAGTGTCTACCTTTGTGTCTATGTATGTGCATGTATCCCTGGGTACTCCTGGTCACATTTTCGGGGCTACAAATTGGAAAATTAGAACCACAGCACTAACCACCATGAGAAAATGTTTTTACATTTTTTTCAAAAAAGTTCTTTTTAGGGTCTTTGATTTTGGACCAACAATACCCAATTTTTGTGCTGGTATTTTTTTTTAGATAATTATACATAAAAGATGTATTGAAAATTTTTTTTTTACAATTTACAATTTTTTTCTGGTACACATGTGGGCAACAGTGATTCATTTATGGACATTTTTTTTCATTTTTACCCAATTTCCCTCCCACTTTCCTTATTTCTATGTTTGAATTTTTGTTCCACAATGCGGAAAACAAAATAGCAACTCTCAATTTCATGTAAAATGGTTGAAATACTTGTGCTATGAGCAGGATTCTCCAGTTTGTTCCTGCAGAAGACATATAACAGGACCTTCAGCCCAACTCATTGGTCACATACAGATAAACGGAATCAAATTTAATATCACATAGATGGATAGTTGCATAGAAGATAGATCATTATTATGGAGAGTGCAAAAGCAGACCCCACATTATTCTCTTTCCAAAAACAAAAATGTGAAAAACACACCCAGGACAAACATTTCGTGAATTAAAGTAATAGTAAATCTTTGGGTAAGCATGAATGAAATGGGACACAAAATAAAAAAAATTAAAGATGAGTTTACATCGTAATTTGAATCTGCCACAAAAATATTTCAACAATTTAACTTGCTAAAAACCAGCTCTGTAACAAAAGAAAATTTGGTGACTATAGGGGTGTATGGTACTTTGTGTCTTGGGTGTGCTGTATGTGCTATAGATACACAAAATCATCTTATGATTTTGTGTCTGTAAAAAGCAATGGGCAGTTGAAGCCTTTTTGGCACGATGTAGGGAGGGTGGTCCTGATTTTAGAAATAGGAGAATTAATAGGAAACTGATTGGAAAATTGTATCAAATACCAATTCTGTTTTTCTTTCATAAATTCACTTATTTCTTTTTATTAATTCACCGTTTGTAACATCCAGTGAGCAAGGGCATGAAACTTGACAATTTACAATTTGGACTACCTTTCTTACATTGTACTAAAAGGCTTTTGATGTCCATTGCTTTTTATAGACACTAAAATATTTTTGTGTTTTAGTGCATCCATAGCACACCCAAGATACAAAGCAAAATATCTTTGGCAGTTCTTGAGTTTTGTTATCAAAGATGGATGGACATTCGGTGGATTATGGTCTCAGATATTGAAGAGCAAATGGTAAAGTCGTAAAAAGGAGAGACTTTATTCTAAGGTCAATAGCAATGGCCGGATGGGGGTGGGGTGATTAAGAAGTAAAGGTGGAGAGGGTGGGGGTATGGCTGAATAAGAAGTAGAGAGGGAGAAGTAAAAAGGGGAGGAGGCAAATAAGATGTAGTAAAGAGGAAGAGAGCGGGTGGGGAGGCGAATAAGTAGAGGGAGAGAAAAGCGGGGGGGGGGTATGAAGGGAGATTGGGGGAGGGGAGCAAATAAGAATTGTCGTCTGCTTAATTATCAAAGCTTTTGTGGCCAAAGTGGTCAGGACAACATCAGAAAGTAGAGCATTCCTCCGATAACCTTTCGTGAGCCAAAAATAATTAAAATCCCAGTTCCGAAGTTAAAAGTCTCTCATATCAGTTGACATAGAATGTCAATGATACACTATTGTTAAACGCCAGTCCAAGTCTAAAGTTGAATTTGTTTTTATACTGTAATAGGAAAAAACCCCACCAAATTTAGGGGAGTGAAAATTAGCATCGCCTTAGCGTGATTTCAAATCCTGACAAACTGATTAGTAGACAGCTCTCTTACTGACAAGGCCAAATTGACAAGTCCTTAACATCAATGTAATTCATTTAACAAGTACACTTATTTCATTCTGATAAATACATACAAGTATACTAAAAATTGGAAAAAAAAAATTCTCTTTCATTTATTATATACACAATACAAATGTCACAGTAATCATCTTCACTTCGAATAGAAGTTAAGCAGAGTTTGACCCTGACGGCTTGTATATTTATCAAGTCTGGGTTTAAAATTTGTATTGATTTCAGATGATTTTCTTTCTCAAAACAAACAATTATGAATATCACTTGTAAAAAATTCATGTGCAGCTAAGGTAATGTTTATTTTATTTAAATCTAAAAAGGATGACCTTAAGATATAAGTTAGAGGCCATTAACCAAAACTCAACACAGGTTTCTTCAGTTTACAAGTCAGTCTGGTTGGCTGGCTATCTATCTATGTGTTGCACATACAGGGTGCACCAATGGAGCTATAGGGCTGAAAATTTCAACATTTACTCATAAATAAACGAAAAAAAAATTTTTCTGAAAATTCCCCTGCTTCAGGTTTTTAGAGGGGAGTTCAATTTACAATCCAATTTTTTGCTGAATTGGTCCCTTAATTTGCATCTGGCAGTTTTCATGCTTGTTTTTTTGAAAATTCAACCTTTTTTTGGCAAGAGAAGTAACTCATTCATTGATCACTCCTTTTTCCAATTTTCTAGTTGATCATCCTCAACATAGCATGTAGCCAACATACATTGGTCATGTGATGGTTACTATTGAGTGATTAACCTGACCTATTCATTATTTTTTTGGTTACATGTGCCGTTTTTACTAAGTAAAAAGTAATTTTAAACGGGTCTGAGGTATTGATATCCATTTGTCTTTTCACACAGCCAAATGGGACAGGGTTGAGTTTCATGTAATTAGAAGCTAAAATTACCTTTTTTCTAACAGCTTGTACCACAAAGGTGTCAGGGTGACCCACAAACTTTCCCTTTAATGAAATGGGGAGGTGTTGCCCCCAAAGTTGGAATCTCCAGGAACCAAGCACATCTTCATCAATTTCATACCTGTTCTTGCTGAAGGCTTTTATTTATGTCTCCTCACAAGGGCAAATATGACAGGGTCATTCTTATGAGGGGCCCAGCATGCTTTTGTGGGTATGTTCAGAAGTTGCTCAGGCCGACTGGCTTTTGATGTAGGCATCAGGACACACACACACAGAGCCCTTACCCTGTTGGTACAAAGTCAAGGTGATGTCTCAGAGACAGATAGCCAGGGGTCAAGTAAGCTTTAATTCCAGGAGAGGGGCTGGGAAGTGATTAGAAATATTTACAAGTGAATTTGGGCTTATTTTGTGAAAAAAGAAATTTCGATGAAATAAAAACTTGGGAATTTAAGAAAGAAATCATTTTATTTTTCTTCTAGCACTGAACCCATGAAAATTGAAGGGATTATTTATAAATGGAGCTGCATTTCTGCTTAAGATCTGAATATCTGTGCTCTCAACCCAGAATCAAAATATCACTCCATATCTCTTCTACTTGATATCAGTGTAGTATCTGTGCTCTCTATGGAAAGTGTTACAGACAAAATAGATATACATTGTATTTTACATATGCTGACAAAAACAAAAAACTGAAAAAAAAAAAAAAAAAAAAAAATGGTCATTTATTTTACTTTGAAGCTTAACCTAAAGTGCAATGTACATTTTAGAAACCATCAACCAAGACAGTCAGTTTTTAAGTGATTCTGCCTGGAAAAAAGTTTTTGTTGAAAAGAAAAAAAAAAAAAAATTGGAAGATCAACAATGTAAGTTTACGCTATATTGGTCCCTTCGTAGGTATGTGGCAGCATTCATGCTAGTGTTTTTGAAAATTCATACATTTCAGTGATCCAACAAAAAGAGAGAGAAGCAACTTATTCATTGATCACCCAATTTTTGATTGATCACCTCAACAGGGCATGCTGCCAAAAGACGTTGATCACAGGATGTTTTCTATCGAGTGATTAACCAGAGCCGTTTAAATTCTAGCCAACATTTTGTTTCTTGAAAGATAAAATACACTTTCAATTCGGGCTTTTGAAAATTTTAACATGAAAGAAAAATTTACAAAACCTAAGCAATTCAAAGGTTAGAGAAATAAAATCTTTTATTTCAAATTCTAATTCTAAACCTGAAAATTATCTATTAAACTGCATTGTTTTGACAAAATCAATAAAAATAAGTAAATAAACATGACTTTCTTGTCATGTAAGTGGATTTATTTTGGAAAAAAATATAATTCGGGGTGAATTGAAACTCTCAAGTTCATTCATAGGTTATCAAAACACTGACAAATAAACTGTGTAAAGGCATTCAATGAGTTTTTCAGACGATTGAACTATTTGTTGTTTATATTGTTCACACATCATTTTGGCGGATCAATTCTTCAGACTTCGTCAGCTGTACAATACGAATGTGATGGTAGTAAAAAGAATTTTTATCTTTTACAATAGCTCTTATAACATAGGATTCAGTGTTTATAATAGTGCAAAGGTGTAGCTTATTTTTTAGAAAATAATCGCCTCAAACTGTACAGTTAGGTTTCTTCAGTCTTTAAGCAGGTCTGTTTGGCTGGCAATCTACGTATGTATCACACATACAGTCCACACCGATGGAGCTAAAAAAATACGGTCATTTATTTTACTTTGAAGCCTAACTAAAAGGGTAATATACATGTTATACACCACCAACCAAGACTGTCAACAGCTAGAGGGTTGAAAATTTTAAAATTTATTCATTATGTTAAGAAAAAAAAAATTGTTTTTTTAAAAAAAATCTCCCCCTAAAACAAGTTTTTTTTTTTGAGGTTCAATGTACAATGCAAGTTTATGCTAAATTGGTCACTTAATTTGTCTCTGGAAGTATTCATTTTTGTCCAACAAAAGCATGCTGCCAAAAGGTGGTTACATGACGGTTTCTATTGAGTAACTAACCAGACATAATTCTAATCTAAAATTCGAATTAGAAACAAAATAATAATGAATACCTTTAATTCCCTACATTCAAGGTATTTTGGTTGGGGAATTGATATTTGATTTTAAGTCAAAGATATGAATTGTTCTTATTCTATGGAAATCCATATAAGAAACTGTCAACCTACGCTGTCAAAGGTTTCTTCGGTTTTTAAGCTAGTCTGGCTGTTTATGTATGTATCTCACATACAATCCACACGAATGAAGCAAGAAAGCTGAAAATTTAAACATCTTCTCTTTATTATGTCTAAAAAAAAAAATTTTTTTTTTTTTTTACATCCCCACAAAAACTGTTCATAGAAATTAAAAATTTGCGCACATGCTCTTCTCAATGAGTATGGAGGAAAAAAAAAAAAAATACAAAAACAAAACAAGCGTGACTGCAGTCTGAGACAAACATGAACTTACATTGCAAATAGACCTACCCACTAAAAACCTATTTATAGGGAAATTTTAAAAAAAATGAAATAAATCAGTTTCCACACACATTAAGTGGAGTGTGAAAATTTACAAGTTTCTACTATGAATAGTTTGGGCTGGGCAAAGTCCAGATACATATAAAGCAACAGTGTTTAAACCTGTCTGTTAAGAGTAGCAGTGATTAATAAAAACAAAACCTTTAATTTTGTAAATAAACTCAAAGTTTGACACCTGACCCTTCCAAGAGTAACCTAAGATGGTTTATTCCTGAATTTATTGTCTCAGGAATGTAGCAAAAGTCAAGTTATTTTTAAGAAGAAACAATTCCTTTCTTTGTAATGAACTTTCATCGCATTTTAGTTTGATTGCTTTAATTTCAAATAAAAAATAAAATGAAATCAATACCTTTAATTTTGTGAATTCAATACTTAGAGTATAGGCAGGTATTTAAATTTCAAATCATAACCAGGGGTGTAGGTGGGTATTTTGGGGCCAGGAAGCTTGGCTCCTTGAGTGCCTCCCTTCAACGTTTTAGAGACCCCACTCCATTGGGGGCCCGGTGGCGATTTAAAATCCACCATCTCCACACTCCAGATTATAACTAAAAGAAATATTCACAAAATTTCGATTTTCTAAACTTGAAATAAAAAAACAAAAACAACAACAAACAAACAACAAAAACACACCGTCTTTTAAGTTAATATCTGTCTAAATCTTTTAGACAAAACGAACAAGATGTATAGATCTTTTCGGCTATTATCTTCATCTCAATTCATCTTTTGAACACAACGTTTCGGCCGTTGTCTCCTACGTCCCATCATTCCGAACCTTCCAAATTAACGAAGAAGGGAGTAGGGTACAGCGATCGAAACGTTGTGTTCAAAAGATGAACCAAGACGAGAACAACAGTCCGAAAAAGAAGAAATCTACACATAATACCTTAAGATAATTTTACAGGTGAACTCAAAGTTTGGTACTTGACCCTTCAAAGTGGTTCGTGCCTACTGAATTAAAATGACTCAGGTGTCTTGAAAGGAATTAAAGGTTTAAGTAAGAATTTAAATTTGACATCACATCTTGAATTAACAAATACTTTTAAGGGCCTTTTTTTAAAGAATAATTATCATAGTTTGATTTAAAAAACAAAACAAAACAAAAACAAATCCTTAAAATTTAGTAAAATTAAACTCTAGTTTTAGTCCTTGAAGTAGAATAGGTAAATTAAATGATAGCTATAATTAACTTATTGGTTAATAAACATTATAAATTATAACCAAATAAATCGTTTTCTTTTATGAATAATCAATCCATAATCATAAATGAAATATAGACCATACCTTTAATTTTTGTAAATTAGATAAATTGATGAAGGTTTGCCTTGGTACTTAAAGAAGAGGTAGGTAAATTCAAAGTGAGTAAGGAAAAGGCATTTATTTAAAATTTAAATTCTAACCATCGTATTTCAGCCTGTATTAACTAATATATAACGCGCATCTATAATGATTGAGTTTTAATTTCGAGAGGAAAATGAATTTCATCCCATATATACATACATGTATATAGATTACAAATCCATGAATAATAATTCTGTTTTTATATATAATTCGTACCTGGATTTTAAGATCAGAATTTTCGGAAAAAACCTGCAGGTTAAACATTGGTTAAATGGGGTAAATAAATAAATATCTATAATTAAATCAATTCTCACTCACCTTCTTGGTGCTCTTCGACGATGTAAATAGGAAGTTCATTATTTGAATTCAAAGATGAACTGGCCGGAGTTTTAGCCTTGGCGTGGCCAGAACGAACAGACCCTCCACCGGGGGGCATTTTCCTGGGGCCCCTATGGTGCGAATGTTTCTTCTGGAGACGAAATGTAGACCCCACAGACTTACTGGACCTCAAAAGAGCTGCATAGGTAAGCACCACCCCACAAAGAATAAGTAATAAGAAAAAAGAACCCACAGCCCTTCGTCTAAATCGACATAATTTTAAATTACAAAGCATGTTTGGGATTTGACGAGGGAGAAAGGAGATTCGACGTACGAGGGGTGCAAGTCCGGAAATGGGGGACATGGAAGTAAAAATATAAATAAATAAATATCAAGGCGAGAACCGGGGGAAGTTAGCTTTGAAAATCCGCATTTAGGAGTCTCTTCTTGCCGATTGAACCCCTAAAATGACTCATGGAATGTTATTTAATTCATTATTGTCTCTTTCTTTCTTCTGCTTCTTCTCCGTGGCTTCCTTCTCGTGCCGACGATGATGACAATCAACAACAGTGTTGCCAACTCTTTTTCAATGTTTACATCCAAAATTGAGGTAAAAATAATCCAAAATGATTCAAATTCTCCAGAAAACAATCTAAAAGATAATCCGAAAATATTAATCAGTCAATCTGCGTGAAAAAATCAGATATACAGGTTTTCCCCCGTTATCCGAAAGCAGAGTATTCTGATAAAAAGCCTTTTGTAAGCCGAAATGTCGTTAAGCGAAGAAGCAACCACCTTAAATTTGTATAGGAAACAATTTTGAGCGTCCCCAGACCTAAAGAAATAGTGTGGAGTCATCTGAGGTTGTGATGGGGCGGGGACGGGGTTCAGGAGACTGGGAGTGTGCTGCCTCTATAATGGCTCGCCACGTAACTAAAGCTAAACACAGCTACTGTAGCTTTTCGCGTTTTTTCGAAAGAGAACATTTATAAAGCGGGGACCACTTGTATTTGAATTAGAATTTTTTTTTAGAAAAGAAACTAAAAACTTGTTCCAGTGGAAGGGCCCATTGTTTTTAAGGATGGCTGAGTGATATTTTTACTAACAAAACTATTACCCCTAAGAGGAAGAGTCCATGATTACGGACAGAGATCAAAGGAAATCACGTTGTTCATTATATGAGAAAATCTTCCATTCACTCTATGTTTCATCAAAATAAATTATTACATTAAAAGTTTACAAGAATAATATTAAATTAATAAAGCTATTTTCTCTTCTTAGAATTATAAGCTAAGTAGGTAAAATCTAGTTTAGCGTTATATACAAATTTCGAATTCCAAATACTGAATTAACCCCCCTTCCCCTGAATTATTTTCTTAGCCTAATATTCAGATTTACCTCCTTTGGATTTGAAAAATCTTGCATCAGAGAGGTAACGAATAATACCGTCTAAAAGGCGATTTAATTCATTTCATTTATGTAAGAAATCGAAAATCCAAACTGTCACCAAAAACTGTTAACATAGTTCAGAAAAAAAAAAGGTACAGCTATTTAGGGGTAAATTAGAAAAAAAATCGATTTTTAACTTCACCCCAGCAATTTGCTACGTAATTTAATGATCAATTGGTTCGTTGGTTTTGAGTTGTTTTTTTAAATCTCAGATTTTTCAGGTGACAAGACATAACTTATTCATTGATCATCCTTTTTTCGATTTTTTAATTGATCACCCCCAACACGGCATGCTGCTGGAAGACGTTGGTCACGTAATTGTTACTATTGAGAGACTGACCAGATCTGTTTGAACTAGTTAATCCTCGTTGGAACGCCCGAAACAAATTTAGCAAATAAAAGAAATGAAATATAATGCTATTTGTGAGAAAGAAGACTTGAAATTGTAAAAAGTTCGCTTTCCCAAATCATCTAATTCTCATAAAACATCTACATTTTCATCCAGCATCTAAATAGCAATTCCTCACATCTAAAAACTGCCAAAAAACATCTAGATTTAGATGTAAAACATCTAAATTGGCAACACTGTCAACATCATAATACTTTACGACAGTCGTCATGAATCTACGCTGAAAGCCGTAAAGCGTTCTGTGAGATGATGAGAAAACAGACAAAACATCACTTTTACGACACTCGTGTTGTAAATATAGACAAAGCCGTAAACCGTTCTGTAGCTCTTAGCTACAGTGAGAAAAAAGTACGATAGCCCAGTCAGACAATAAATAACTATTTATTGATATTTTTTAAGCTTTGGCAACGGGGCAAATTGAAACCACTTCATCAGGGGAAACGTTTTGCGTGTCAAGCTTACTAACCATCATGCCACACTAAGTGCTCGAAGTATTAACTATTTCAACAAGCCCGAAAGTCAGACCATAGATGCGCTTGTTCTCTTCTCGCTAACTTTACTTTGATTTCTGTCTAAAATTGAGCCAAAAACATCTTAAACCCCCTACAAACATCTACATTTTCCAGATATATCGTGAAAAAACACGAAATATCATTAAAAAATTAAATGTGACTTTAATCTTCAAAATTTATCTAATGTAAATATTACTTAATTTATCAAAAAATATTACTTATTTCATTAAAAATAGCACTTTCTGACATCTAAATTGGCAACACTGAGCAAGGGACGTAATTACCATTTCAGTATGTCTGTCATGATGGTGATCAGTGCTGGACACTCTAGCACAGTAGCTGTGAGCTCTCAAATTCAGATATGTTAATCTCATAGACAGTGATGGCTAGTATTGTATCTCATCGTCAAATTAAGCTACAGTGAAAAACCTAGTTTACTTACAAACAAATATAACCCATTTAAAATCATTGAATTTGAACATATCTTGGTAATCCTCGGTAATGCTATAATGATCTAGTGCAATTTATTCCCTTTGATAACTAAAAACGGCGAGATTTTTCTCAAAAGACAATTTGGCACGTTGAATGGACTATTTCTATCAAACCTGGATGAGTTTGTGATCAGAAATGTTTTAGCAAAAATGAACATAGCATTTAGTATCGTAATAGCCTTGATGCCTGATCAATATGTTGTACAAAAATAAAGGTAAAAAACCCCAAACAAATTGGTGTATGAATTTTTGAGTGAACTTAACACTTTCAGTAATAAAGTTAGCTGGAAATGGACAAAAAATCTAGCCATTTTCAGCCATCAAGGGGGACAACTGATGGTTATTTTTCAGCTTGATGATTTTAGTACTGAATAAGCAAGGATTAACCATGCCTTACCTTTGATTGCAAACTACTTTGACATTAATCCTCAATCCATCAAAAGAAAAAAAATCTTAATCCCAAACTAAAACCTAATCCATATGAAAATCTGAAATATACTTTATGAAAAATTGAAACCTATCTATGCAGTCATGTGGCAAAATGGTGGTTTACCAGAGATAATAAATTTTTTTTTCTATTTCTAAAATTTTCAAATGCAGATTTCCCTGCAATCCAGAAGTAAAGTGTTACTATGAAATGTTTTGTAAGCCAAAATGACATAAAAAGGAGAGTGGGGCATATTGGACCAGTAGGTATATTGGACCACCTATAATTCCTCATGTACTTCAGCAGCTGTAGTTAACAGCTCTCTTCTGAAGAAACCTGTCTTGTTGAGCTCTTCGACAAAATTTTCCATTAGCCTTGAAGAAGCCACATGATCTCCACAATAAATTCTGTGATTTGAGGGACCTAAATCAAATTTTGTGATTTTCACTCATGATATAATTCTTCTTCAAGTACTGAGAATCTAAACTACTTATAATCCCTTAATCTGTCAAGACTTGTGCACAGCTGGCCGCACTCTACTGAGTTTACACTTTGTCTTCCCTATGTATTAAGCATGGGATGTTGCTGTGAGGTAGGTTGGACCATAGGATTTGTGGTAGGTTGGATCACTTTGTTTTGTAGGTTCGACCTACTTCATTGAATTTCCTCTTTGAAGCTTATGTATATTCAGCCATCTAAATAAAGCCACTATAGCTGTCACTGAAAGCATTTGATACATAGTAACTATAAGCTAAATTGTCTTTAGGAAACCTAGATCAGGTTCATCAGGTGTGAACTTTCTTTCAGGTGAAAATTGTTTGAAAATATCAATGCAAAACCAATTGTGCAACCTATGGTTAAATTTACATTGGAAGAGATCAGGAAACAAAAATCTTTCTGTTGTTTTGGGAATCAGCAGATCTTTCAAAATGACCTGCAGATTCCCAGACAACACTGATCCAATTCAGAAATGCTGGACACAATTCAAAAGTCAACGTAGAAGACCATGAGGAAAGGAGCAAGGAAAGTATGGAAGAATATAGTGAAAAAAAACCCCACTTATGCTGATGACAGTGACCTGGGAGATGAAGACAACTTTTGAGGGGATAATAGCTCTGATGCTGAAAATATCGCAGATATGTGTCTACACCCTGATTTTGATGAACAGATATTGGAGATCATGCTCTGATGAAACTGGTTGTTGAGAACCCTACTAAACAATTTTGCTGTAGCCCTAGTAAATTGTCAAGGATGATAAGGAGTTTGTTGTCAGTTATTTTAGGCAATCCAGTAAAAACAGCAGTAATTCTGACATTTCTTAAGCGACTGTTGTCATGTGTTAGCCTCCACCCATCTCAGCTGGAGGTACTAAAGTCAATTCAGCATTTTCCTGGTGACTTAACTGCCAGTAGGTTAACAGAGTAATTCTGAGAAGCCCTACTTAGTATGAAAGCACAACCATCTCATACCAAACTGTACAAGAGCTTTTGTAGTCAATACTATTTGAAATTAGTAAATTCCAGTTGTTGAGTTGAAATATATTTGAATGGTTTTAGAACCAGAATTTGTGTCTTTCTTTTTTGTCACTGGTCCAATGTATCCCACATGATAGTTCAATGAACTCCCGATGAGCAGATTTGATAGTTGTTAACATTAAACAAGATGTAATTCTACCTCCTCGTGTAAGAATCTGGGACTTAATCCCAAAAGCGATTTCAAAAAGTGAACATACCTGCCCCACTATTCTCCACCATTAATTTATATGGGGAAAATTTTTGAGCATCCCCAGACCCCCCAAAAAATAAGTTTTTTGCTTGTGGAGCATAGGGCTGCATTACTCTGCTCTAGTTACAATAGCAAATAGGTTTTTATAAGGTAGAGTCGCACCCAAACTTTACCTGGGCTAGGGACTAGCTATGACAATTGCCAAGCTGTTGGGTTTTTTCTTTAATAGTAGCCTTCTTTTAGATGGACTGCCTCACTGGGCTAAAGGGCTCCAACTGCCCCCCGCAATAATGCAGCAATGATTGCGGAAAAGCTCAACTTTAATCCTGAGAGAGCAAGCCTGCAAGATATTTTGAGTGCCTACAAAGAACTGCATGATAGAAAAATGCATAGGGCTAAGCAGTCAAGCATACTGTTGTATTTGAAGCTTTCCATTACAGATGATGAACCTCTCACCTTCGACATTGAGGCAGGCAGACATAGAAGAAAGTTATTTTTTTGGATCTGGGAACACTTAAAAAAATGTTCTGCTTTTTCACCATTTTGTAGCATAAAATGAGCTTTTGAAAAGCTAGGTGTTTGAGCATTTTAAAGGTTTTCACCGTGTCTTCAAAGAGATATGGATATTACTTCAATAATTTTTATTTGAAACTGTCAACCAAAACTTTGAACAAGATCAATATAGGTTTCTTCAGTTTTTAAGCAATTCTGCCTGGCTATCAATCAATTTATGTGTCGCGTATACAGGCCACAACTAACAGGCTGGAAAATTTCAACATTTACTCCTTATTATGTTTAGAAAAGAACTCTTTTTTGTTTTTTGAAAATTCCTCTTCAAAATAGGTTTTTATTGGGGTTTCAATCATATAAAATGTAAGTTTTTGCTGAATTGATCCCTTAGATTGTGCCCAGCAGCATTCATGCTTGTTTTTTTTTAAATTTTGACTTTTTCTTGATAATCACCGCTCAACAAATGTAACTTATTCACTGATTCATTCCTTGTTCCAATTTTTTAATTGATCACTCCTAACATCGCCCAAGTAACTACACAGATCTTTCTTTATTTAATTTAGTTGTCAGTCAAGTTGATGTGATTTTTTATTGTGTCTATGAATAACAATGTGATCACTGATAGTCGATTGGTATAGGCGGCCAGGTGTAAACTGAACTCTCTCTGGTAATGAGGGCTGTGTGTTTGATTCTCACCGAAGGCTTACTATTCATTTCCAATTTGTTGTCAAAGGTACAATGGCCTGAAACTAGAGTTGTATGAAAAAAGTAAAAATTAAAATGAAGGTAAAAACCAATATGAAATAATGTGTTACAATACTTCATCCAATAATAATAATAATAAAAATGACTTGCCATTATATAAATTCTATTTATGGCATCACTGATGTTTTCCACTGCAAAACATCTAAAATAGAGTGAAAAAACATCCTGAGAATCTAGATGTTATCAATAAACCATTCAGAATAAGACCCCAAAAAGGTAAAAAATCTTTTCTTCTGAAAACAAAAAAATAGTTTAAGAAGGGGATACCAATTTTCAAGTCTGTAGACAAAGCAGTTTGGCCAGGAGTGCTGGAACACACAAAAACATAAACAGACACACCAACATACAAATATAAAAAAAGAATAGAACCCTTAGCCATCTTTGGTGGCTATGGTCGTTCAATTGCTTTATTGAGACTAACTAGGTCTCATATGTAAACAACGAAAATATGTCGAAAAGAGTCTTTTACTGGGAGTTGAGTTTAAAAGTATGAATCAGCTTCTGATAAGCCATGAAAAGTCGTCCTAAACGATAGGTAACAGCAGCCAGGTATAAACTGTTCCCCCCTTCTCTTGATAGAACGGTGTGAACTTGGATCTCACTGAAGACTTACTCTTTATTTTTCGATCATGCTATTATTCATTGCCATAGTAACAATGGCCTGAATCTGAAGTTAAACAACAAAAATTCAGACAAAGCTAAAAACTAGTCAAATTTGATAAAAAAAAAAATGTTTGTCGTTGTTATAAAATGTTCATGTTTCGTCAATTGTTATCACATCTTTACTAAGTGCAGGTGATGATATAACTTGAGATAAAATGAAAAATAGATTTAGTTGTAACATGATTGTGTGAGCAAAAAATATGGATCCCCAGAGATCACACGTGCAACCAAGGCTGGCAGAATACAAGATGGAGAGATGAACTAGACAAATTCAGAAAATATTGGCTCTGCGACGCCCATGATAGAGAATTGTGGTGAATCCTGGGAAAGGCCTATGTCCAATGACAGACATTAAAAGACTGAAGATGATGATGTTGATAAAATGGACTCAGTAACAATTACTTCTGTAGTGGAATTATCACTTTCTCCCCCTGAAACCAAAAGATCACTAAGATAAGATCCCAGAATAGAGTCAAAAACGGGAATGAAAATATTTTTTCATTAAAAATCATCTAAATAGCAGTTTCTGACATTTAGACACAACCCAAAACATCTAAATTGATGAAAAACATTTAAATCTAGATGAAAAACATCTGTACAGTAGGTTTGAATTACCTCCCTTCAATCCATATCAGTTGTCTGCTTTGTTTGTTACAAGATTTGACACTTTTACATGCTTAGTGTCAATGAGACTGATATAATGCAGTGAAAGATTTGTTACTGTCCTGTTGCAGAATGGTTGTGAGGCAAAAAGCCCCCAATAATTAATGAAATATATTTACCATAACCAGTATTTAGCTATTCACAATTTTATATTACTTTTGTAGTGACTTGAATATGAGGATGTTACATAAAAATGTTGTTTTTTGAATTGTAAGAGGAAGGATGATAAAAACAAGAAAAAAATTGTGAATATATAATCAAAATCTGACCCACTTGAAGCAATAAGCTTTTCCTAATGATCCTTCAATGATAATATACCATCTCTATACAATTCTTCAGGTTTAATGGTCACAATTCCAGTAAAAGCATCAATTATGTTCTCTCTATTATTGAACCTTCTGTTATGGATGTGAAGATCAGAATGTTTGAAAAGATGATAATTTGTAGAAGAAATGTCAGGTGAATATGGAGGATGCTGCTAGACTACATATCCCAATTCTTTGAGCCTAGACATAGCTTAGACTAAGAGAGGTAGGATGGGGTATGTCGTGGAGCATTCTATTCAGTTCATGTAAGACCTATTTTTCCAATTTTTTAACATTTCTTATTACAATGAGGTGATGTGATATGATTGCTGTTGAAGTCCTAAAGATTCCAGAAATGCTTGAACCATAGTCAATAATTCTTTATCATTTAGAACAGGTTTTGGGGTCTCTCAAGGTTTATTATTGGTATCTATATTTCCAGACCTAAACTTACTGAACCAACACTAAATGGTTCACTCTGTGGTAGTGTTCTCTCCAGATGCTTTATTGATGTTATCAGCAGCTTGAGCAACATTATGTTCTAATTTAAAATTGCACTTGAAAATTAGTCCCTCTTCTTTGGTTAACACGATTGTTATTAAGAACTGAAAAACCACCAATAATAATAATAAATTACATTTCTACTTACATTGGATTTTTAAAAAAATGCAATTTTACGAGTAAATCTTTCAAATTTAGAATCCTTCTCTACAATTAAATGAACATGTAATGAATAACAACCTAATAGCTTTCTGCATCATTTCTTCTGTACTATGGGTGATAAAATTCACCAATATACACAATAATCAGTAATGTGCAGATGTCATCTGTCTTACTAAGGGATGCAACTGGTGTAGTGAAATAGAATTCAATTCATTTTCTATTAATGTAAGAAAAATACTGAGTTTAAAGAAAAACATTAAATATAGAAAAAGTAATAAAACAAAAATGTAAAATAACGAAAATTGATTTGTGGTCAACAGAATACTATCCACCAAGCTCACTGCGATACAAATCTCAATTATCCATGTATACTAAATGCAATGTGTATAGAAGGCCATTCTCCAAGCTCACTGCAAAGCAAATCTCTATTATCTACATCTATAAAATGCAATGTGTATAGAAGGCTATTCTCCAAGCTCAATCCAATGCAAATCTCTATTATCTACTTATATAAAATGCAATGTATAAAGAATTCTCCAAGCTCACTGCAATACAAATCTCTATTATCCAAGTATATAAAATGCAATGTATACAGAAGGCTATTCTTAAAGCTCATTGCAATGCAAATCACTATTATCCGTGTATATAAAATGCAGAGTGTGTAGAAGCTATCCTTCTATCTCACTGCACCACTAACTTCTATCCTCCTTATACATAAAATGCAATATGTATCCATGTATTTCATATATGCTGTCATTTCTCACAGCATAGGTGAACTAGTAACTCATAAAGGCTAGAAGTAGTGATTGTTTACTGTGAACTAGCCGTGTAAAAATGTTAAAGTAACACAGGTATTTGTGTCATTTGAAAATATTTGTGAAACATTTGAGTCTTCTCAACCATGTACAAACCCTGTAAATAAAAAAAGAACATGCAAGATATTTTCAACCTGTCATTGTCAAGAGTAACCCCTCTGTGTATAGGAGGTCAACTTGATGAAATTATACACCTGTAATTCTATATCTTCTTTGAACTTTAGTTTTAATAAAGATCATTCAAGAATGCTCCTTATCAGAAATAACTTGATCTGTGTTTTTAGTCATTTGCATAGTAATGTAAAATGCTTTACATGGGTGGAGCTGAGGAATGGGTCGGGTGGGGATTTTAAATACTCACTGTAGCTCTCATTGGATTAAGGTATCCAAAACCTTTATGAATAGTAGTTCACTTACTACATTTCTGCTAACATTATACAATAAGAAATGTCACTAAATAATGGAGGGGGCACCTTAAGAAGCCAAACCTCCTGGACCACAAATCTCCAGCTATGCCCTTGACTGTGTAGCTAAGATCTTATCTATTTCGTTCCAGAAAATTCTCTATGGTATTGCTTTGAAAATGCTATTTTTTGGATTACAGGTTTTATTAGCCAGTCATAGATTGATATTGAAATATTGTATTTATTCATCTGTGAACATATTTTTTTAATTAACACCATTCCAATTCAAATTGGTGTGTCCTAATGCCATGTATTGCACTTACATACAATTATAAAAAAGTTAATTTTTCAAAGCTTCAGAGAGGGGGTTCTATTTATAATGTAGCCATAATTCTAAACTGGACCCTCACTTTCTACAATTCATACTGTTTTGAAGTATTCTGCTATTTCGTATGTGAAGGTTGTAAAATTTTTTCTCTAGTAATTTTTTTGTACTTTCATTAAGGTTTTAGGATTGAGCGTTACTCTGTAATGCAATCACACTTGCAGTTCCTTCAGGAAATACACTTTCCAGTTAAAAAACAGGTGCATATCCAAGTGAGGGGGATCAGGGGGTCTTGACCTCCCCCTACTGTGGTAAAACACGATTAAAATTCTTTTAGATTTTTAGAATAAGAAATTTTTTTAAATAGATACCCAAAATAATAAAAAATTATGATAAATCTACCTCAAAAACTCAAATTTATCACATCCATTGTGATTTCAGAAACTGATTGAGATTTAAATGGATGCAGTAAAAAAATCCCCCCCCCCCGCTCCCCTGTTAAAAATCCTGGATCCATACCTGCAAAACATAAAGTTTCTTTTTTCACTCAATTTGAATCTTGTTTCAAATGACAAGACAAGAGTTATTCCCCTTTGATTGAAAGCGAGACTTATATTTTCTAGTCTTTGATACACCTCATGTTGCATCCTGGACAGATTGTCAGGTTCATCACTGATTTCAGGTCTTAACATCGAACACTCTCATCTAGGCGAATCAGCCAGGGATGATCAAGCCCCTATTTGTCACATCTCTCTAACTAGAGCCAGCAGGAAGCCTTCTCAGTAGCTTCCAAGATTTTCTTAATGGCTCTTCTTTTTTGCAGCTCCCATATTCTCAAGAGTCTCAGGACCCAGGGCAAAGATTGGCCCACAAAGCATCTACAGTTCACTCCAACAGGCTAACAGGGAGTCTTCAGTCCCTTCCTCAGGCCATTAAATCTTCCCTAGGGACAGTATAAGTAAAATGATGACCCACCCCCATTAATTCAGTAATACAGGCATCCCTAGTTATAATGTGACTGTTGGGGTCCAAGAAAGCCAACCATGTAATAACTGAGCTGTGCAAACTTTGAGGTCAGTAAAGACAATTTTCAAGGGCTGTGATAGATGAAAGATAGTAAATGTCATCTATCATATAAAAACTGAATGAGATTTTCACAAATAAACAAAGGCATCGTTTAATATTTGTCTTTTATAATATAATACTGCTAAAATAAATTCAAACTTGGCTGCTGCTGGTTCAAACCTCACCTTCTATTTTTATTCCATAACTTTTGTATTGTAGGTTTAATAAATGAATTTATTGGTATATAAGACTTGTCAGCTTGGCTCAGTTGGTAAGAGTGATTCTTTGCTTGATTTCTTCTTCTTTTGAGGATGTCACGGAGACTTGTTTTCCTCGGTAGATGCAGTGGTCTACTCTGTTCAGCTTTGCGTGTTTGATTTTGATCGCTGTGTATTTATTTCAAATGTACTGGTTATACATGATCTTTGTTCTGCTGAAGTTCATATGAAGGCCAACTTTCTTGCTTTCTTTGTTGAGTTCGTCTTGCATTAGTTGGAGGTCATGGAGGGTCTGAAAAAAGAACAATGTCGTCTGCAAATTTGAGGTTACTCAGGTATTTGCTGTCTATTCTGATTCCTTTGTTTTCCCAGTCTAGGTTTCTGAAGATCATCTCGAGGCGGACTGTGAAGAGTTTGGGTAGACTGGTATATAAGGAAATGTCAATTTTAGAATTAGGTTTGGTTTATTCATTACGTATGATATGGTCGGACTATTTTCCTTGTCTATGTGTTCATTTTTTCACGTTTCGGCTGTGTACCCTCCAGCCTTTGTCAGGCATTGTTGGTTCCAGACACATCATATCCATTTTTTTCAATATCCAGGTTGTGTTACCAGAATACTCCTGAGTTCCCTACATTGCATTGGGTAATCTGTTTTTTTGCTTTTTTCCGAGTAGTGTCTTCTGATCAGAGGCTCTCTGATGCTATTGATATCAATGCCCGGTCAGCTAATAGCTTCCACTGATGAAAGCATGTGTGCCCTTTTTCTCAGTCATCATATTTGCCAATTTTTCTCACCTATTGTTCTTCCTGTCAATAATTTGTACTCGTTCCATAGGGGCCTGTGCCCATCCTGCTCCCATCAATAGTGGAGTGAACATGGCTGAAATTTTGTGAAATACACCCCATCTAACAAAATTCAGACAAGAATTGTCAGAATGGTAAAGTTTGGTTCACTGTAGCAGGATAGGCAAACCATGAATAGTTTATACCCTAAAATTTGGTGAGGATTGTTCTTGTTATTCTTAGTACAGGGGAGGGGAACAAAGTCTACTCCAACTTTGTTTGACAACATATTACAAAGTACATATCAAATTTCAGTTTTTAAAAAGGGAATATTTACATATTTACTTCAATGATTTAATCCATTAAACCCGGACACTACAGCATCTTCATACACCCTGTGCCTGAGCTCCTGGGAGTAAAAGCTCAAATCATTAAAAAAAAAGTTTCTTTCATTAACTACAGAAATGTTGAACAACTATGGCCATCAAAGATGGCGGAGGTTTTATACATTTTTACACATGCGTGTGTTTATGTATTTGTGGGTTTGTTTAGATGTTTGTGTGCTCCAGCACTCCAGGCCATACAGTTTTGTCTAGAGATTTTAAATATTGTCATCAGTACTTCACTATAAATCTTTCAAAAATGTGTTTTTTAAATTTCTGGAAAAAAACATTTTTGCCTCTTTTTCGGGCCTCATTTTGACAGGTTTATTCATAAAATCTAGATCTCCAGAATCTAGATGTTTCTAGATGTTTCTTTAAAACTTTATTTAAGATGTTTTCCAGTGAAAAATGCCATTGATTACATAAATAGGATTTATTCTGACCATATTTATTCTTCAGTAGAATTTTTTGGGACAATTTCAAATTTTATCTAATTAATTCAATTTTTACAGTGAGTCAGATATATTTCTTTGTAGGGGTCAGATGGGAGTTGTGTTGGTTCTATGATTGTATAGGTTTAGGGTGTAGTAAAATAGCGCCTGGTCCAAAATATCAGGCTTATAGGTTTGGAAGAAAATCCCATTTTATCTGGGGTTTTCTGGATAAGTAACTGATTACATGGGAATAAATTTGGGGGTCTACCAACCAGCCACCTTATACCACAAAAAACTTATGATATCAGGGGACACGAGTAACTACGAACTAAGTGACAACAATATCCAAGCCTTACTGGCAAAATGCTGCTATTATATAGATAATGTGAATACATTACTAATGGTTTTGCTAGAGAAATGCATTGAAAATCAGGAAGAAAGGCATTGTCAGTGGTCAGGAATGACTGAATGAATAGGGTTATAACATGGATAATGTAAATACATTACTAATAATTCTACTATAGAAATGTATTGAAAATCAGGAAGAAAGGGATTGTCAGTGGTCAGGAATTATGCAGTAAATAGGGTTATTATATGGATAATGTAAATACATTACTAATAATTTTACTATAGAAATGTATTGAAAATCAGGAAGAAAGGGATTGTCAGTGGTCAGGAATTATGCAGTAAATAGGGTTATTATATGGATAATGTAAATACATTACTAATGATTTTACTATAGAAATGCATTGAAAATCAGGAAGAAAGGGATTGTCAGTGGTCAGGAATTACGCAGTAAATAGGGTTATTATATGGATAATGTAAATACATCACTAATAATTTTACTATAGCAATGCATTGAAAATCAGGAAGAAAGGGATTGTCAGTGGTCAGGAATTATTGCAATCATTATTATGTCATGTTTGGTTGCATGATAATTATCAGCTTGGTAATCCAAGTTTAAAATTCAAGTTGAGAGTGCTTGTCTCACTTTGAAATTAATGCCTTTCAGAAAAGCCTAAATCCAATTCTCCCTGAACACTGTCCCATAACTCGTCATATCAACTATGTATTTTCACTGGTGCTCCATCATGGGAGACAAAAAAGACACAATGGTTTAGTACGTGAACCCCTGGCCATCTTATCACATGGGCACACTGGGCAGTAGAACAGGAGTCTCAGGATTTTAGGTGCCCTGAAATTCAACTTGGAAAATAAAAATCAAGATTCATATTATTAAATACCAGACCTACAGATCCTTCTCTAAACCTATGTTTACATTCATGTTTAAGTCAACTCTTTATTGAATCCATGTATTAAAACAGGGTTGGCATTATGGCCCATAGGCCAAATCCAGTGCATTGCTTTGCCCAGGGGCCTCAAATATTTTTAAGATGGCCCTGTCTGGAACCATCTGCTCTCTTACAATTATTCACTTTGCCAATAGCTACAAAATAGCTGCTATACCCTTTGTCAACCTTAATTTCATGGTTGAAACTTATCAGCTTTTGATGTTGCTAACTTAGAAGCTTTTCCTGCTCCTTATTGTAACATTTGTATTGTTAGGATGTTTGGGGTTAGTTCTGACAGTGAAGTGAAATCGGCTTCATGCAGGATTAGTGTGGATTAGAATTGGATGAAAAGAGGAGAATAAACATTCGTGTTGGTGGTAAGCCAACTGGATATCAAAAGCCTGACTCCAATTCTTAGTCATCAGCCGTTAAGGGTCAAGGGTAGTAATCTAGAGACGGTTGCTTCCCTTTATTTACATTTAATTCAGACAAAAACATCAAACTTATTTGGTGGCAAGGTATGTGTATGTGTGTGTGTGTGTGTGCATGTGCGTGTGTGTGTGCGTGCGTGCGTGTGTGTGTGTGTGTGTGTGTGTGTGTGTGTGTGTGTGTGTGTGTGTGTGTGTGTGTGTGTCCTGGTCACATTTTTCTGGGCCACAACCTTGGAATTTGAATGAGTACTCCACTATAAACAATTTTTTTCAAAAAAGTACTATTTAGTGTCTCTATGGTCATTTTCATCTGGGGACACTGAAAAATTTTTCCCACAAAAAATTAATGAATATTTCTTCTTTGCTTTTTCACAATTTAGGATAGTAGGAGAAACCTGTACTAACATATTGCTATCTTAAAAACGAAGAAGCACAAAACAAGCTTTCAAAAAAGCAAGGTGTGTGTGTGTGTGTGTGTGTGTGTGTGTGTGTGTGTATGTGATGAAAACTGTTTGCTTGTGAGACATAAGGTTGCAACTACTCTGCTCCAGTTTAAATAGCAAATAGGGTAGAAATGCCAGCCCCACTACTTAACTTTACCTGGGCTAGGGACCAGCTATAGCAATAGCCAAGCTGTTGGTTTTTTTCTTTAATAGTAGCCCTCTCTTAGATGGACTGCCTCACAGGGCTAAAGGGCTCAAACTGCCCTGCTATAATGCGGCAATGATTGCGGAAAAGTATGGCTTTAATCCTGAGAGAGCAAGCCTGCAAGATGTTTTGAGTGTCAACTAATAACTGTATGATAGAAAAATGCATAAGGCTAAGCAGTCAAGCATACTTTTTGAAGCTTTCCACAGCAGATGTCGAACCTCGACCTTCGACATTGAGGCAGACAGACAAAAAAAAAAGAAGTTATTTTTGGGGGTCTGGGAACGCTCAAAATTTTTTTCCATAAAAATTGACTGTAGTTTCTTCATTTGCTTTTTCACCATTTTGGACAGCAGGAGAAACCTGTACTAACGTACATCTTTCTAAAAAGTGAAGTAGCATAAAACGAGCTTTCGAAAAGCAAAGTTTGTTTTGCTGGTATTTCTTTTTTAGTTAATTTCAGGTAAAGGATCTGTTTTTCAAAGATAATTTTAGACCGTTTCTTAGTTTATTATATCTGGTATATGAGTGGGCTACAGTGATTCATTTACGCATGGTAGGGATATTTTGAAATGAAATGTAAATAAAATTAAGTTTGCTGCCACCGGTGTAACATTTCGCTCGTCAAGGATTTGGCAGAATTGCAAAACCTTCAACCAAAACTGTCAACCTACTCAACATAGTTTCTTCAGTTTTTAAGGCTGGCTGGCTGGTTATGTATGTATGTATGTGTCATGTGTACAGGATGCACTAATAAAGCTAGAGGGCTGAAAATTTAAACATTTACTCTTTATCATATCTAGAAGAAAACTAAAATAGGTGTTCAGTAAGGGAGTCCAGTTTATAATCTAAGTTTATATTAAATTGGTCCCTAAGTCTGTTTTTGTCAGAGTTTACGCATTTTGAAAATTCGGACATTTCTACTGATCACCGCCCAACAAAAGATGAGAGAAGTAATTTATACATTGATAACCCTTTTTTCCTAATTTTTTTGATTGATTGCCCCCGACACGCCATGCTGCCAAAAGATGTTGGTCATCTGACAATTTAATTCTTGTAAACCTGTGAAGTTCAAGGTTTTCATACCATTTCCCTGTTTAGGGAGAGAGAAAGAAAAAATTAGGACCACACCAGAATGAATAAACTGAAGAAAGAAAATTAATATCTGCACCTTACATAAATGAATCACCGTAGCCTATGGGTGTACAAGAACTCGTTGACTAAAAAATTATCTGAAATAAAAATAGATCTTTTATCTAAAATTACCAGAAAAGTGCCACCACAAGATTTGGTCTTTGCTGGTCCAAAATAACCCCAAAAGCGCTTTTTTGAAAAAACAAAAAAAAGAAGTTTTTAGATGGTGTTTAATGGTGTACTGGTGTACAAATTTTCAAAATTGTAGCCACAGAAATGTGACTGGGAGCGCCCGGAGACACACAGACATACACAGTCACACAGACAAGTGAAGAGATAAGAATCTGTTGCCCACTAGGTTGGTTAGTTGGGCGGGTCATTTGTGGGGCTATGCTGGGACATTTGATAGCATTCTAGAAAGAGGACTTTGTAATCTATTTTCAAAAGTGGAAGTGATGCTGAGAAAAGGGTGTGGCGTCCCAAGGGTAGAACTTTTAAGGGGGCAAATTTGCCATTGCCCTAGGTAGGCTATTTTATTGTATCAGTAGCAGCCATCAGCCCAGCCTGTTGTACATTTTTGATTACGTTCAGTCAAGAAAGGGATCATGATTCAGTGATAATGATAACTGTAACAAATAACAACAACAGTAAGGACTAAAAATCATTATAGAATTCACGGAATTCTCGTCAGCAGCTGTCAATTCAGTCTAAACCAGACGGAAATAGCGCTCCCAGACCGGGTTCTCAGCAGGCGGAAGTGTCGGTCACGTGCTTCACCTAATTCCACTTAAATTCCAATGAGCTCCTTTGCACATGGTTTAGATATTTAGGTAAGATTTTTTTTCTCTCTCTTCTCCTCTGTTGTAATTATATTGCATGTATATTTACCTACCTTCGTGCATGTTCCATGCCAATAAATCTAGGTATGTATACGTATCAACTCAGATCTTAGGAAGGTTGTGGAGGCTTTGATTATTTGAAAAGAAAAACAACAAAATAGCATTTATAGTCAATTTATGAGTCAATCGAATTAATCAATGGACGACTTCGTTAAACACTTGCGACATGAAATGGGTTTAAAATAAATACTTTTTTGTATTATTTCTTTTTAAATTTGCAATATTTCGAAAGCAGAGTGAACTCTATATGTATAAAATCTGCATGATATTTTCAAGCACAATCTGTTTGAGTTACGATAATATCAAAATGCAAGATGCATTTTTGTTTACTTAAAGTGAGAGTACGACTTATACAAGTCTTATAAAATAGGAAGATTGACAAAAAATCGCCTATGCGTAATTGATATTTTTAATTGTAATATAATTATTAATTTACTGCATTTTGTATGTAATTGTAGAACTACGTTTTTTGTTGCAGATTCAAAAAACATTTTTCTTTTTAAGTAAAGATAGAGAGTATACGACTTGTAGAAGTCTTGAAATGCTTTTATTTAATAGTTATCGTCTAATTATCTAAAAAAATTCATTACATTATAGTCAATTTGGTTCAGTAAACGACTTTATCATAGACTTGTGACCAGAAAAAGGTTTAAAATAAATACCTTTTGTATCGTTTCTTCTCAAATTAGGTTTATTTTGGAAGCAAAATGAATTAGCTACACGAAAAAATAAACATTACATTTTTAAGAGCGATTTGTTACAAGTTATAATAATATCAAAATGCGAGATATATTTTTGTTTACTTAGAGAGTACGACTTATACAAGTCTTATAAAATGCTTATTAACAAAAAAATCATCGATTCGTAATTAATATTATTATTGTAAATATTGATGATATAGTATTCATTAATTTACTGCCTTTTGTTGGTAAATATGGAACTACGTTTTATTTTTCTTTAACATCAAATTCAAGATACATTTTTGTTTACCTACCTAAAGTAAAGACTAAAGAATATACGACTTATATAAGTCTTAATATGCTTTGATTTTAAAGAATCATCTGGAAATATACCTGCTCGCATCTAAGGTACTACAAGAGTTGATTTAATCATATATAAGAAAAATGCATAAAACTGTAATCAATTTAAAATTCAATACGACTTTACACACTTGTGACCAGAATTAGGTTTCATTTTAAATAAGTATTTTTTTGGTATTTTTTTCTGATTAAATTTAGTTTATTTTGCTAAGGCAAAATTAGTGAATTAGCCACAAAAAAAATTAAACATTTTTAAGAACAGTTTGTTTAATTTACGATAACACCAAATTTTCAAGATATATTTTTGTTTACTTAAAGTCTGAGTATACGATTGAGTAGGTTAAAAATGTATATAACCTTTTTGTTATTAGTATTGATAATTATAAATATAGATAAAATAATTATTTATTGCATCTTGTATACAAAAATGTGGAACTATGTAATTACAGTATCGTTAAATTAATACATTTTTGTTTACTTGAAGTAAAGAAAGAGTATACGACTTATACAAGTCTTTTAAAATTCTAATATTGAATTAGCTACAAAAAATCTCTAGGCCTGATATTTAAAAAACAATCTATTACAAGTTACAATAATATCTAAGTCAAGATATATTTTTGTTTACTTAAAGAAAAAATTAAGAGTATGCGACTTATACAAGTAAAATGCTTAGATTAAAAAAACATTACCTATTCGTAATTGATATTTACAATTATAAATATAGATAATGTATGATTCATTTCCTGTATTTATTTGTACTAAATGTGGGACTACGTTGTTATGTTTTTGTTTTAAACATCAAATTCAAGGTACAGATCTGTTGACTTGAAGCAGACTAATGTGAGTCAAGAGTACGATTTAAAATGCTCGGATGAAAAAGATTATCACCTATTTGTAATTATTGTTTTAATTAAGTATAGACTTTTCATAGACTGCATTATGTAAGTGAAGTGTGATACTGCGTTTTTCCATACGTCTAGATTCTTGTTCATTAACAACTTACAGGTGATTAATATTCGTTTACTGGTGATTAATATTTGTTTGAAGGTGTGTTATTATCAATTACAAACACCTGCTCAAAAATACTCAATCATTTATTCTGATTAACCAACTAAAACGTTTTTTAAACAAAATGTTCACATTTGTGTATTCAGTTTATGTTGGCGCAAGCTAGAAATGTTCGGGGTTGGTAGAAAAAAATGTTATTTAAATGGACCGAATCAGTATACCCCCCTCAGTGGCCCGCCCGACCAACTAGCAAGTGGACTACAGATTATTCTTCCTTTGCTTGTCTGTGTGTGTCTCCGGCACTCCTGGTCACATATTTGTGGGTACGCCCTTGAAATTTGCATGAGTTTATCACTGGGCATGATCTGAAAAAACATTTTTTTTTTTTCCCCCCCAAAAGTGGATTTTGGTTACTATGGTCATTTTGGACCAACAGTACCCAAATCTTGTGCTGTTATTTTGTAGATAAAAGATCTTTTTTTCTTTCATCTTTGGATAATTTTAGGTAAAAGATTTACTTACTTAGATATATTCTTAGTATAATTAGTTCTAGTACACGTGTGGGCTATGGTGATCCATTTATGTGAAGTATGGGTATTTTGTTTGGATGTATGTGTTTGGGAACAAAAAGCTTTTTTTTCATACTTCAATCTTTTAATTATTAATGATTGAGAAATCAATTAAATATCCAATCATGCAAATGATTCAAATTCTTAAAAAATTGAATTAAAAAATGAGAAAGGAAACAGTGCTATAAAATGTTCTAATTCAACTAGCTGCACCCGTGGAAATTCCATGGGTGTTAACAACGAAGTTGTCACATGATTAGACCGAGAATAAATGAGATGAGAATTAGGTATGAAAGTGATTATCTGTGTCTTCGCATTACCTTTAGCTGTTTAGCTAAATGGTAAGAGCATCGCTACGTTAAAGTGGCTATCTTATCAGTGGCAGGTTCAATTCCTGCAACAGGAATTATTCAATTTAGGTTGGGCCAAGTGATACATTAACCATATAACGACTGGAGGTCATCTTGAATAAGTTTCAATATAATATAACACAATTCATAATTCATTTTGTCAGACCGAATAAATCCGTTTCTTCATACATTATTGTCGTGTTGAAAGAGATGAATAGACCAAGAGTATATGAGATGAGAATTTGGTGTGAAAGTGGTTATTTGTGCCTTTGCATTTTAGCTTAATTGTAAGAGCATCGCTATATATATATTTCTGCGAATATAGTAAAGTAAATATCCGTACCTCACACGAATGAATCACCATAGCCTGCATGTATATCAATTAATTATCAAAGAAACTGATCTATTTTTTTAGATGGTGTCTAGTGGTGTATTCATGCAAATGTTTGAGGTTATAGCCTTCAAAATGTGATGAGGAGTTCCCGGGGATGCACTCACAGACACTCAAAGAGGGAAGAATCTGTAGCCCACTTGTCTAATTGGTCAGTTGGGGTCATGGTGATTAGATAATTTTGTTAATTTATTACCTATGGAATGTATCTATCAACTGCTGGGGCAAATGAAACTAATATATCTGTTGTATTATTACTATTGATTCTTTTTCCTGTCTGTTTATCATGGTACACTTCCATAACTATTTTTAGGCTTCAGACTTGTGTGAATGGAGTAATGAATGGCTGTCATAGTGAAGGTTGAGTCCCTTTTGCTCCCATTCGAGCATCTGAACCCTCTTCCATTCTTATCCTTGTTAATTATATTACAATGGTGGGTTGGGACAGAAGAGAAAAGCTGGAAAATATGAGAAGAGTGAATCATAACCAGAAAGTGTAACAGTTGTACAGAAAAACAGCGCAATAGCATTATATTTTAGTCACCTTCTTTGACCAATAAAAGATGAAATAATTTAATCAAATTAAAATCATGTGAAGCAGGGTTCAGGAATCTTTTCTGGAGAATTATGTTTCTTTCAAAACAAACAGGTTAGTTGTAGATGTTGGTGATTAAAACCTGACACCTTAACTATATACACCAGTTTCAAACACAGTTGTGGGTAAAATGCAAACATGATTTAAAAATGTTTTTTTCATTTGTCTACTTTTTACCTTCATCTTAATTCTATAAGTTGCTTTTCGTCGAAATTTTTTGCTCAGGTAGGTTACCCTCCGGCAGTAAGTGAATAGCGTTGATTGAAAAATATGGAATCAATCGCGGGTAGGTTTCAAAGCCATATCCCCTCGGCCAGGGGATGTACCATTTAGCCCAGCCTGCTTTTCCAATTGAGCTACCAAGACTGAACTGGAAGTTCTAATAACACCCTGAAACCTATCCTTGATTCTGATTGTAGCCATATGTTGTTTCAGCATTTATACATTTTATTTAAAAGAAATCTTTTTATTAGATGAAGAATTCGGAAATCATTTGAATATAATTTAACAAAATAATGATTCATAATACTTAATCTAATGAAAAATAAAAATGATTATTGTTTGTGTCCTTATTGTTAAAAGTTGCTCTGTTACATTAATTTAAACTTTGGAGTGAATGAAATTTTCAATCTGTTCAACCCCTGTTCAGTGTTTATAATATCACAGGTTCCATAAAACTGCTTGAGAGGTTAATACCGGTTGGGTACTCCTTATCTGATCCCCTTGAACTGAAACATTCCAAATTGGTGACTTTTTAAAACATGATACTGCAAATGGGAAATTCCCTATCTGACCTCACTGTAGTATAATTCAAAGACATGACACGAGGCTGATTGCCTAGGTATTAAATTCATTCTGACTACAGTAAGTGCTTGGTTATATTTGTGTAATTTTTAAAAATATAAAACTATACTTATTTATATCATAAATGGTGAATGACAAAACAAGTTCTAATCGAAACAAATCATTGTTGCTGCCAGACCTACATATATTAATCACTTTATTTACTCATTCTCTCATTTGTACAAAGATATTGTTGATATTGTGTTTACAAATATTCTGAAATCCAGAGAAATGCAAAATTCGAACATTTCTGGTCCTAGGCATTTTGAGAATGAGGTACTTTATCTTGACTTTAATTTAAAAAGTATCTACGTTTAATCTTTGAATCGAAACACCTTATATTTTTTGACTATCATTTTGATTTATTCTTTAAAGCAGGAGTTGGAAAACTAAGGCCAGCAGACCGAATCCAACCTCATTTTATGTGGGTCTCTGTTTCAGTTGAATATATGACATTGCATACAAAAAATCCTTGTTTTCTTTATCTATCTTTAGTTAGCAAATGTAAAAAGAAAAATATCTGTACCTTGCATGAATGAATCCCCATAGCCTGCAAATGTACCAGAACTAATTATCTAGAAAAATATACTGACACAAGATCTGAGCATTGTTGGTTTATCCGAAAGAGACCATAGAGACTTGAAAAGAACTTTTTCTAAATAAAATCAAACAAAACATCTTTGGATGGTCCGTAGTGGTAATCTAATGCAAATTTTTTAAGTTGTAGCCTTAAAAATGGGACCAAGAGCACCCGGAGACACACACTGACAAGCAAAGAGAGAAGAATCTATAATTCTATAATGAAAAACTTTTGAGTAATTAAGAAACAAGCTGTTTCCAAACCCTTTTAGATTATTGTTTCATTTTTTTATATCTGCCTCAGCCTGGGAAAAAAAAAGTATGGCTAGCTACTCAATAGAAACCATCATGTGCCAATGTTGTTTGGCAGCATGTCCTTTTGGGGGTGATCAATAAAAAAAATTTGAAAAATGGGGATCTTGAATAAATTATTTGTTTTGCTTGTTGTTGGGCCGTGATTGCTAAATTAAAAAAAACAAGCATGTACACCACTGGACACAAATTAAGGGACCAATTTAGCATATATTGGAGAGTGCGGGTGTGCTCTGCGTGGATTCAAGAGATTCTTATGGAATGTTGAATGTTTTTGTGGGCTGCTAAATTCAGGTGGTGTTTGTCACCCAAGGACAATCTTCGTAGATTCAAACATAATCAATGAAGATGGGTACCCCAGAAAATAAGTGTTTCTGCTGACCCGTAAATATTTTTGGACGAAAGGATTGTCTCAAAGAAATGTTTGTAGATGGAAACAACATTTGTTTATTTTCATGGGTTAATTGAGGTTGAGCTCTTTCTTGGACACGCGACATAATATCTAGATCCTAATCAAGGGGCCTTTCCCTATGAAAGGCCATTCACAGAGTATGCTGAGGGGCAAGACAGCAGTCGTCACTTTCACCTGGAGAGGAAACGTTGGCCACTTTCTTTCACACCCCAGCCAACTTTTCCCATCTTCCGTTTGTTTTTCTTCATCTTGTCACTTGTATCTACCATGTTGAATTTTCTGACAATGTTCGTCAGCTGCATGACCCTTGAGAAAAGGAGAAATAAACAAGATGCTAAATTGTAACTTCAGCATTTTCTTTTTCGTCTCAGCTACTTTTTGCCCACTGTGGACACGCAAATCACGGCTCCTTCCTTTTAGCTACCACATCATTCCCCTCAGTAGTTCATTACATAACACATAAGCTTACATTGTAAATTGGACTCCCCTCTGAAGACCTATTTTTGGGGAGAATTTTCAAAAAAAAAAAAAAAACATTTTCTCTAGATGGGAGTAAATGTTTACATTTTCAGTTCTCTCAGTCATAATTTTTGCTGACATAATCTTTGTTTTCCTCTATAAGCTTAGCATGGTAGAAGGCCATTTATTTTTCAACATAATCTCCCTCTTTGTCAATGCACTTAATTCAGCATGAAAAATAATCATATATAATGTAGAAAGATAAACATTTTCTTTTAATTGTTCATCTATTTATGCTGTCTAGGACATCAACATTTTCTGATTGTCAAACAAGGTGTTGTTTCAAATAGAGTTTCTAATAAAAATTATATTTATAATTATTCTGTTGGATTATAGAACATTACACAGTGAAAATTTCAGATCATAATTCACCTAATAACTGCAAGTTTGTCTACAGACTTATTGATCCTACCATATATATATATATATATATATATATATATATATATATATATATATATATATATATTGATGAAAATGACGATCGGAAAGTGGAGAGAAAAATTCAAGAGGTTGGTGTTACACCTCAAAATTTTTCATTATTCTGTGAGTATGTTTCGATGCATTTTGATGGGATCCAGCCATCTTTTCCAGAGAAAAATTTCTTGCGAACCACTGCAAATATTTTCTCTGAAAAAATGGCTGGCTTCTGTTGAAATGATCAAAACATGCCCATGGAATTATGCAAAATTTTGTGATGTGACGCTTATATTCTCTTGAGTTTTCCTCTTCACTTTCCAATTATCATTTTTATCAACATTCTCTCAGATCACATCACAATACAAACATTATATATATATATATATATATATATATATATATATATATACACACACACACACACAGTATATGTGGTACAAATCAGGCTAGCAGTATAACATAATATAATAATATATCAATAATATAAAGCCACTTCTGAAATGCAATGGATTTATTCCATAGAGTGCTCGATACATACAACTTTTTACTCTTGAAGTTGAGTTGTTTTAAAGTAGAGCTGGAAATAAATAGTAGAATGTGGATTCGCTACATAAACTAGCTCATGTTTCTGCCTTCTTCGGACTGATGAGGCCCGAAGAGGACAGAAACATCAGCTAGTTTGTGTAGCGAATCCACATTCTACTATATATATATATATATATATATATATATATATATGATTAGTTTTTAATTTACTGACATGATTAGAGATGCTAACAAATTGTCCAAGTTGAGATTTTCAACCCCAAAGCCTCTATTCCAGAACAATCCTTGATGATGATGATCTAAAGAAAAATAAAGAAATTACTAATCAAGATCAAATTGTAAAGTTTATTCACTCAGATGAATGGAAGGAAATATTTTTATCAGCAAAATTATCTTTATATGGAAGAGTCTATTGTTAAGGACTGAGAAAGAGTAAAAGTTACTCATGCTCTTAGTACTCTATTCAAAACTAGCCTACCAGAAATTTCTGCCAATGATTCTGCTCAATTAGTCAAGTATCAAACCCACAAGTGGGTGGCATGTGTTCAGCTGGTGACCTAGAATGATAATTCTATGTTGGATTCATAGGTTCTTGAAAAAATAATCCCGCCCCCTCCTTCTTGTTAGTAAAGATGAGAAAAAGGATTGTACTTCTGTTTATGTGAAATTTTGTTTGTCATTTGTCAAGGTTGAGATTTGTATAGAGATAAACTTGACCTCTATAATGTAAAAACACCAACCACTACTTTATACAGTTCTTGGACCCCAGCACCTGTGTTATAATGGGTGGGAGTGCTTGTGTGAAAATGAGGACAAGCCACTAAGGAAGAGAGATATTTAAGGTTTTACAAGATTTTTCTCTCTCAGGATAACCTGTTAGAAACTGTCAACATGGGTTTCTTCAGTTTCTAAGTTGGTTCAGCTGTGTATATCACATACAGGCTGTACCAGTGGAGCTAAAAGGCAGGAAATTTAAATGTTTATCCTTTATTATGCCTGGAAAATGTTTTTTTTTAATCGTCCCCCAGATAAGTTTTTAGTGGTTTGTTCAATTTGTTATGTAAGTTTATGCTAAATTGGTCCCTTAGTTTCTGTCCAGCCCATTCACACTTGATTTTTGAAAATTCAAACTTTTCTGTGATTACTGCCAAACAAAAGGTGAGAAAAGTAACTTATTGATTGACTACACCCTTTTCCAATTTTCTTAACTGATCACCCCTAATACGACATGCTACCAAAGGATGTTGTTCATGTAAAGATTTCTATTGACTATCCAAACCTGTTTTGCAAGTATTTTTTTTCTTTTAAAGGTTTTGTTATTAATTCTCCGTACATTATGCACTCCCATATTCTAAGAGCTATTTACTAAACCCAACTTAGTCAGGTACAAGGCCTCATGCATGGAGAACAAAATTAGTCAAATCCACTAAGGTTGTGAGAGTCGGTGAATAATTTCTGTTATCCCGCTTTGTTGGAATGCAAAAATTTTAACCATTGACAAAATCAACAATGGAAGAGAGCAGAGTTGATTGCAATAGATCAAACATTTATTACGACCCATTTAAGTGTCCGTCATTGGACAGAGACCTTCCCTGAGATTTGCCAGACCTCTCTGTCATAGATGTTGTGGAGCAGGTATTTTCTGAATTTGTCTAGCTCATCATGTCAACTCATTTTTGTTGGCCTCAATTTCACATATGATCCACATTGTGAACCGTGATGTCCAGCGGTTGTCTGTCATTCTTGCAACATGACCAGCCCATTGCCATTTGAGTTTTCTAATGGTTTCTATGATGTCTCTATCTCCTGTCTTCTCTTTAATATACTGTGCAGTCTTGTGATCTCTCCTGTGCATGTTGTTTGGTTCTCAGTTTGAGGGTCAATCTTTTGGTTAGATTCCCTGTTTCAGCTCCATAGGTGACTATTGGGAGGATGTATTAGTGATAGACTCTTCTTTTTAGATTTTCTTGTTCTTGGAAGTTGAGCTTGCTCTTACGAAAGCTTGCCAAGGTAGAGTGATTCTTTGCTTGATTTCTTCTTTTGAGGATTTCATGGAGATTTTTTGTCCTAGGTTGATGTAGTGGTCTACTTTCTCCAGCTTTGCATTCTGATCATTGTGTCAATGACCTCAAAGTGTTTGCTGTACATAATGTTTGTTTTGCTGGAGTTCCTGTGGAGGCCAACTTTTTTTAGTTCGTCTAGCATTATTTGGAGATCATGAAGGTTCTCAGCAGAAAGGACAATGTTTTCAACTAATCCAAGCCTACTTAAGTATTCGCCCATTCTGATTCCTTTGTTTTCCCAGTCTAGGTCTTGGAAGATCATCTCAAAACAGAAAACTAAGTATCTATTCAATCCAGTATGCATTTTCTAAAATCATTCATATTACTTTTTTATATTAATCGATATGTTTATAGTATTAATCATTTGTTTGTATCTTAATTTACTTATTTAAAAATATATCGATAGATATCTTAATATTTATCTCATTCAAATTCTGTTTTTCTTTCATCAATTCTATTTCTTTTCATTTGAGTGTTGTTTTTCTTTTTGAGTGAGCAAGGGTGTGAAACTTTACAATTTAAAATCAGGACCACGTTTTCTACATTGTGTGGAAAAGGATTTTACTGTCTGTTGCTTTTTACAGATTCTAGAAAAAAAATTTGTTGGTTCCTATAGTGAGTGAGTGAAAAAAGTAATGGCTGTTGTTTTGATGTAGCAACTTGGGGGCCATTCCCAGTTGCTAAAAAACACATAAGACTATTTGAGTCACAGAGAACACATGAGGTTTTAACCCATGTGCGCTTCCTAAAGTAAGGAAAATTAGAACCCAGAAGAAAATTGTGACTGTTATGTAGAAGTTGCATTGTCATTTCTTTCATGGAAATGCAAGGACGCATTTTTGAGCTTGAGAAGAGGACACAAATTAATATCCAAGCTTCTTACCCTGGCAGTAAATTGAATTGTGATTCAAGATAATTTATTGAGGTGGATGAAGGCAGTGAAAGCCATGAATGTCTTGGAACAACAGACAAGATATATTGTAAGACATTTCTCTTCTCTGGCATCATATAATTGTATACTGTTTCAATACAATTTTTACATCGTTATGAAGGCAGTGGAAGTAGGTGATTATCCTGGAGTGGCTAATGTGATAGTTAGTTGATAGGACATCATAGGGTTATATGTCGATCCCAAGTGATTAAAGACCATTGATGCAAACAAAATTAAAAAACCAAAAAACAAAAACCAGTCTGGTTAGTAACTCTATAGAAATTGTCATGGGAACGTCTTTTGGCAGCATGCCATGTTGGGGATGATCAATAAAAAAAGAGGAGAAGGGGATAATCAGTTGATGAGTTACTTCTCTTGCATTTTGTTGGGCGGTGATCACTGGAAAAGTCTGAATTAAAAAAAAAACAAGTGTGAATGCTGCTAGACATAAACTTACATTACAAGTTGACTCCCTACCTCAAAAAACCTTTTGAGGGTGTAAGTTTAAAAAAAAAACACATTTTTGTAGACATTATATGGAGTAAATGTTGAAATCTTCAGTGTTCTTGCTCTGTTGGTGCTGCCTGTACACGTAATTGATAAAAGCCAGCCAGACTAACTTAAAAACTTAAAAAATGAATATTAAGTTTTGGCTGAGGGTTTCTAATTTTCCAATAATTTTTTGTCCATGAACCATAAAATTATTTATTTGTCTTTCTCTTTTCAGCATGATTATCGCAGATGGGTGTGAAAAAGCGAAAGTATTTCTCTCATCTTGTCAGAAAATTCACAAGTAAAAGTTTCCTCTTCCTCACGCTGTTTGTCTTGGTTGTTGGTAATGAATATGTCATGCATTTCTGGCAGTACATGCGGTGGCCGTCCGTGCCTCTTGATGAAAGGTGGGTTACAAGATTCTCCTTTGTTCACAGGGTCAAAAAATATATGGAATGTAAAGTGGCTCATCTAACTCCTTGAAAAAAATGTCAAAAAGCAAGTCTTTTTTTTCTTTTTTTTTTTAGATTCCAGTTTCATGTTTCTAGAATGTACAATTTTGGAGGTACTGTGATGACTAATAAATCATACTCATAATAGTACTAGTCTGTTAGTAATGGTGTAATCATCATTCCACAAGTTGATTGAACTATTGATCTCATTGAGTGGATGACCTAAGATTGTATGAAAAACAGCCACACACAATTTCCTTAAAACTGACCCTTTTTATCTTGACTCCTCCTCTCAATGACCATTCTTATCTCTGACAAGCCTGATAATCATAGACACAGATACAAACATCTCCCATCCCACTATTACTAAACATCAATACAGAAATATCATTTCATTCCTCAAATCTCAAACATATAAACAGCAAGTTCTCTGAAAAAGGTGGTTAGCAACCATCAAAATGCATCAGAACACGTCTATGTGATAATGAAGATTTTCAAGATGCAATACCTGATTTTCTTTGAATTTCTCTTCACCTTCCAATCATCATTTTAACAACATTCTGTCGGATCACCTAACATCAATACAACAAACATAACATACTGCACAATATACAGGGTAGATGAAAATAAACTGTATTGGAAATTGTTAAAAACTTTATTATTTGATGATCAAATTTAGTCAAATTAGCTTTTTTTTAACCATAAAATAGTAGAATTGCCTGCTGTGTTGAAATTTAACATAGGTACTGGAATTATTCACTAATTTCTGTAAGCATTTAGTATGGTCTCAATAGGCCTTTTCAGGAGGTCCATTGGTATGTTGGCCATAACCTGTCAAATGCGCTCCTTTACTTGATCCAGAGTTTGTGGTTTGGTGCGGTATACCCCCTCCTTTGCCCAGCCCTATAGTAATAAGTCACAGTATACGGTCAGTAATATTTTCTGATAGGGAGTTGATTTTCTCTCACTCTGTATATAAGGCTCGCTTGCCGATCAAAATAGTTGTGTATTTCTTACCATTGCTGGAAGTTTTGGTCCAAGCCTTGGTAAAAGCCAGGATCTCAATTACTGACTTTTGAAGCAGACAGGCTGTCCCCACTTGAAATATTGGTGCAACACAATCTCCCTGTCCTCTATTTCTTTTAATTTGATCCTGGCTTGAATTAAGGAAAGCTTTTTGAACTCTAACCCGTTCCATGTAGAATTTATTGTTTATAAAGAATTCTAAGTTACTGCAGCCTCTTTGTGATTTAAAACAATTTTTACTATCCTGTAACCATAGTTTACTGTAAGCTGTGTAGATGCGCAACCAGCACACAAAGGAAATTGTTGAGTGCTCAAAAGATTGTAAATTCTGTTGATAGCTAACTGAGTTTTTATTGAAAAAAATATTGATTCACTGAGTCAAATTTTTGTTGTAGGAGAAAATTTGCACAATATAAGATTTTTGTGGCTCCAAAATATAATGTACATATTTTTTTCCTAGGCTTGAAGGTGACATGGTGTTATTGTTAGTATCTGACCCACAAATCATTGGTTACCAAAGAGAACCTCCATTTCCATTTGGGTATTTTACACGATGGGATGCCGACAGGTGAGAATTATTCTATTTATTTATTCAAACTAATATTGTGAAGTTTTTTATTGAATGCAAAAACATTTCAGGCTCAACTTTGAGCACAAGATTTTGTCACTTAGATTTCTGGATATATTTATGGAAATTTCATAAAAACAACAGAACAATTTATAGAATAATATATACAAAATATTGTTGCTTACAAGGTGTGTTTGAAAAGTATCCAGCCATTTAATATTAAAGAAAAATAGCCTACCTAGGATGATGGGCATCTTAGAACCCTTTAAAATACCCCCTTGGAACATCACACATTTATCCTAGCTTTCCCCTCCACTTGTCAAAATTGCCTGCAAAGTCCTCTTTTGGGATTGCCATTGGTTGCCTTGTAATGCTATCTTCAATCTTGGCAAGTGTCTGGAATTATTTTGGTAAAAGTTAGAAATTGCAATAATTGTTGGGGTGGTCAGACTTTCGTGATCAGATATTTTATCCCCCCAAAACACTTTGTGATGTGAGGAATGGCTTGCTCTGTCATTGTAAATGTGACAATCATACAGTACACAAGCTCATTTGATGGTGTCTGACTGCCTGAGTAATCCCATGGGAGAGTGTTCATGCATATGCAGTAAGGTCCCTTCTGATTAGTAGCTTAAATACATCAAGACCATACAACTTGCTTTGGAGGTATTTAAAATGGCTGTATACTTTCTTGACTGACTTCATATACTATGATTTTTTTGTCTATTCCTGTTGTGTCCTGAATAACTGGAATCAGATGTACGAGCCAGATTCTACTGGATATCTCTCAACTGGTTGTCTTGAAAATATATGTATGTGTGGTCAGATATCTTGAATGTTTGGAATAATTTATCATTTAAACTTGAAACATTATTTTCCCGATTGCTGCCATGGACAGAATAACATGTCTGTTATTTTTTCTCAAAATGGCAACATCTTGAACAAACAGAGGAAATTTGCATAATGACTTTGGTGGTCTGACAACTAATGAATGTTTGCACAACTTTTCGCACTTGTGCAGACAATTTTTTTATATGAATAGGTCAAAGTACAATGTAGACATTTAAACTGATCAGGCATTCAAATCGACACGTCCGCTCACAATTGAAATATTTTACCTCATATGTATGAATATTACACTTATTAGATATTCTGTTGAGCATATTAGATTTGCATGAAAATAAAACCATTTTAACTTGCAATGAAGGCTTTTTACTTTTATCTAATCTTCAAGAAAAAATTGGCACAGGAGTCACAACGTTGAAAAATACACTTGGCATTGAATATGCTAAACAACATAAACTGCTCTTATATCTTGTACATTTGAGCACCTGTACCTGAAGCTCCGAAAACTGGAATAATCTAGAATCCAAAAATTTTAAAAGTCAACAAGGTACACAATTCCTTTTGACTAGAGTAAAAGCTTAGTTATCTTCCTTTAACTCTAGAAATGTAAAATTTTATTTACTCCACCAAAAGTGAAAGACAAAACAAGTTAGAATTCTCAGAGTTAGTTTCTATCATATTTACAGCTACTTGTAATCCAATGTGTATTTGTCCTTATACATCTTGGATAAAAAGGCCAAAGGATACAGTGTATTGTAATTTTTTCTCTTGTTTGTTATCTCTCAAATTTTTTTTTCTCAAAACCTTCTTTACATCTTCTCATCTGTTATTTTCATTTATCTAATTCACTACTTTCACTTTATCTCTTCTAATTCAATGATAATTTTGTTTGAACATGGGGAAAATCCAGTATACAATAAAAATGAAATAAAATGATTCAAAAACTTTTTTCTACAGTATAGCTCACAAAAATTTTTTTATACACAATCTAACTAATGGGAGGTAAACGTAGATTACCTAACCAAGAGACAGATCCGCAAATTGAGAACCATGTAACGTGCACATGAAAGAATTATGCTGGGCCTCACATGGAGAGACCACAAGACAGCACAGTACATCTGAGAAAAGACAAGAGTCAGGGACATCATTGAATCCATTAAAAATCTCAAATGGCGGTGGGCTGGCCATGATGCAAAAATGGCAGACAACCGATGGACATTACGACTCCTGACATGGATACCCCCGAGATCAAATGCGCGACCGAGGCCTGCAGAATATTAGATGGAGAGATGAGCTAGACAAATTCAGAAAGTACTGGCTCCGCGACGCCCATGATAGAGAAATGCGGTGAATCCTGGGGAAGGCCCAAGTTCAACGACGGATGTTAAAAGACTGATGATGATGAAATGTAGATTAAGAAACCCCGGAATCGATAACCTTTCATTACATAACCCCATCTCCAATATATCATATCTGTATTCCAAAATCTGAAACTCTTCTGGTCCCAGGCATTTCGGATAATGGGTGCTCAACTGTATAAGGTGTTGGGGTGATACAACTTGCAACTGAATTTTTAGGTTATCAAGCAGGAGAGACTACTTGGGTTAGTTACCTCTATTGAATTGAATTACCATAGCCCAATAGTTGACCTGCCTGACCAACCAGCCTAGTGGGCTATAGATTCTTCTCTCTTTTAGTATCCTTGGGTTTGTGTCTCTGAGCACTCCCGGTCACAATTTTGGGGTTACCATCGCAAAAAGTTTTGTGAATATACCACTAGGCACTATTTAAATATGTTAAAAACACTAAGATCGAAATCGAGGACACAGAACTCGAGAAAATAGACCACTACATCTACCTAGGGCAACGAATCTCCATGAGACCCTCAAAAGAAGAAGAAATCAAGCGAAGAATCACACTAGGGTGGCAAGCCTTTGGCAGAGCTAGCTCAACCTTCAAAAATAAGAAGATCCCATTAATCCTAAAGAGAAGGGTGTATAACCAATGCATCCTCCCAATAGTCACTTATGGAGCTGAAACATGGAACTTAACCAAGAGACAGACCCGTAAGCTGAGAACCATGCAACGTGCACATGAAAGAATAGTGCTGGGCCTCACATGGAGAGACCACAAAACAGCACAGCACATCCGGGAAAAGACAAGAGTTAGAGACATCATAGAATCCATAAAAAATCTCAAATGGTGGTGGGCTGGCCATGTTGCAAGAATGGCTGACAATCGATGGACATCACGACTCACAACATGGATTCCTCGAGACCACATGCGCAACCGAGGCTGGCAAAATGTTAGATGGAGAGACGAGCTAGACAAGTTCAGGAAGTACTGGTTCCGTGACGCCCATGATAGAGAAGTGTGGCAAATCCTGGGGAAGGTCTATGTCCAACGACGGATGCTAAAAGACTGATGATGATGATGATGATGATGATGATTTTTTTTTTTTTTTTTTCCAAAAAAGTGCTTTAGGGGTCTCTATGGTTATTTTGGATGAAAAATGCTCAAAACTAATGCTTGTATTTTTTGATAATTTTAGATGAAAAATCTATTTTTTTTTTTAATAGATACCTAATTCTGGTACTTGTGCGCTCTATGGTGATTCATTCATGTGAGGTACAGATATTATTATCACTCGATCCTCATGCTTTTGAGTTGACTGTTGATTCTTTGTAATTCCAGATATATAAGCCGATCATTCAGTATGGCCCATTTGCATACGTCTCCTGATGTGGTGCTTTTTTTGGGTGACCTGATGGATGAAGGCAGTATAGCCACAGACGAAGAATATGACATCACCTACAAAAGATTTCAAGAGATCTTTATTGATGCTGCAAACACTAAAGTTAGTAGCCAGAAATTTTCATACCAATTTTGCATCTCAAGTTAAGGTTCATTCCTTGAACAGTTTGCTCAATATATATATATAAATGTATATATATATATATATATATATATATATATATATACATGTATATATATATGATTATGAATTGTGTTAAATCGTATAGAAACTTTAATTCAAACTGATTTGTCATTACATGGTTAATGTATCACTTGGCCTAGACAACATAAATTATATATATATATGATTATAAATTGCATTGAATTATATAGAAACTTTTATTTGAACTGATCTGTCATTACATGGTAAACATATCATTTGGCCTAGACAACGTAAATTATATGTATATATATATGATCATAAATTGTGTTGAATTATAGAGAAACTTTTATTTGAACTGATCTGTCATTACATGGGTAATGTATCACTTGGCCTAGACAACATAAATTACATATATATATATTAAAAATGTTTTTTGGGTAATCTACGCAAGTAAACCCTGTTTTGAAAAATAAATGATGTGTAGTATAAGATAACATCCATATACAATGCATTATGATGATACCCTATATTAAACAAACTACAAGTATGACATAAGCTATATATTAAAATCATAGTTGAAAAGGAAGTGGTGTTTGATCAACACTGCTGGAGTGCCTTGTTAATATAACTGTTTTGTTTTTAAATCCATGAAACGGTGATATGGTAAACAACAGATGATCCCAACAAGAGACAATTTGTACATTGTACCATAGTAACAAAGTATACGTGAAAGAGGAAAAAAATACTGATGAAAATTACATGAATTACATTGACAGATATTGGGAAATAAGTGACTGAAGTATTTTCAGTATCAGTATTTTGTTAAACCATCAGTTCTTTGATGAAAAAACTTGCATTCACATTTCCTTTATTTCTATTTCCATGTTCAGAAAATCTACATTCCTGGAGATAATGACATCGGAGGAGAAGGGCGAGATTTCAGAACGAGAGAGAAAATTCATCGGTTCGAGAGATATTTTGAATATTTAACCGGATCAGTAAAATACAGGTTTACATCATTCTTCAAGGTAAGTAAAATCTATATACTATTATTCTGCTTGTATGTATGTCTGTTATGCTTTCTGATTATTATTTGATTCTTCTCTAGCATCTTCTCACACTGGTAAAACTTGTTGATTTTCTTTTGTTTCACCATGTTCTTGAGTTCTACTACTTTTCTTCCTTTGATGTTTCACTGATTGCAAAGTGGATAAAGAAGGTGATTTGCAATCAGTGGAAAATATATATATATATATATATATATATATATATATATATATATATATAGTGTATCAAGGCCGCGTCCTTTCTTTTAATCACATGTTATATATACGTGTTTATATATATTTTGACTATTTTAGGGGTTGCTTTGTCTTCGGTGATAGTACTCAATATTTCAAGATAGAGAGTAAATATATATTTGCAATTTTTGTTGTTACTATTCAGTTTCACAAACAGAGCCCACTGACCCCAACACCTATTCACAGAAACGGAGAACAATGAAAAAACAACTGTTAAATATAATAGAAAAAGTTCTCCATGAAAACAACTCTCTAGTTATGTATATGGGCAAGACAAAAACAGTTGTCTGTTGATTGCAATGATTGCGTTGATGAGTAAAAACAAAAATTGTGAATATCTACCTATATAGATACATATGTATTAATATGTATCTCTCTCTATGCATAACGGATTTAATATCCTCATGGGTAAACATGCAACAAACGTGACCTGAACACAACGAGTCACGTCTGTTGTTATATTTACTGATCCCTCATCGAATGTTTTTTGGGTAACCTATATAAGTAAGCCCTTTGTTTCAAAAAATTAAATGATGTGTTGTATATAACAACATCCATATACATTATGATAATACCTTATATAAAACCACAAATCGTATTATGACATGGTCCTAAAATTAAAACAAAGCAAAATATCATTTTAAGGATAGGTGATGTTTGATTTAAACTGCTGGGGAGCAGTGTTGATAGAACTGATTTGTTTTTAAATCCCCCAAATGGTTACATAGTAAACAACTGATGATCCCACTAGGAAAAATTCACACATAGTATTATATCAAATTATGTGGAAATCATAAAACCCTTTGGAAAGCTTAAATAAATTGCATTAATAGATATTTGGAAATAATTGACTGGAATGACATTGTAAAAAATTCTTTTATATCTTTGGAGTTTGAAGTAATAAATCTTTTTAGACTATATAGTGTATGTGTGTGCGTGCATTTTATATTGTTTTTCTTAGTTATATATTTTCTAGTGGAGCCCACCTCAGGCCCATGATAATAAAAACATAGAATTTCAAATATTAATTTTGAAGGCTGGCAGGTCTTCCAGAGTTGGAAGATTGGTGCAGTTTTCCCCTGAATTGTGATCACTGGCACCAGAACAAGAATTGAAAGGTGTTACTCAAATCTAACATTGTCAAATTTTGTTGTCCTTATGAATATCCATCTTGAGGTTTGCTTGATATCCTTTCTATTTGAAAGATGGTGTGTTTTTCCTCCCTTGTCTCTTTGATTGATAGTACCATTGAATCTTTTGAAAGTTCACCCCATCTCATACTCATTACATTTTATTTCATCACCGTCAGTGCCAATGTGTAAAAATTAGCATAAGCATGTGTATACCAAAAATCAAATAATGGAGTTTCCCCAGAGACTAGGGTTTTCAGTAGTTTTGTCAAATGCTGTAATGTCAACACATGCAGTACTTTTGCTTGGCAGCCCGTTCATAGACAATCATTTTGAAGTCTTTTCTTGATATTGATAAAAATATGAGAACTCACTTCACTATTAAACTTAAATAATCTTCGCTTATGAATAATGAAAGGATTTTTTTTGACATAAAATCGGCCAATTATTCATTTATTTATATAGAAACTGCAGAAGATGCAATTCATTGGCAAATATTTCACAATAAACATAATTCTCTATAATGTAAAAGGAAAAAAATGACATTTCATGTATAACAACTTATTAGCAGTTGTTATTGCCAATAGATAGACCCTAAATTGATTAAGGCCTGCTAGCTGGGGATCCATTTTTCCAGACAGAACATCTCCATCACAAATAAGTTTAATCAATCTATGCTTACATAACATATAAGAATAATGAAAAAAAATCTCAACAACAGAAAATCTGCACCTGATGAGAGAAAAATTTATAAGAGTTTTATTTGCTAACTCCTCAAATAACTAACTGGTGTATGTATGCTGCTGATTTTAAAAGTAAAAAACTTCTTGCAAAGAAATAATTCTTTTCAATTTTGATTACTTTAGTGTCGATGTCTGCTGGATTATTTCTATGTTCTTCCCCAAAAATTAATTTCCTATTATATGTGTTTTTTCATCCTGTTAGGGTTCTTCTAATGTTATGAAGATATAAAACCAAATTATTTTTCAAAAAAATCCACTGTACTTTTTGTCCATTTACATTTTATAACTTCTAAATAGTGCAAAAAAAATATTTGAAATAGTTGTTGGTAAAAAAGAAAATCGGTGGAACATCACTTTGTCAAAAAAGTTATCTACGAATTAGCTGAACTCTGAAAGAAATGTCAGCTCATTGTGTGTTGGAGATATTGTGTTCGACAAAATGACTGGAGACTAAATAGCATTGCTTGAAAGCAGCTATTAGTTACATAAGTGTGCAGAGCAAAAATGGAGACAAAGCACGAATTTCAAAAAGGGGGGATATTAACTCTTGAATTTAAGAGCATTCTGATACCGTTTGTATTGACATTGGCACTTTTCTGTCAATAGAATGAAAAATAATGGAATTTTTCTGTGAATAGATAAAGAATTGGAAAAAATTTAAAGGTCAAAGGTAGGTAACTTTAATGAGTAGTTATTTCCCTTGGAATATTTTTTTCGTTATGAATTTAAGAGTTAAATAATGGAGTGTGGTGCTCAACAGGTGAAAATGGTTAATCAATGTCTTTTGGTGCTAAATGTGTTATAAAAGTTATTGCTTTTTGATATGCTTATTGTTATTTATTATTTGTTCTTTTTTTTACCTTGTCAGCTGGATGTCCGCTTCTCAGAGCCGTTCTTACCCAAACACAAGAAGGTCCTGCAGGAGGTGGGAGAGGAGATCTACATGCCCTTCCGTATCATTTTGAACCATGAATCTATTTCTCCCAAGCTTAAAAGTCATGTATATCCTGTGAGTACCCTGGCACAGTTTGCCGCTTTGGAATTTCTTTTGGAGAAACTTTTCACTCCAAAGAAATTCCAAAACAAACCAACAGAATAGAATAAACAAAATAGACAAAAACAATTTCAGAAAATCTAACAATTAAAATTGATATTTAATTTAAGATAAAAAAATGCTGCAGTTTATTTAAAGACGTCAAAAAGTTTTTAGTAGTTAGTTGTCTCTACCAGTGGGGGCCATATGGCTCCCTGAGGGGCTCTGGCTCATTCGAAAGGGATCATAGCTTAAAATTATTATAAATTAATTTCTATCTGTTCGTGTTTGACAGAGGGGCCTGGGACCTCAGAGGAGCTTTCAAGGCGGCTGTGGCCCCAAAAAGTTGAGAATGGCTTGTCTGTACTACTGTTCTTTGAATGTCTTCAGATTTTTGGAAATTAGTTGATAAAGAATTTCAGGCTCTTCTTTTTTCTAAGGTTCTCTTACTGTGAAAGCTGAAGGTAACTTTTATTATTCTTATCACCTCCAAGCATGTTTTTCTAGTTTCACCTCATCCTTACAATAATCTGATTAGAAAGATTTTGATTATTGATTCTCTTTATTTCCATTTGTTGTTTTCTTATTGATATTAGCTTATTACATAGGATTTGTAGTTTAAAAAAAAAAAGTAGGATGAAAGGTGGTATAGATAACAAAAAACAGTAAATATTTAATCAAAATGTGGCCCATCCAGAGCAATGAAATGTTTCTGTCAATTCTCTAATGGTGATATGCCATCTCTATAAAATTCTTTACATTCTGTAAAAGCTCAAATTATGGTGTCCCTCGTATTGAAACTTTTATTGAAGACATGAAGTTCAAAATGCTTGAAAAGATGGTAATCTGAAGGAGAAATATCAGGTGAATATAGAGGGTGATCTGAGACTTCATATCCCAATTCACTGAGCTTTGACACAGTCAGCTGAAATGTTTGAGGTCTTGCAATGTCATGGAGCATTTCCACTCTCATTCAGTTCATGTCATATATATATATATATATATATATATATATATATATATATATATACATATATATATATATATATATATATATATATATATATATATATATATATATATATATATATGCTGTCATCCTATAGGCCAGATACAAAAAGTGACATAACAGTGAGACAAATTCAGACTGGAATTAGGGTCTTGTCTTACTTGAAGGTTGTCTTATCTGCCAAAATATGTGGTGTATATGTATATATAAAATTCTCACTTATGAAATGTCGTTTTTTGAAATAGAAAGTTGAAGGATAATATAGATAATGAAAAAACAGTAAATATATATAGTCAAAATCTGACCCATTATTAGCAATAACCTTTTTATGAATATCCTAATGATAATATGGCTTCTTTAAAATTCTTTGTTTACTGGTTACAAATTCAGTAAAAGCATGAATTTTGACTTCCCTATTATTGAACCTATTAAGGATATGAAGTTCAAAATGCTTGAAAAGATGATAATCTGTGGGAGAAATGTCAGGTGAATATGGAGGATGCTGCAAGACTTCTCTAAGCTTAGAAACAGTCAGCTGAGATGTCTGGGGTCAAGCATTGTCTCAGAACATTCAATTCAGTTCTTGCAGAACTCATTGCCTTGAGATGACATTATATGGTTGCTGTTGAAGTCTTGAAGACTCAAGAAAATGCTCAAACCATTGCTCAGATGACATTGTCATTGATATTAAATCTCTGTCTTCAAACAGAATTTCGTCATTGACAGAGAGTGATTTAGCAGTACAAAAATTGCTAAATTAATGCAAAAGTGCTCGAACATTTCATTTTACTCTTTTTTGGATGTATTTTTGGCTATTTTAAAAGTTTATTTTATGCTTTTTAGCATTCAAATTAGCACAAAGATATTTTTTGAGTTTGCAATCCTGAGTTTCATTTTGGCAATTTTTTCTGCAAACACCCATGCATTAGCTGTCAATAACTCATCATCATTAAAAACAGTTTTATTATAGATATCCATATTTCCAGACCTAAATCTATTGAACCAACGCTGAACAGTTCGCACTCTAATTGCTTTGTTGACATTACTAGCTCGAGTAGCTTTATGTCCTAATTTCTATTTGAAAATTAGTTCAACTTCTTGTGTAGATACCATTGCTGATAAGAGCTTGGAAACCTTGAATGATAACAAACTATTTACCTATTTATAATAGATCTGCAAAAAATACCATTTCATGAGTAAATCTTTCATGTTTAACATTATTCTCTATGATGTAAATAGAAAAAAAATCACATTTTATGTGTAACAATCTATTAGCAGTTGTTATTGCTTCATACCAAGACCAAAAATTAATTGTGGTTTAGTAACTGGGGATCCATTTCTCCAGACAGAACATCCCCATTGCATTAAGAGAGATAAGTTGGATTGCATTACAGGGGTAAAGGACTATGTATCCATAGCTTGGGAGAAAAGTGGAGTCATGCCTCTCCCAAGGGCATCAGTACAAAGTGAATGTATGCAGCCTCAGCTGAAACTCAAACTCTGTTTACTGTCCCGGTAACCATCAGACCAATCTGCTTCTGGATGACCCACCATAAAATTCAATCCTTTGTTATGTGCTATATCACGTGGGTAGAACAAATCCACTCCCGCATACTTGAAGAGATTACACTGTAAAAATATGATTATTATTCCTGTGAAGTGAGTGTTATTTTCTGGTTGCTTGTGTGTAACAAGTATTATTCCCTTCAAACTCGTTATCCAATTTGAAATGAGTAGATTTCCAATTATCATTATCCTGGTTGTAAAAGCAAAGTTTGAAGAAATTAATTGATATTTTCTATAAGTTTTAGACTTAGTGAAAAAATACCACTTATTACCCAGGAACAGTTATGTTATGTTTTTCCCTTGTTTGATAGCCTATAAACTGTTTTGTAATTAGTTCCTGTTCTGTTTAAGTAGTGATTCTTTTATTCCAGTATTCTTAGCTTGGTACAAGTTGAATAGTATAGTCCCTAAAAGGAAGTGTGGTCCCTCCTACAGAGCTGATAGTATTGTTTTTTTAAATTTTTTTTTATCTGATGCTGCAATGACTATGGTCCTGAATTACTTGGACTTGACCTGGTGCAACGGGAACGTCGGCAATATTCTGACCATAGATTGTCGCACATTTCTCAACAGAATGTTATGCCTTTAAATTGTATTTAGATAATTGATTACTGCTTGGAATCCATTTTAATTGCAACGTCTTAAATTGTTTTAATGATTTAATGATTACTATTTTATGGAACTACAGTCATTGGACTATGGGATGTGAAAATAAAGCAATACAACTTTGTTAAAAGGACCCACTTCTTTTTAGGGACCACACTACTTAACTTTTACTCTTAGCTCCTTTATGTTCTTTTCTTAGTTATATCATTCTGGTTTGGTAGATTGGCATCCAGTTAGTTTGCTGCCAGTAAATTTGTTGTCGGTCAATTTGCCAACTCCAAGAAATATCGAAGAATTAAAAAAGAATTGAAACCAAAGTTAAATATATTAGATTTAAAAATTTAAGATTATGAGCAACTGCTTTTTAGATGAACACTTTCTGTTTGGAACTGTATTTTTTATACACTGGTTCATATCTTTCATGTTCTCTTTTAGATGGTTTCTTCCCCTGAATAAATATCAGGTTTAGTATGAGATCATCTGTTTATTGAGTGTAGTTCAGACCAACAAATCATATCAGACAATTGCTGGTTTGGTTTTGGTAGAGAGTAGGTTTTCACATGATGTAGTTGTTGGCCCAAGCCCAACCTTTCTCTTTTACCCTGGCTCAAGTTGGATTGCCCTGCTTTGCTTTATATCCATGGTTGGGTAGAGAAATGGATTCATGCTTTTCCCTGGGCATTAGTGCTAAGTGAATATAAGCAGCCTTGGCTGAAACTCAAACTCTGTTTACTGATTCTGTTTTTCGTTTTGGTAACCATTAGGCCACTCCGATCATTGACTAAATAACATCATGGCAAATTGACTAGTGACAATTTACCTGACAGGAATTATTCTGGCACCTTTAGAATACTAGAATTCTTGTTATTTTTAGCAATCCTGTAATTCTTCTCATTTATTCTAGATTAATTTTTTTTGAATCATCCCAATCTCATTTCAAGTTATTTCTGCTTCACAATCACTTCTTCCTATTTTGGTTTTATTTCACCATGTTCTAAATTCTTCAAAGTTGTTCTTCGAGTTCTGATTTCATGGATAAAGTCTTTGGGAATCTCCTGGATGCTTTTTTAAAGGGTCGATACCTGCAAGAATCAGGCAAGCGTTCATGTATCCCCACTTTGAGTCACTGTTAGCAATCATAGAAATGGATTCACGCATGAAATTTGTGAAGGTCACTGTAGCATGAAATTCCTAGAAAAATGACTCGATTCACTGTAGATCTGTGGTTCCCAAACCCATGGTCTCGACCCAAATGAGGGTTGCAAGGATACCTTTGAAGGTCGTGTGAGGGTTTAAAACAAAAAACAAAAAAAAAAACATTGTAAATGAAAAAATGCTAAAAGTGAAAAATAGTGCAAATATATTTATATCAAAATTTCAGAATATAAAGCCTCATTGAGACTCTGGAACAGAAAAATAGTTACTGCTTATAGTTTTGATAAGGGTCATTAACATTCTCAGATGATTGAACAACTCCTTGTTTTTTGTTTTGTTGACACAACATTACGACTGATCCATTGTATGACCCTCTTCAGGTGTATCACCTGGACGTGATGGTGGCAAACAAATTTTTTCAATTGTAGCTATGCTACAATGTTGGATTCGAGTGATATCTTTTTCTCTTTTTGTCCTTGTTAGGCCTATATTTCTACACCTTGTCCTTGTTGAGTAGCAAATGCCATATCAGGTTGATTTCTGCAATTGTCTGACTTATATACTCCATCAACAAGTTAATGCTGGCGGTTTCCAACTTTGTTCCCTGACCATGATACACCCATATCAACATGTCAACTGAGTGTATGTCAGACAAGTGCAGAGTTGAACCTGATATGGGTTCCATTAATCAAAAGGAATAAGGTATAGAAATTCAGGCCTAACAACGGAAAAAAAAAGACGTCACCATTTGAAAAAAAATTATTTACAACCATCACATTCTGATAGTACACCTGAAAGAGGCCATGGAATTGATCAGCTGAAATGAGTTAACAGCGCAAATAACAAGGTGGTGAATTGTCTTAAAAACCATTTAATTGAAAATAATTTTGAATAGTAAGTGTATGAAAACTGTTTTCCAATCTGTTCAGGTCTTGTTCTTATAATTGATTATTAAATGAAATTCAGCAAAATTCATTGGACAAAGAAACACTGGAATAATGTTTACACCCTTTTGTTCAGAGTCGTGATCTAAACTGTTTGGGAAACATAGCTGCAAATGGTTTTTCTCTATTCTGTTGTGTTATAAATTTTTTTATTATCATTTATTATTCACTTTACATATTTTTCACTCGATAGTCAGTGATTTTAACTTAGTATACATCATTATCTATATTAATCTTTAATAATTGATCTAACACTATATAACCTGTGATATCACAAGTAGGATTTATCAAACGAAATATTGTAACTTTCAATTACTTTACACAGCAAATTTAACAGTATTTTAACTCTTAATTTCATACAGAAATTTTGAATATCATATAAAATGATTTTGTTATAGAGTTGCTCTGTAAATAATTTTATTATTGATTTGCACTGTGAATGATTTTATTATAGAATTGCACTGGAAATGAAATTACTATAATAATGCATTGGGAATGATTCCATGATAAGAATGCACTAGAAATTATGTTATGTAACAGGAGATGGTTGCTGTTTATTTAATTGATCTTGAGTATATGAGGTCTGTCCAAAAAGTATCCAGCCATTCAATATTGATAAAAATAAATAGCCTACCGAGGACAATCGCCTTAGTCTTCTTCAAAGTACTTCCTTTGGGACTTTTCACACATCCCAGTGTCCCTTTCCACTTGAAACAGTCCACAAAGTCCTTGAATGGAATCACATTCAGCTGGCTAATCGTAGTCTCCTTAATCTCGTCCATAGTTTGTAATTACTTTGGGAAATATCAGAAGTTGTAAGGAACCAAATCTGGATTGTAGGGTGGGGAGGTGGGTTGTGCAATATTTTGCCAGAATACCTTGCATGAGACGTAAAGAATGATTTACTCAGTCATTGTGAATTCAATGGTGTCTCACTGCCGACTGAGTAAACTCATGGGAGAGTATCATCTCACCCCTTTACAGTAAGGTCACCTCTGGTTGGTTGCCAAGTTACATCACAGCTGTACAACCGGTTCTTGAGATATTTGAAATGGCTGGATACTTATCGAATTATTGAATCACCATAGCCCCCAAATCGCCTGCCCAACCAACCAGCAGCAGCAAAAATTCTTCTCTCGTTGCTCGTATATATATATATATATATATGTGTGTGTGTGTGTGTGTCTCCGGACTCTCCTGGACATAGTTTTGGGGCTACAACCTTGAAAATTTGCATGAATACACCACCAAGTACCATCTAAGAAATTTTGGTCTTTTTCTAGAAAGAGCTTTTCGGGATCACTCTGGTCGTTTTAGACCAACAATGCTCAAATCTTGTGCCAGTAATTTTTAAATAAATTTAGATAAAAGATCTGTTTTCTATAGATAATTTTTTAGAGTGCACGCGTGGGCTACGGTGATTCATTTATACAAGGCACAGATTACTGGAGACTCTCTGGACAGTCTTGGTTTATGTTCAGTGTTCATTTCCATGATTGATTACTTTTAAAAATCGCTGACTTTCAGGTGAAAAATCTGTTATATTTTCATTGATTTTAAACACATTAACAATGTTCAAATGCAGCCATATTGTGAAATGACCATTTTCAATTTTTTTTCAACATTTACTGATGTATTTCTATTATTATTCAGACCATCCTCATCTTGGTTGTTTTTCATACAACGTTTCGGCCGAATAATAATAGAAATAATAATAATACCTCATCTAAAAAATTCAGAGATATTTACTGATGTATTTGATGTTTAAAAAAAATTCTTCTTATATATGAGGTTTGTCCATTTCTATTTTTCTTATTCCTGCAATATATTATAATCCATTTACAGCTTATTTCATCCATTGAAGCTTCACCAGAGCCCCATTTAATTAATCTTCTGGGAATTTTCAACTGGATATTTTATTCAAGTAGATTGTTCTCACCTAGAAAATATCTCGTGCCAGTTGATTCTTCCGAGATGATTTGTTCTTGTGATGTTGCTTGTCTGCCTCTTCCTCTGAACTGAAATACATGACTTTTTTTGTTCTACTTGATCCAGAGATTGAACCCACAACAGATTACTATATATTTTGAAACAACCATTTAATCCACCTGGCCAGGTGTGTTGTCAGACAATCCAGTTGTTGATTTGAGACTTAGACCTAATGTTAATTTTCTGCCTCTTCCACTGAACTAGAGTATATGACTTTTGAAGTGCTACAAACGGCAACGGTTCTATGAATGTCAAAAACTTTTTTGTTCAGGCCAAATTTGAATTGGTTCATAAGAAAGGAAGGATAGAGAGAGTGGTCGGAAAAAGACATATTCTTTTTTACAAATCAATTTTTGAAATAAAAAAAATAGAAAGTCCAAAAAAGAAAGAAGATTCAAAGAAAGAAAGCAGACTTGAGATTTTTTAATTATAATGTATACACTCTATCTATCTATCTATCACTTTTTCATTTTCCGATGAATCATTTTGCATAATAATTGCCGGTTTTGAAGAGAGTCTGTTTTTTTTTTTTTCTCGTTTCCCTACCTGTGTTGTAATAATGATGCTGGAATTTTAGAGCCTAAAGCTTAATATCCTTTCTTCATCAAAGGCTCCCATTTGGGGTTCATTTTATAAAATGTGTTCAAGCAATGTGGTAACATTTGAACATTGAATTGAATTATTTTTTTTTAAATTATTTTATTTTTGTTTATTTTGATTTTATTTAAATTTTCAAATTTTTATTTTTATTGTTGTTTTTTTGTTTTTTTTCAATTTATTTTCCTTTTGATTGCATTTTGCAACACTACTACCATAACTGAATTAGACCTAATGATCATTGTCTGAAAAGGGAGAACCCTAAATGTATTTCCTGGTTAGTCACTCAATAGAAACCATCGTGTGACTCTCTTCTGGCAGTGTTGAGAGTGATCAAAAAATAAGGTACTTCTCCCATCTATTGTTGGATCACCAAGAAGTCTGAATTTTTCAAAAAACAAGTGTGAATATAGACAGATACAAACTAGGGACCAATTTAGCATAAATTTACATAGCAGATTTGACCTCCCACTTGAAATGTATTTTGGGGAGAATTTTGAAAAAAACCCAGATTTTTTTTTCTAGACGTAATGATGAGTAAATGTATAAATTTTCAGCCCTGTAGCTCTACTGTTGTGGCCTACATGTGTGATAGATATATACAGTCATGGCTTTCCGTTTGATATGTGTCATTGTAGCTTTGAGTGATTATAGCTATTTTGAATAAAAATATACTAGGTGGGAGAAGGGGATACTTTTATTAAGTTAACATTGAAGCTAACGTTTGGGTCAGGTTGTGTGTGTACCAAAATACAGAGAAATAAATAGAAACAGACATTCAGAAAGAGATAACAATATGAATTTCTGGTTGAAAAGAATGGTTTGTATTAGGAATAACAAATAGAAAGTTAGAAAAATAAGATCTTGGTGCAGAGAGTTCTACTTTTTATGGGATGGTGGATTAATCTTTTTGACTGTTGGAGAAGTGATTAAAATCTTTATTTTCTTTTCTTTTTGTTGACAAGTTCATTCAGAAGTCCTTTTCCAAGTTTCCATAAGAGGAGACAGACAGAACTTGTGTACTGATTGTAAAAACCACAGCAGTACGAATGTTCATTTAAAAAACAGTTTCTGATCAATTTCAATTTGATCCGTAAGAGATAGAGAATTTCTGAACTGAAATCAGAACACTTTTATGGCGTTTCCATTGCTTCCTGTATTCAGTTGGAGAGACGCCTGCTATTCATGATTCAAACTTCCATGTCTTCCCTCTTACTGTGCTGCTGCTACTACTACTACTATTTTCTCGGCTTTTGGCAGTTACACCCGCTGTTTCTTAGTTTTTTGTCCGCCATCTTTGTATCTGAGATTCCACAATACCTATATTCATTTCTTCAAATTTATTTATCTATTTTTTCTACCTATGTTGTTGCATGTGTATATGTGTGAACATATGTTTGATAATTTGATTGCTTGCTTGCCATAATTTCAGTTGTTGGTTGTATATATTCCTTTTTTTTTGTCTGGTTAGCACAACAATTTTGGAATTAAAGATACACAATCTTTACAAAGATCAGACTTACTTCCCCTGTCAGGTCATATGCACATATATAGCCAGAGAGTCTGACCAAAATAAAAACTCAAAAAACCTTTGTTGACTGTTTTGGTTAATGGTTTTTAATAAGTATTCTCTAAACATGATTTGGTTGGTTCATTCTCCAGCCTTTTTCAAGTATTTAAGCTTTGTCCGGATAGATTCCAGCCACTTGATATGGTTGTAGCTCCAAAAATATGACCAAGAGTGCCCGAAGACAGACAGTCACAGAAATGAAAAGAGAGAAGAATTTGTGGCCTGCTCGGCTGACTGATTGATCCTGCGGACCATTTGTAGGGCTCCAGTGATTCTGTCTCCCGAAAACATTTCAGTGGTCAATGAATGATACTTCAATATCAGCATACTGATATATGAACTCATCTCCCCTTTTCTTTTTCATTTTCCATTTTCCATTAGACAGATAGAGATCCTACAAAATCTAATAAAAAAACCCCAAAACACTAGATAGGCAACCCTCTGGCAAAAGTTGGATAAACATGATACCCTTAAAGTACATGTTTAAGGCCCAAAATGTCGGTATGTTTGGAAAAAATCATATGGCACATTTGGGTGATAGTTGCACTATTGTAACGTGGCACACAGTTTGAGAACCATTGCCCTAACTTTAATTAAAAACTTGGAATGACCTTTTTCACACAATGGCTATAAAGTATATATTTATTTAATATAGCGCTAATTCTGATGACATTGCATTGAATAATTCAAAAAAGACTTTATTTGAAAAAAAGTATTCTTTACTTTTCAAGGCCTTTTTATTGAAATTTCCCCCAGATTAAAATGTCTCCATGTTAGAAAGTGTCAACCAAAACTGTCAACATAGGTTTCTCCAGTTTTCAAATGAGTCTGGTTATTGTGTGTACAAACTGCACCAATGGAGTTAGAGGGCTGAAAATTTAAACACATTCTCATTGTTATTTCTATTATTATTTGGACTATCCTCATCTTGGTTGTTTTTCACACAATGTTTTGGCCGTTGTACTCTACGACCTTCATCAGATATCATCTGGTAGGTGTGGGGAAGTAATGAACTGAACCCTTTATTTAACTGATGGGGGTATATTGACTGCCCTCCCCTCTTAGCATTAGTAGTATTATTATTGTCTCACACTGGGATTGAACCTAGAACCATTAGATTACTTGCAGTAATTCTGTCTGATTCTGTAACAATTCAGAGAAACACATTCTCATTGTGTCTAGGAAAAAACCAAATTTTTTGTTTTTTGAAATTTTCCCCCCAAAATAGATTTTTAGTGGGGAGGTTCAATTTACTATGTAAATTTATACAAATCGGTCCCTTAGTTTGTCATGCTTGTGTTTTGAAAATTCGATTTTTTAAAAAACTATTTTGTTCACCCTATTTAAAAGTTTTTAATTGGTCACCCCCAACGCAGCATGCTGCCAAAAAACATTGGTCTAATGACAGTTTTTATTGAGTGACTAAGTAGACCTGTTTGTTTTTTATTTGGGAGAAAGGTAATGTCTTTTTCTTTTTTTTAGTTTTGTCACTGCACAATTATTTGTCAGGAATAAAATTATGGCCATATTTTTTAATTCATTTACATTTAGTCTTTCATTCGAAAAATAAATTTCTGAATCATCCATTTTGAAAAAAATTGATGTTTGCTTACTTTCTAACATCTTAGTATTGGAAAATTGCATCAAGTGGTCGAAGAAATATTTCTCCCAGAATATTGCATTTTACCCCAAAGAAACAGTTTTATGTAAGAGATATTTTACTGTGTCAGGTTTTAAACTATGTTTTCATAGAGATCCATGAATTTGGAAGCAAAAAAGGATTTTTTTGTCTGGTCAAAAACTGTCCATATTTCAAAGTATGGAAGCCTAAAGAGGAAAAAAATTTGAGTTGCATTTTCTCTTTCTTAGCTGACTAGGAACTCAATCAGGGGTGGTACATTGACTCCTATGTAATGGTCATGCAGTGTCAAAAGTGTGGGGCTCCCAGTGAGGATCAGACTCACTATGCTGTCATAATGGTCTGCTGGACTAGTTGCTTGACATTACCCTATGTTGAGGCATTTGAGATGGAGGTTTTATCTTCAACTATGTATACATTTTGAAAAATTTGATTCAAAATAGATTTGAATTGAAATGATCTCCTGTCTTTACACGGTCAATGTATCATTCAACTAGATAACATAGAATAAACAATTGAAGAAAATGGAGCTGCTGCAGGAATTGAACCTGCCACTGATCGGTTAGCTGCTTCAACGTGGCTATACATTTACCATTGTGCCAAATGACCACCGGTAATGCAAAGGCCAAATAACTGCTTTTAACCCAAATTCTCGGTCTTATCTGTCTCTTTCAACGCAAAAAATAAAGTATCCATAAATATAGAATGCAACATGTATCCATATGTATTCATTTTTTTTGGTGTCTTGCATATTTCAACAAGTGCGCAGATGCTTCACTCTAATCGTAGGCAGAAGGTACAGATACTACACTCTGATCCTAGACAAAAAGCACAGATACTATACTCTAATCCTTGGCAGAAGCTTATGAAGTGACACTCTGATCCTAGACAATAGCAGAAGGGACAACCTTTTGATCTGAGACAAGAGACACAGATACTACACTCTGATCCTAGAAAGAGATCTGTGTGATTGGACGGTGCTGCCCAGGGATGTATTTAGCAATGCCAAGCCTCAATAACCCATCATTGGCTATGTCATAGCACTAATACAAGCTTTGACCACTGAAAACCAGAGCAAAATGATCCTGACTAGTGCGCACAGGTTCTATACTTTAATCCCAGACAAATGCACGGGAATGACACTTTGACCCTTGCAGAACTCATAGATACTCTGATTCAAGGCAGAAGTTCCAATCAATTTGTAAATAATCCCTTCATTTTTGATGGGTGCTCTGCTAGTTTTGAATAAATGGCTGGGATAAATTTCTTAAAAGAAAATATGGCCTTAATTATTCCTTTCATAGAAAATTTTCAAGTTTAAAAATTGTTTTTCAGTTTTGCTGTATTTTTCATTTGATTTTTGTTGTTTTTGTAAATATTTTGTTTGGTTAGTTGTGTTGTTTTTTTTTTGTTCATTTTTATTGGTTATTTTTCACTTTTTATTTTTTCTCATTCACTTGTCTCTTTTTCTTATTCTTTTCTCTCTTTTTGTCTTATTTATTCTTCTCTTGTTCCTCTTTTTCCTTTTCCTTCGTCTCCTCTATTTGTATTGCCTTTTGTTTTTTAGTTCCTCTCTTTTTCTTTCTTATTCTTCTCTTTTTCTTTCTTATTCCTGTCTTTTTCTTTCTTCTTCCTTGTCTTTTTGTTCTTCTCTTTCTCAGTCTTTCCTCCTCACTTTTCTGTTTACATCTTTCTTATTATTTATCTTTTTGTTTTTCTTTCCATCTCTCTTTTTCTCTTCCTCTCTTTCCATTCTTTCTCTTTTCCCTCATCTTCTCCTTTTCCTTCTCTTCCACCTTGATCTCGCCGGTTCCCATTTTCCTTAACTCTTACCTTATCCCTACACTCCTATATCCCAGCATTCCTATCACTCACCACATTCCTACACATGAATGCTCATTATTTTTTTATGTCTAGTCAAAATCATGGCATTGCTTGTTCAGTTATCTCTTAACTCTTAAATTCATAGACCTCTTGAAACTGCTTGTAACTGGCAGTGGAACTATTCTATGGATTGAATAAAAAAAATCACCTTATAATTGGAGAGAGATGATTTTAATCAGATGTTATTTCCTGGAAATTGACATTCTACATTCTTTGTATGAATTTAAGAGTTAAATGTAGGATTTTACTAACTTAGAATTTGCACCTGAAATTAATGTATCATATTTTCAGTCATTAAAAAAAATCGTGCTTGGCTGTCCAAATGAATAGTACTTCTTCATTATCTGTAAACCACTCATATTATTCCTCAAATTTGCCAATCTCCACATCCATTCTGCTCTTTGAGTATCAACTCCTCAGGCTGCTATTCTTTACTACTGAACTGCAGAAATGCTTCTTTTTGATATTGAGGAGTAAGTTGCTGAAGGATCCACTTTCTGTTTGGATTGTTGATTTAGTTAGACCTCTAAGGAGTTGAATGGAACGGGTTTTCATCACTTCACAGTGAATCACTGATGGAGTTTTGTTACCCTTAAATCAGAATCAACACACAGAAAGCAGATGTGGGGACCAACAAAATGAAAGAATACAATGAGTGGCATCCGGATAACGGAGAAGTACCAAAAAATTATTTTTATTTTTACTGATTTGAAGGATGGTTAAAAATTGAAATGTTATTCAAAATTAACAAACGTAAGTGTCAAAAGAAATGTTTTTATATTTGATATTTTAAATGACTTCCCTATTTCTAATCATAAAAAAATAATCCAAATAATTATGAATAAAAAAAAGGTGGAGTTCTTTTGACAACCCTGATTATATACATCAGAGCTTTCTAAATTGTGTCACTACACTTTACTGATTCACTGATTCAAGTATTATTTTGTATATTTTTCAGAAGATACTTTTCTTGAGTCAGTTGAACTGCGGGCATAACATCATATATTTTGTTTGCCTAACAAAATTTGAATAATGTGTTACGAAGAATTTTATTTTTGAAAATGCTTCATCAATGCAAAAAGTTTGGAAAACTCTGATATACATTTTCAAAAAAATAAATGTAACTGTTGTCTTGTCTTCCAAGAAAAATTCGAATTGTACGTCGATTTTGGATTGGTTTTTGTTTTTTAAATTCAAGTGTCTAAAACGTAAATTTTAAAATTGAAATTCTAATATAATTGTAATTAATATTAAATTTGAATCTCTATTGAATTTTGATTTTGATAAAATTAAATGGTAAATTTTTGAATTAAAATTCTAAATTGTAAAATAAATGTTAACATCTTAAACTTAGGTTAATTTTTAAATCATTTTTGAAATTGAGGTGTCTTAAAATAAGATGGGCAGATCGATAAGTTATGGATTCAAATCTTTGTTTTATTTGCTGCATGTTACTTGGCTTTGTTAATTTTATTCAATAACCATAGCCACCAAAAGTGGTGAAGGGTTCTATTCTTTTTTTATATGTGTGTATATTTGTGTATTCCAGCACTCCTGGCCATACCATTTTGTCTACAGACTCAAAAATTCCTCTAGACCTCTTCTAAAATTTTCATTTTTGGATCCTTTTTGGGCTTATTTCTGATGGATTTTATTTATAACATCAAGATTATTCAGATGTTTTTTTTACTCTATTTTAAATGTTTTCCAGTGGAAAACACCAGTAATATCATTGATAGAATTCATTCTTTCTATATCTATATTTTTCTATAGGATTTTTTTCATAGCTTTAAATTTTAATGCTGCAATTGTACAATTGACTGTGATGACGTGTTTTATCTAATTTTTTTTTTTTCAATCTTCTACTCGAGGTGTCGTTGGGAAATTGAAATGGTCATTGTGTTATTTCTTCCATCTGTTTTTATTCTCCTTTATTTCAACCTGAGTTATTTACTATAATGCACTTCTGGTTTGCTAAGCCTGTCAAAGCTTTGGAAGAGCTCACTTAACCTTACATTTTAAGAATATATTCCCTACTATGCTGAACTTGGTTTGAATTGAGGATTGTGTATCTGCTACACTGATTGCCAATCAAGGCTGAAAAGCCCAGTATGTCCTGCTATTTTCCCATAATCTAAGGGAAAGAAGAGAAGGATTCAAACCATTCCTAAGGGCAGTACTGTAATAAATAGTCTATCAGATGGTGCAATGGTGAATATGGTGTAAGAATGAAAACTTCCCAGCCAAGTGGCGACAATTTTTGTCAAGTCAGCAAAGAAACTTACAAATATATTCAACATATATTATGGAAAACCAATTTTGTCAATTTTGGGACTTGGGATGGGGTATTTCAAATGTACCCCTGTTGAGAGCAGAAATTGTAACCTTGATTTTCAGACAGTCTAAGAAACCTAGTGACATGTCCAAAAAGTTTTGTGCATCTGAAATTCCTATGGGTCCCTACTACAGAACTTGGAGAGCCAAATGGAATATGATGCTCTTTTCATTTCTGGATACTTTTCATTCATTGCTGCCTTCTAATTGGGAACAGTACTTGTTTGAATCAATCGTTTAGTTCTCCAGAAAGAGCTCATAAAAATGAGTCTCTTCCAATCCCACAATACACACAGCGTCACCTTCTTTCAATGGATGAATTTTTTCAGTTTGGCTCAAGCATGTTTACAAAAAAAACTTGAATGCCTTGAATCTCAATTCTGACTGTTCTGCTCTTCTTATTATCAGACACCTCACGTAGTATCTATCCTGTTGGTTTGATTATGTATACCTTTTTTTTTTTCCTTTTAAACTATGTGTATGTGTATTAAGACACATACACATAGTGACAAAAAGAGAGGAGGAGAAACTGGGTTAGGGGTGGGAGGATTTGGCACTAAAGGCAGCATTGAAATTTAAATAAGTTATAATTAGTGCATTTGTATGTAATATTGTGTATGGATATATATATATATATATATATATATATATATATATATATATATATATATATAATACAATCTAGGCTGAATGTCCCATTCTCTGTGTAACTATGGGAGGTCACTTCGAATTGAGTTTTGAATAATGTAACGCATTCATAAATATTCTGTCTGATTATACATCTGTTTCTAGATAATATAATTGTCTGCATTAGAAACAAGTGTAGACATAGACAGTGAATTATCAAAATAATAGGAGTGAGCTTAAAGTATATATATATATATAGATATATATTATTGTGTCATCCACAGACAGCTGTTTCGTTGTATTACAACTCTTCAGTGTGGCTATAGACTATCCAATATCCCATCCAGTACCACGAGGTAGGATCCAAACCTTAGCTTCAGAACCAGAGGCTGGTATCCTCTCTCTGCTCCACAGAACAGGACAGTCAGTTAGGTTGAATTTAAGCGATGTATTTATTTACACATATATTCCCCATCCACCAGAGTGCTCCATTCCATGCTGGAAGAGCATGGCATAAGCTTACAATGAACGAATATATATGTATACCAACAAACTCTGGTGAGGTTCTGTATGGGGTGTCCTGGGTTTGTGGTAACGTTGATTAGGCCCCTGAAACTATGCCTGACCCCAGGATCATCATCTCGTGGTTTTGTTGTAGACACGGTTGCTTACTTGCAACAGTTGTTGTATGAATCGACAGGGGACAAAAGAGGCAGATGACAGGAATGCATTGTGATGCAAGGTTTACCAGGCCAAAATCAATTGCAGAAAAAAAACAGGAAAAAAGAAGGCTACACTGTTAGGTGTAAGCTCCCTGCCTGCAGCCAGACTTTCTCCTGCAACTGCTACGGAAAGGGTTGCCTTGCTGGCTACCTGCAACAGACGTGGAAAACCCTCCCAAATCTTTGCTGGCAGAGCCAAGCCATAATAATAATAATAATAACAACAACAATGATATACACACACACATAAGTACATCAAGTCCACAGCTTAATGATAGAAAAAATGCATTTTTCTTTTTTTTACACGAACATTTTCAGCATGGTGAAAACATCACTTCATTAAAGTGGCTACCCTATTGGTGGCAGGGATTCCTTTAGCAGCCCCATTTTCTTTAATTGTCTATTCTATTTACGTTGTCTGAATTGAGTGATATATTAACTGTGGTATAACGGGAGATCATTTCAAATAAGTAGTATAACACAATTTATAATTCATATATATATATATATATATATATATATATATATATATTTATATATATTGTAGACCATCAAACGAAATAAGTTAAAACTCGATAAGTAGACTAGACAGAGAGAAGGGAAAAAAAAATCCAGCATTTGCGGTGAGAGGAGTAGCCGAAATAGGGTTCTCATGTAGGGGCTGCAGACTTTTCCAGTCTGCATCAGCAGTGTGTCTTAGATCTGTTTATGTATACATATATATATATACTGTACAAATCAGGGATGCAATATGATATAGTATAATATAATGCAATATCTGATGTATGATATGTTTATTTCTTTGCATGCTCGATTCATTCAACTTTAAATGTCAAGTTGGTTTAGAATAGAGCTGGAGAAATGGTAGAATGTCTGCAGACAGGACAGAAAACAAACATTTGTGTGGTGAATCCCCATTCTACTATATATATATATATATATATATATATATATGCACAGGCAGTCAAGGTTTTCATCTCTGGTATAACTACCCAGGTCAGCCATACTGCCAGTATACTCCCATACAGGAACGGCCAGCTTGGGCATCAGCCAGGAGGAAGAAACTCCTGATAAATCTATGGCCTTTTGGGTTTGCTGCAAATTGCACCATCTTCGTGGACCATAGCATGCAAACCTTTGTTTTAAAAGGTAAAGTCAGCCTAAGAACTCCACTGCGCAGATCTTTGAGCTCTTCATATACAGACCCTGCTAGTTTAGGACCTGAAAAGAAATGGAAAGCCCCTAGTTCATGGAACCCAGCCATCATACATATATATAGTTATTTTTTTTTTTAGAAGGTTTGGTTATCTATGCAGGAAGATATTGGAGATACAGCAAATACAGATATATATTCATAGGTGTACATAGAAAATTCAGTTCTTCACGGTGACTCTGTTTCATGAAATGTATACCTATTTATATATATATATATATATATATATATATATATATATATATATATATGTATATAGTATTGATTTGATATATGTTTAATTCAAAACGATAGACAAGGAGCTTTTCTTCTTTATGTACATAACAATCCAGAGATTGTAAATATTGTCCGATTGTTTATGTCTGAACACTTCCAGCCATACAAGCCATTATCAAGATCTGTGAGAAACTAGGTATTGTTTGTTTATCATATTTTGAATTCTCTTAATCTCTCCAATTACCATCGGTTCTTTATGGTGATATTACGCACAAAGAAATGAATAATAGAAATCCTTTGCTGGGCCAAATGCATCTATCAGTTGTTGAATACATTTAAAATCCCAGAAAATAACTGAAAAATATCTTGTTTAGTTTTGGGTTTCTCGATTTTATGATTAGGCCTTCAAGAATCTGAAGCTTTTTTTAAAAATTTTTTTTTTACAATTAATGTTATATAGTATATACTTATTGTTTATGACGTATAATAATGGAGATATGGATGCTAATGGCACTTTGGTCTGACAGATGGTGAAGTAGCAAGTAGATTATCTTATGTATGATTTTGATATCTGCTTATTATAGGGAACATATTCTCCCAAAGGGTAAGAGAATTTGTCGATGACTTTGGTTTTATTTAATGCAGGTGAATTATTAGAAAAATAAGATTAGGTGTTTTTAATCATTTTTTTTTTTTTCAAAGAATACTAATTTTATGTATTTGTTATGTTTAAGTGGAGATGTATTCCTATAATGTTATTAATAGCCGTTTCATCGTTTTCGATTCAAGTGTATAAAATAGGTTTATTGTATTTTTATCATTTTTAATGTCATTACTATTTATTCGGTATTCATGGTATTATTATCAAGTTTCATCAAATTAACTTTAATGAAAATTGATAGTACTTACTTCTACCAATAGATGGAACCACTGTAGCCACTGATATCATTCATTACAATAAATACCCCTTAATTCAGAATACTCTGTGGTGAATATAGGAAGTAAAAGAGAACATTATGACTACTTATAAATGCACCAACACAGGTACATTACTATGCACATGCACATACAGACATTTAAACAACTGGAATTGGTAAGGCTAAGAAAAAAACTTATTTTAATGTAGAAATGAACTATTCTTCTTTAATATATAAAGTTTCAGCTTTAAACAATGACCTGTCACTTGCGTTAGTCTAGTAAGCATTTCGCATTGAAGCAATATTTACAACTACTAATCTTCAATAATGTGTTGGCAGGAATTTTTCTTTGAAGCAAGTTTTATTAAACACAATGGATTGTTTTTGTCAATTCAATTCTTCTTTTTTTAAAGTTGTTTTTTCATTGGGATACAATAATGAAGAAACTGTCTTGAGTTCTTCAAGAGCTTTCGACAATCATCAAGTTATCAGCCATTTTTAGAAAGGATCTCAAAGTCCAAAGTTCATAGTAATAGTACTAGAGTTGAAAAAATTTATATAGGATTGAGTAATCCACTGTAAATTTTAAAAAGAATCAATGTTACTCAATCCTACGTAAAATTGAATCAATTTAGTGATAATTACATACCCAAGTAAGCAATAAAAAATATAGATTAGAGGTATTCATCAGTCTGGCTGTCCCCGTGTTTATTTCAGTGCTCTGGGTTACATTTTTTTAGCACAGAGCCTTGTGTAGTCCTTTAGCCATTGTATAAAAACAGCCTTTTCATTTTTAAAAAATTTGTCTTTTCATTTGTTTTTAGGGGATGCTAGATTTGCAATAATGATCCATTGTGGAACTGCATACTTCTATTTTATCATGATTTAGCATTTATGGCGTTTAGGCGTTTGTGGAAAAGCTTGATTGGAATGATAAAATGAGAGTATATGTTTAAATTTTAATTTTTCAAAATAAAAATGACATCTTTTTTTTGTCCTACTGGTTTTGTTACACCCATTCTCTTGAAACTGACAACTCCAGTCGGTTTGCACCTTCGATCTTGTTGAGTAATGTATTGCTCTATGTAACTTTGTATCACTGTCCAAAGGGCCAGGATGAAGTAGATTGGTTAGTAAAGTCCTGAGTGACAGAGAGATAAGAATTACAGAGTGAGAAAAATGGAGCAACTTGATTATGGGGATTCATTTTCAGGCAAAGGTGGCAATATCTCTTCTCACTAGTACTATAAGTAGGAACATTGGAATTTGAAATCCTTCCTGAAAATGACTGATGGTTGAAAGTGCTTGAAGAACTATAGTATGAACTTAGAACAGTCCTTTCAATCTTGTAATCCAGTGTAAAAAACAACAAGAAAAATTGATTAAAAAATTATCTGTTGTGTTTAATGAAACTACTGATATAGGGCTTCTCGAGCTTCTCATCTCCTTTATTCCTATGATTCATCTAAATTGAAAACATATTTTAGTTAATATAGAAGAGAACATCACAATCAAAAGGGAGAAAAACAAAAGAAGCTTTATTTTGTAGCAAACTTTTCATGCATCAAAATGGCTTCGAGATTCTCTTTATCAAAATCAGTTTGTCCCTAACACTCTTTTAAAGTCATTAGAATAAGCGGCTGTTTGTATATATCCTTTGCTTAAAGTTATTTCTTGGTTCTATAAATGGTTTCCTATGTACTTGGCTTTTCCAAGTACTGCTTAGTATTTGAAAAGGTGGATATTTTTTTAAATACTCGATTGTTTGTATTCACTTTTCCTTTCAAATAAATACTAACAAGACTTTTTACCAGGTCAGATACATTTATACTATGTTTTTTTTTTTGGTTTTGTCCGAAATTTACCCTACCCATAAAGCCACTCAGAAATACCCATTAGCACTGACTCCCTCCACCGTTTTTAAAACTCCCATCCCAGTCTTAACACTTTCTAAAAGAACAATAAAACTCAACGCAACTTTCCTTTTTCATTTCTGAAATTATTCCCAGTTTTCTTTCCTCTCTTTTTGCCCTCTTTTTTGTCCAAAAGAATCAGTTTATTATGAAATTAAATTTTAGTATTCGTATGTTTTCCAGTTGCTAAAGCCGATACGTCCACACATGATCATATCAGGTCATTGGCACAAGGTAAGTCTATATTTTATTCAAAGAAATAATTGCACGTTTTATTCTGGGGTTAACCTGGTCTATTATACATCCACACTTGATATTATCAGGTCATTGGCCCAAGGTAAATCTATATTTTATTCAAAGAAACAATAGCATATATGTTTCATTCTTGGGGTATCCTTGAGCTTTTGTGTTGAACAATTTGTGTGCGTACCAGTCATTTCAACATATGGGCATATCCTAAACCAAGATCCTCAGGGTATAATGTACGTGTTTTTCATTCTAGGGTTGTCCTGAAGCTATTATAGTGACAGAGGGTGTGGGTACCAATCACTTTAACTCATTTGCCTATTCTGAACTAAAGCTTTCATAGTATAATAGGCATGATATATTTCATTCTTGAGGTGATCTGGGGCTATTATGGTGAACAAGAGTTTGTGGTTTCCATTCACTTCAACATATAAGCCTCCTCCAAACCAAGATTTCCTATGATAATGTACATATGTTTCATTCGAGGCCATTCTCCTGATGTTGAAAAGGTTTCCAGTGCTATGAATCACGGGACTGTGTATTAAGTTCTTGTGTAATAAAATTTTTGTAAAGCATGTTGTGCTACCAATGGATATCTACTAGGTAATAATTTTTTCTTGTTAAGTATTGTTAATGCGATTGATGTCATAACTTTTATAAATTACATGCAGAAATTCAATTCATGATTTGCATATAAGCAGTTTCTGTTCATCTTTATAATTATTGAACAACCATTGCCACCAAAAGTGGCGATGGGCTGTATATATGTTTGTGTGTTCCAGCACTCCTGGCCATAGCATTTTGTCTACAGACTTGACAATTGGCATCAATACTCCTCTAGACCCTAGAAGGGGTCTTGTGGAGTATTGATGCCAATTTTCAAGTCTTTAGACAAAATAGTATGGCCAGGAGAGCTGGAACTCGCAAACATATGTACAATTTAGAAAAAAAAAAAAAGAAGCTTTTTTTAACCTTTTGGAGGCCTTATTCTGATGGCTGTATTAATTCTGGAGAATCTAGATGTTTCTTAACTTCATTTTAGTTTTCCAGTGATGTCATGAATAGAATTTATTCTGACCATATTTATTCTTTCATGGAAATTTTTAGATGACTTCAAATTTTGACACTATGGTTATTCAATTTATTTAGTCCATTAAAATCTTTGTCCTCTGTTCAATTTGTCATGGACAGGTAGAGATGGCGGCCACATTGTTTCACCTGTCCATTTTCATTCTCCTTTATTCTAGGCCTGTCAAAGCTTAACCAAAGCTCTGTTAACCGTGCCTTTTGGGAACACATACCCTATTTTGTCTGTTGTCAGCTACTCATGAGGATAGATGAGGGGTTAGACCTTCCTGGGTTGAATTCAATGTCTGTCTTGTAGAATGGTTTTCAACCAAGGCTAAATAACCCAGACTGCCCTTGTTTAGCTGGGAAGTGGATTCATGCCTTCCCCAATTATATCAGTGCAAAATGAATGCCAATTCTTTCTCCTTTTTTTTTTGAACTGGGTTTTTTGTGCTGCTCAATGATGTAGTGCTGAAAAAAAGGAAAGAGGGAATGCAGAGCTGTCTGTTCTCAGGGGAGTTTGTGGCTTCAAATCCCCTGCCCTCCCTCAGAAAAATTTTGAAATCTAACTGATTTCTGAGACATTTTGAGGCCAAACGAGATAAGCATTTGGATATATACTTGCTAATTTTTCTTACCTGTGAATTGTTCAAATAAAACATTTTAATTGTACCCGGGCAATTGCATTTTCCAAAGGTGCATGTTTGGAAGAGGCTGAACATTGATGTGTGGAGTAGCCTGCTATAAATCAATTTTCTATATGTTGTACAAAACTAAGCTTTGAAGTATTCTGGTTACTCCTCTTCAATGTTACCATTTTAGAAACTTTACAATCAGAAAATTTTAAAGAGCAGAAGTCAAGGGAGATAATTTATTTAAATTATGAAGAAAGAACTGTAATTTTAAATTTATTTCTATTAGAGCTCTTGAGAACCACTGATCCAAAATATCAAACTCGATAGTACACAGCCTTCTGTACTGACTAATTTATCTGGCGAATGTCAACTCCATACATGGGAAGTCGTTGATTAGTCACACTGCGTACACGCACTGAGACAGAGATTTCTTCAACTGTTAGTTGAATATAGATAATGTGAGTTTGCTATTCCACCTACTTTTGAAGTAAGGAAATATTGTCCTCATGGGTTCTGACTGAATTATACTATAGACTCCTGCTAACCATTAGGCTATCCACACCTCCCTTTGTCCATTGCTGTACATTTTTTTCTTTCTTGTTTTTCTTTTCTTCAGGCAAACTTATTTATATGTGACGATTGTTTGTCGAGACTAAACGAAGATGGAGACCACTGGCCGCTGACGAGACGCGACTTGACCGAAGAGGAAGACATCATCAAAATTGAAACTGATGAGAGAAGTACTTTGGTTGAAATAATGGTACCAACATGTAGCTACCGAATGGGAGAGTCTAACATGGGATATGGAGCTCTTATTATCAGTAAGAAGACAAGATACTTTGATTTTGTTTGCATTATTTGCTCAGTTGACTGGATGATCAGAAAGCAGAGTATTATTATACATAGCCACATACACACACATACACATATGCAGATACACACAAACATATACATATGAACACAATTATGAACCTCATATACACGTGTAAGCACGGGTATATATGTAGTGATGCTTTTACCATTGTACTAAACTGCCACCAGTATGCAAAGGCCCAAAGAACTGTTTTCAACTCAAATTCTCATCTTGGTTATTCACGGTCTATTCGTCTCTTTCAATGCGACAGTTATGTATTAAGGAATGGATGTATTTGATCTGACAGAATGCATTATAAATTTGTCATATAGAAACTTATTCGAAATGATCTCCTGTCATTACTCTGTTAATGTATCATTCAATTTAGAATGTAAATAGAATAAACAATTAGAGAGAGATAATTTATTCTGTCTGACCAAATATGTCCATTCCTTTATACATAACTGTTGCGTTGAAAGAGACGGATAGACTGGAAATGAACAAGATGAGAATTTGGGTTAAAAGCAGTTCTTTGGGCCTTTGCACATATACATATGTACATATACACGTATGTATACTTATATAAGTTGTCCCCAGATGATATACACATACACATGTATACGCATCTTGATATATATTTATAGATATATATATGCACTTGCATACATAAACATGCACACATACAATACACATACACATTTGCAATAGCACAGATATGCACACACAAGTTGTCCTCAAAGACATACGAATACATACCTACAATGTAAATAAACACATACACAAAAATATTCATATACACATACATAAACGGATGCATACACATATAGAGGTTGACTCCCAAAGACATACATATTTTGTTAATTGTTGATAACAGTTCTGGTTATTAGAATGCAGAATTGCTACTTATGTTTCATGATAGATGAAACAATGATTTTTGTCTTCATTTCTCAAACAATCCATAGAGACACAATCATTGTAGCAATTGTTTGTTTTTAACGGAGCCAAGATTCTAGCCTGATGCCCAAGGACTAGAGGACTCCAATTGCCCTGCTATTTAACTATAGGTGAGAGATAAAGATGGATTTATGCCTTTCCCAAGGGCATTGGTTAAAAAAAACCCAGCTGTCACAGAAGTTTGTATTTAATTCACTAATTCCATTCTCCATACCATTACCTGTCAGACCACCTGCACCTCCCTCTGGTTATTAGCTAAAAATGAAACACTTTTAACTTTTGAATTCATATAGAAAAATTTTATTCTAATTTAAAGTGAAATAACTAATGATTTAAATTACCTTCCTTTGATCTCTAGGTCAGTTTTGAAAAGTTAAAAAAATGTTCTCCTCTCATTATCGGAAATCCTCAACTGAAACTGTCAACAAAGGTTTTTCCACTTTTTAAATTAGGCTGTCTGGCTATGTATGTATAATGCATATAGGCTGCACCAATAGAGCTAGAGGGCTGAAAATTTAGATATTCTTGAAAAATATATTCTCTTTGGTTAACTAAAATACTCTCTTTAAATAGGTTTTTACCCTGGGGGTTCAATTTGCAATGTGAGTTCATCCTAAATTGATCCCTTAGTTTATGTCCGGTATTGATGCTTATTTTTTCTAAAAATTCAGACTTTTTTAGTGATCACTACCCAACAAATAGTGGAAGGAGTAATTTATTCATTTATCACCTGTTTTGCAAATTTTTTGATCGATCGCTCCCTACATGGCATTTTGCCAAAAGACGGTGGTCATATGGTGGTTTCTATTGAGTGACTAACCAGACCTGTTTTTATTCTATTCTTAGAAAAGTTTAACTGTCATTTCGAAGCAGTGTCTGTTGGTTCATGAATTTCAGAATTTTGGAATAGATATTCTCATAAAATCCTTTTCATCATCACTAAAGCCTAAATGTCAATCTCATAAGCCCTGGTTATGCAACCTCACACCTTTTGGCCTTCAGTCCACTCATCTACCACATGATTCAACTCCAAAAGTGCTGACCAGCCAGGTGTATTTGATCATACTTGTTAATGTTTTTAACTTTCTTTCTCCTTATACTGATTCTAGCTACAATTGATAAAATCTCTGCGTATATGCACCAGCAAAGCAGTCATTGCAGTGTCAAGTTTGAAGTTTTTGGGATCAGCGGTTCTCAAGAAATCTAAAAAAGATTAAAAAAAATTATAGATCTTTCATCTAGAATTATAGATCCAAATTTAGATCTGAAATACGATAAAAATTGCATTATATTACTGTCGGATCATGTATCCATTTCTTCGTACATAAAATACTTAAATTGGTGAGACTGAAGACTCATATATATATATATATACATATATATATATATATATACATATATATATATATATATACATATATATATATATATATACATATATATATATATATATATACATATATATATATATATATATATATATACATATATATATATATATATATATATACATATACATATATATATATACATATACATATATATATATATACATATACATATATATATATATACATATACATATATATATATACATATACATATATATATATATATATACATATACATATATATATATACATATACATATATATATATATATATACATATATATATATATATATACATATATATATATATATATATACATATATATATATATATATATATATATACATATATATATATATATACATATATATATATATATATATACATATATATATATATATATATACATATATATATATATATATATATATACATATATATATATATACATATATATATATATATATATACATATATATATATATATATATACATATACATATATATATATACATATACATATATATATATATATATATACATATACATATATATATATACATATACATATATATATATACATATACATATATATATATATATATACATATATATATATATATATACATATATATATATATATATACATATATATATATATATATACATATATATATATATATATACATATATATATATATATATACATATATATATATATATATACATATATATATATATATATACATATATATATATATATATATATATATATATATATACATATATATATATATATATATACATATATATATATATATATATATATATATATATATATATATATATATATACATATATATATATATATATATATACATATATATATATATATATATATACATATATATATATATATATATATACATATATATATATATATATATATACATATATATATATATATATATATACATATATATATATATATATATATACATATATATATATATATATATATACATATATATATATATATATATATACATATATATATATATATATATATACATATATATATATATATACATATATATATATATATATATATATATATATAAAGTCTGCTCTTTTTAAGACATACAAGTTTGGAATGGGAACTCTCCTAGTTTTATTTAATTTGCAATTCTCTTTTGCTTAATTGTTTTAAATGCCCGAACCTTCTCACCTTCAATTTTTTTTTTTTTTTTTCCAGATGACTCGGGTGAAATGAGATACATGACTCTGTGGCTGCCTCCACGCTACATCACGTTATACATGTATGCTGCGTATGCGGCATACATAGGCCTCATCATAGCGTGTTGGGCTCTAAAGAAGCTGTTTGCGGCCACGCATGGAGCGTTTGTTTATGATCAGGTCAGTCATTATGAGTGAGTACACGCACACACACATAACGCACACGTCATGTCCTGGCCATTCTGTGTACTTGTCCGTGATGAGAGTTGTCTGTTGTAAGTATTCTGGCACGTTTGCCTTTTCGATTCTATCACTCTGTCCATCGATCTAGCTTAGCTTCTTTGGATCCGCATCGGTATTTTCTGGTTTGGTTTCTCCTTTTTTTAATTTTACGCCGTTATCACTTTGCACCTTCAGAGCTTCTATCGTAATTATTATTGGGATTAATGCTTTCAAGCTGGGTAAGGTGAGGCTGTCCTCGCTTGAGCATCACATATCTTGTTCACCAGTCTTCTCCAAGCTCTAAAGTTTCTAGCAAATCTTTGAATTTCCTAATTAATCACTTATTGTGAGTTAGGAAGCCATTCCTTTATTGTCTGGTTTTCGTCTATGTCTGTTGAAATTTGGTGTTGATCACTTTTTGATTTTAGTTTCTTGGAGGCTGATGATATTAACGATTTTTGTGTCTGTGTCGAGTTGTTGATGTTTTGTTACCAATGTTTGTCTTCGGACGTTAAATGTTGCTGGTTTGAAAGAGCTTGGAGTTGTGATGGTGTATGATAAGTGAAAATAGAGACAAGTCTGTTAGTCAGATGTAATTCTTGCAATGGTATTATTCTTTTATAATGACCATTCTTGTCTCTTTTATTTCACCAAACTAGTAACTGATTTTTCTAGTCTAAACTACAAAGCAGTAATTGGTGGCTTATCAATACTGGAGGCTAGGTGTTCAGGTGTGTAATCTTTTTTTGTTCATGGTTAATTTTCAAAAACTTTTGGTTGGTACATTATTTTAAGTTATACTAATCTTTTTTGCGTACATTAATTTCCACTCACAGCTTAGAAGGGACTATACTGACATCCTCTCTTTGGATTTCAGATTATCACTTCACTCCTCATGTCATTAATCTGCTTTCTCCACTCAGCTTATTCAACTCTCTTGAGACTCCTGGGACTTATCTAAACCTGCACTGCTTGACGTACATACGTAGATTAAAATTAATCTTAATTTGCGAAGCAACTAATAATCTATTCATTCAAGTTTATTTTGTAGCACTGAAATACACGAGTGGTGCGCTTGAGAGCACATAGTTTTCTGCTTACCATCTCCGCAGAAAGCTTCTGTTATTCTTCCCCTTAAGGGTTCTATCTGTCACCCTATTTTCTTAACTTTTTTTTCTTGACATCTTGGTCCTCTTTCAAATCTAATTCTTTTGCACAAGTTGTACCCTTGCTGTAGCCACCTGGTCCTACTGGTGTTGCCCATACAACAAAAACCATCTTAGAAGAGGCCTTGATGCAATGTACCACTTCCAGCTGATGAGTGTCGACAACTTGGCAAGTAATCTGTCATCTGAGGTCATTTGGTGGTTGTTAAGGCTGTGAATGAGCACCCTGAGCTGGTCTCCACTGCCCTCCGCTGGTCGGTGAAGTGCAACACTGGTCAGGCCGTGGTTGACTGGTCACTGTATCCCTGCTACTAGTCGACCCCACCTCACCCATATTGTGTCCAGATCTGGGGGTGTGCAGCTGTTGGCTAAAAAACTCTGTGGTGTTGGAACAAAGACCTTCAGAGGCATCACAAATGGAAAACGAACAATCGATACTGGGTGTAAACATGCAACAAGGTTTATATCTTTGTAATTACAGGATGACTGGTCAAAATATATGCTGATGTGGGTGAGGACACCATGGAATAACTATCAGTCTATCTTTTGGGTTATATACTTCATATCTCTAGGTGTGTTTATTGGTATAGTTCCAACAAAATTCTCGAGTCAAAATTATAGGTCGTTTGGGGAATCCACTTGAGGTCTCTTGGTATACCCATTGATATAGCTTCACCGGAGGTATAATCTTCTGGGGGTCAGGATATTTGTGGTGACAAGGAACGTGGAATTCTATGCAGTCCCTGGTGGCTTCTCTGCACCCTCATTTTTCTGCTATTCAAAAATAGCTGGCTTATATGATATTCAACTCCCTTTGTGTATGGAGCCAATGGCTGACCGGTTTATGATTGATTTTTCCCTTCTAAGCTGGTAAATATTGAAATCATGTTAACTTAAACAATCTTCATACTGCTCTCTCCAAATTTGGAAATCCATAATTTTCCTTTTGAAATATGCGTTGGCGATAGGTAGTGCTAGATCCTGTGTCTATCAATTTATCTGCCTAGAAACTAGAGATATTTTCCTAACTCAGGTATTTTTAAACCTCTCCAACCTAGGCGACTAATCATACATCTAAATTCTGTCCAGGCCTTGCTTGTCCAGCCCTTTTTAGTGAAGAAGTATTTTCTTAACTCAAGGATTTTTAAACCTCTTAAACAAGGGTGATTAATCATACATCTGAGTTCTCTCGAAAATCCAATAGGTAACCATTTTGATTTGTTAGTACACTCAATCTTGCAAGATTATCTTATTTCCACTTTCAGATTTTCTAAATAACCCCCCATCTTCATAGTGTCATTTTTCTTATTAACCCTTTATCTCCATAGTGTACAAGATTGCCTCCTGTTGGTTTGAGTTCCACACGGTGCTCATTTCTTTATTCATTCATGTGTCTGGCTGTTGGCTATCAAGTTAATTCTGGGGCCAGACAAAAATCCCTAATATAATGTCTCTACAATTATATATATATATAATAGAGAGATGTAGCGAATCCTGGGGAAGGTCTGTGTCCAAGGACGGGAGTTAAGACTGATGACAAGACTATAGTTATATGGTAAACAACTGATGATCCCAACAAGAGATCATTTACACGTTGTACCATGATAACAAAGCGTATATGAAATAAAAAAAACATTGAAAATTACATAAACAGATATTGGGAAATAAGTGACTGAAGTGATCCAAAAAAATTTTTGGGAAGTTTCTCATGTGTTAAATGTTTAAAGCTGGAAAGCTTTCTAGACATATGTATATATATATATATATTCTCACACACATATGGGGCACAACAATAAAGGCCCAGGTAAAAAGGGACTCAAGTGGAAAAATAGGAAAAAAATGACCCAACTAAAATGAATAGTTGATTAAAAATGAACTTTACTGAAAATCCTGTATTAGTATTTTTCAGCTGAATCTTTTGTAATTGAATCAAATTTATTCTGTTAAATTAGAAAGACCCATTGAAATCACATTTTAAAATAGGATGTCAAAGAATTAGATCCATGGGTCTGTCTAACAGTATATATTTGATTCAATTACATCTGAAAAATTTTAATACTTGATTTTCAGCTGATATTAATTTACAATAAACTATTTTTAAAAATATTAAGTACATTTAAAAATAGGATGTTGAAGAATTGAAAAAATCTGTGGGTCATTTAATCTTACTATAAATTTGATTCTGTTACATTTGAAAAATGTTAATACTTGATTTTCAATTCATATTTATTTTCAGTAAACTATTTAAAAAAATATTAATTAGGTTTAAAATAAGATGTTGAAGAATTGAAAAAATCTATGGGTCAATTAATCTAACCAAGAATTTGATTCTGTTACATCTGAAAAATGTTAGTTCGTTATTTTCAGTTGATATTTATTTCCAATAAACTATTTATTTTCATGGGGAAGGTCTATATCCAACGACGGATGTTAAAAGACTGATGATGATTTATTTTCATTGGGCCATATTTTTCCATTTTCAAAACTTACGTCGTTTTAACCTGGGCTACATTCATAAACACTTACCTACATATACAGGTATTCCCTACTCTTTGAAAGTTTGGTTCATACCACTGACCCTTTTCCTCTTTCTCCTATATCTGCTACTTCACAAACCTTGAATGACTCAACTTAACATACCATCATCACCAATTTTTTGTGTCTGGAAAGGCACAAAAAATTTTCCCTTATAAATTAATGATAATTCTTGACTTTACGCCATTCCGTATCAGGAAAGGTTTTTATAGAAGTGTTCTACTGTCAGATAGCAGACAAAAACCGGCAGTATTTTTTATCCTTGCCATTCCCCGACACATGTTAGTGAAACATTTAGATGCAAAAACTATTCCTGTCACACGGTAATGAAATTACTATTCACTAAATGAACATAAAAAAGGCATTTCCCAATTCAGATAACTATAGAATCGTTAACTTCTGAATTATTGATCCGATTGTGGGAATATTACACAGAAAGTAGGAACTATTAAATTTCTATGTTCTTCCTTAAAGGGGAAAGTAGAAAAATAAAATAGATAAAAGATGGAATAAAAATATTTTGAATCTTAATATTTCATTAATGTGTGGCTGGGAATGTCAGAGATAGAAAGTCCTGCCTGTTGGAAATCTGAATATATAATATGACACACACACACACACACTATTTTGTTGTAGAAAATTCTAAAGATGAGAAAGTTTGGATTTTGTTTTCAAATTTTTGAAGCTCTGCAGAACTTGATAACAATTTATTGCACCATTTTCTTCACTTGTTCTTTTCAGTTTCTTTGCAACAGATCAACTTATGGCAGTTCAGTAGTTTTGAATATGTTTTAGTTTTGTTTGTTTTAGAAGAGTCAATAACTTTCTGAGATGTTTTCAAACAATTGAACTTCCTCTTTTTGTTATTTCTGTTTCCACAATGCTTTGACCAATCCATTCTACTGCCTTCTTCATACATACTATCAGTTTTTACATAGGGAACACTTTTTCTGTTACTGCTAATAAAAAGCACGTTTGGAAATTAGAATTTATTTCATTTCGTATATCTCGGAATTTTTGAGATGAGATATTATTATTATTTCTATTGATATTTGGACCATCCTCATCTTGATACCTGACGAAGGCCATAGAGTGCAACGGCCGAAACGTTGTATGAAAAACAACCAAGATGAGGATGGTCCGAATATCAATAGAAATAAAAAAATTATTTCATTTCATTAACAGCAATACTCGTAATGTAGATTGTCAGTATTGAGTACATAAAAATGTACGAGTCATATCAGAGTAGAGTTTAACTTGAAGTTTTTACTGCTTAACAGTAACGTGGTTCAGAATCATTTGTTTGATGAAGAAAGGAGTTAAAAACATCTGCAACCTATGTTACAACCAAAAAAGTTTCTGCTTGAAAAAGAGTCCCTTTCTTTACATACAGATAATACTCCTGAAGAAGACTTTAGAATGGATTCGCTGAAATGATGATTAGAATAAATTCAATTGTTTGAAAAATTCTGAATGATTTAGTTTTTGTTTTTGGATGATATAGATTTTTTTTCTGGCACTGGTTTTGTCTATATTTTCTGGTTAGATGTCCTTTTGTTTTGTTCTCCTTGTTATTGAATAGTATTTTTGGTTTACTTTGGAAGATAGTATTTTACCTCTGCCAACTCAGCTTGAGGGTTGCCAGATTTACCTAGAAGGAGAGAAAATCCAAGCTCTATCTCAGAGACTTACCCAACACAGGTGTTGTAATAGCATTGAATTTGGAAAAAGAGTGAGTCTGGCCACAGAGCTTTGATACTAGCTTCTCGAGGCCGCCTCAATGAATGAATACATATACCTCTTCTAACTTTGTTGGCAGAGGTAAATAAAGAATTATATATAAAAGCTGGTGCCTATTGCTTTGTAATGAACAAAATATATCATGCTATGTTTTTGATCATATCCAAGAGTAAATTGGTCTGAGCAATTATTTATATGTCATACTGTCAACAAGGGAATGACTCGGAGAAATATGTAAAATTAGGAATAATTCTGAAACTAACAAAATATAAACAAACTAGGTCACCGATTGGAATGATAGATGAGTTAAGGATGTTATTCAAGCTTCTGCCTACTGTATTGGTCTTGGTAGTTCAAATGGTAAGATCAGGCTGGACTTAGCAGTGCTCTCCTGTGGAATCAAATCTCACCTAAGGTTTATTCCTTATTTTTTGATTAATGCCTTCACTCAAAGTATATTGGTCCAACCAAAAAACTGGCATTTCTCTATCATGTTATATGATACTGCTATCCATTCAGATATCATAAGTGTACACCAGATACACCTTTAATACTTTACATATATAAGCCCTAAAAAATTTATATGGTGTATCGAATTACTTATCAACTAGGCTAGGGATGGTGAACATTTTTGAGAGTGTGTACCCATGTTGGTGAAAATCTTCTGGAAAAAATTCCCTCCTGTGTCCCTGGGAAGTTTTGAACTGCTGATTATCATTTTTATCATATTTGTATTTTACAAATTATTTTCTGGGGAAAAAAAATCAAAATACTTGAAAGCATTCTTAAATTTGTTGATGAAATCAAGGGTTGTCTTTTTTTGAAAAAATTTTTTTTTACATACTGACAGAAAAGGAGATCTGAGCTTTACCTCATAGATTTACCCGACACGGGCATTGTGATAGCAATGAATTTTGACAAAAAATGCACTGACAAAAAACCTCTTGTGTGGCAATGAAATGTTTTGCGTGCCACACATGACGTGGGTTTGTCACCTCTGAACTAGGCTGAATATTCATCCTGTGATCTACAGTGATAAAAAGTGGAACCATGCTGCCATTTTCTCAAGTAGACAAAAATTAAGCCTTTTCTTTATTTAACAAATATGTATATATATATATATATATATATATATATATATATATATATAATGATAGATATGAAGAGACTGAGCAGGATTGCCAGATTTGTCAGGAAGTGGATATTATGCAAGCTTTATCTCAGAGTCTTACCCAACACAGGCATTGTAATAGGGTTGACTTTATAAATCAAACAAGTCTGGAGGTAGAGGTTCAATACTAGCCTTTTGAAACTGTCGTAGATATGAACAAAAACAGACCTGACATGTTTTGCGCTTTACACGGCATCAGACACTGTAGTTCAAAATCAGAAAAAATCAAAACTTATGCAACCTTCTCTGTATAGTATCTATCTATGAACTGATTTTCATTCAGTTTTTAGTAACACTAGTGTTGGCAGAGGTATACGCTCTCTGAGTGCTTCCTAGTTTTGTTTGTATCAATAGTGAGATGTTGTTGTTGTTTAGTATCGTTATTTGATTTTCTTGATGGAGAATTCTTGGATTCTGATGAATATTTGAAAATAAATTCCATATCATTCATATTTCATTTTTCTGGATATATATATATATATATATATATATGTTAAGGGAAAGAATTTTCCTTTCCCTCTATTGCCATCTTGGAAACAAAAAAAACAAAGAATCACAATCTATTTATCAATATCTATCTCGATATGCTCATGTCTATATTATTCAAAATCATCTTCTCCATATTTGTATATTGATCTTAGTCTGTTCCTATTTATCTCTTTTTCGATCTCTATCCATGTTTCTATCTATCTATCTCTATCCCTGTTTCTATCTATCTATCTCTATCCATGTTTCTATCGATCTCTATCCCTGTTTCTATCTATCTCTATCCCTGTTTCTATCTATCTCTATCCCTGTTTCTATCGATCTCTATCCCTGTTTCTATCGATCTCTATCCCTGTTTCTATCGATCTCTATCCCTGTTTCTATCGATCTCTATCCCTGTTTCTATCGATCTCTATCCCTGTTTCTATCTATCTCTATCCCTGTTTCTATCTATCTCTATCCCTGTTTCTATCTATCTCTATCCCTGTTTCTATCTATCTCTATCCCTGTTTCTATCTATCTCTATCCCTGTTTCTATCGATCTATCTCTGTTTCTATCTATCTATCTATCTATATCCCTGTTTCTATCTATCTATCTATATCCCTGTTTCTATCTATCTCTATCCCTGTTTCTATCTATCTATCTCTATCCCTGTTTCTATCTATCTATCTATATCCCTGTTTCTATCTATCTATCTATATCCTTGTTTCTATCTATCTATCTATATCCTTGTTTCTATCTATCTATCTATATCCTTGTTTCTATCTATCTATCTATATCCTTGTTTCTATCTATCTATCTATATCCTTGTTTCTATCTATCTATCTATATCCCTGTTTCTATCTATCTATCTATATCCCTGTTTCTATCTATCTATCTATATCCCTGTTTCTATCTATCTATCTATATCCCTGTTTCTATCTATCTATCTATATCCCTGTTTCTATCTATCTATCTATATCCCTGTTTCTATCTATCTATCTATATCCTTGTTTCTATATATCTATCTATATCCCTGTTTTTATCTATCTATCTATATCCCTGTTTCTATCTATCTATATCCCTGTTTCTATCTATCTATATCCCTGTTTCTATCTATCTATATCCCTGTTTCTATCTATCTATCTATATCCCTGTTTCTATCTATCTATCTATATCCCTGTTTCTATCTATCTATCTATATCCCTGTTTCTATATATCTATCTATATCCCTGTTTCTATCTATCTATATCCCTGTTTCTATCTATCTATATCCCTGTTTCTATCTATCTATCTATATCCCTGTTTCTATCTATCTATCTATATCCCAGTTTCTATCTATCTATCTATATCCCTGTTTCTATCTATCTATCTATATCCCTGTTTCTATCTATCTATCTATCTATATCCATGTTTCTATCTATGTATCTATATCCATGTTTTTATCTATCTATCTATATCCTTGTTTCTATCTATCTATCTATCTATATCCCTGTTTCTATCTATCTATCTATCTATATCCTTGTTTCTATCTATCTATCTATATCCTTGTTTCTATCTATCTATCTATCTATATCCTTGTTTCTATCTATCTATCTATCTATATCCTTGTTTCTATCTATCTATCTATCTATATCCTTGTTTCTATCTATCTATCTATCTATATCCTTGTTTCTATCTATCTATCTATCTATATCCTTGTTTCTATCTATCTATCTATCTATATCCTTGTTTCTATCTATCTATCTATCTATATCCTTGTTTCTATCTATCTATCTATCTATATCCTTGTTTCTATCTATCTATCTATCTATATCCTTGTTTCTATCTATCTATCTATATCCTTGTTTCTATCTATCTATCTATATCCTTGTTTCTATCTATCTATCTATATCCTTGTTTCTATCTATCTATCTATCTATATCCCAGTTTCTATCTATCTATCTATATCCCTGTTTCTATCTATCTATCTATATCCCTGTTTCTATCTATCTATCTATATCCATGTTTCTATCTATCTATCTATATCCATGTTTCTATCTATCTATCTATATCCATGTTTCTATCTATCTATCTATCTATATCCTTGTTTCTATCTATCTATCTATCTATATCCCTGTTTCTATCTATCTATCTATCTATATCCTTGTTTCTATCTATCTATCTATCTATATCCTTGTTTCTATCTATCTATCTATATCCTTGTTTCTATCTATCTATCTATATCCTTGTTTCTATCTATCTATCTATCTATATCCTTGTTTCTATCTATCTATCTATCTATATCCTTGTTTCTATCTATCTATCTATCTATATCCTTGTTTCTATCTATCTATCTATCTATATCCTTGTTTCTATCTATCTATCTATCTATATCCTTGTTTCTATCTATCTATCTATCTATATCCTTGTTTCTATCTATCTATCTATCTATATCCTTGTTTCTATCTATCTATCTATCTATCTATCTATATCCATGTTTCTATCTATCTATGTGTGTCTGTCTGTCTATTCATTGTCCTGTCCCGATACACAAAATCATCCACAATGACATATTTCTCACCCTTCACTTAAATATCCCACCCTGATAACCCCTGTTATTTTCAGTTTAACCCGAGGACAGGTGAGATATTCAAAACAGGTGATGATATTGAAAATTGCATTATGTTTGTTTCTATTTTATTCTGAGGCCAATTTGTAGATTTCATAGAATTTTAGTTTGACTTGATTTAACAGGTAAAGTATTCCACGCAGGTGAGAAATTTTTGATTGGCTGCATCAAAGAATTGTTTTTTTTTTGTTAAAATTATTGTAGTTTATTTTTGAGCTTGTATTGAAGTTTTTGGGCTGTGTAAAGTGCTGTGAAAGGAATCAAATGGTGGGTTGATTCGAAGTTAAATTACAATTCACAATTCTTTTCTCCAGGATCCACAGAAATTTTAAAACTTTTCTTTGCATTATTCATCATTATATTCCTGATAGATATCTGTTATATCATTTTTGCTCATCCATACTCCAGCTGTCCTATAAGTTGGCTGGTAACAGTACCCATTGTAAACAACAGTGTTCTTCACTATAAGTAAAAGTAATATTTTCTCAAAATCCTGTTGAATATTCATAAAATTTTTGTTGAATCCTATATTTCTATTTTTTTGCAAATTATTTTTGATCAGCTGGTATCATATTGCAGAGAAACATTTGAATGATTTTCAATTTCACATTAAGCTTGGCACCGTTTCAGAGAAGTAGTGTCGTATAACTTTGTTGGCCAAAGATCTTTCCGGTGTAACATGGGGTCACAGGACTAAATCAGGTTGAGGCAACATAGTTGAGGTCATGGTACTAATAGTGTATATGCAGCAAACCGTATGTGAAGTGTTGAAACTCTTTTGGTCACATTTGTTGCCTTCTTCGATTCTCTTTAGTGGGGATCCCTCTGTGGAGTGGATGACTGAGTTGCTTACAAGGCACCCAGTTAATGTCTCTGGTGCCCCCTGGCGATCTCTTCTGATCTCTTTTAGAACTTCTATTCATTGGCTCTGTTTAATAACATGTTTCCAATCATGTTCCCAAATCCTGTCAAACCTGGATGTGCATAAAATACATGGTGTTATATCATCCTACATTCTCTTTAAGAATTGAATATTTATTGAATTTTTCATGTCATTTTAATTAAATTCCTGGCAATGCAAATTTCAACCAAAACAACCCTGAATTCCTCTCTTTCCACCACTTTGACAATGGCTCATAACTTCATCCAGCATTTGTTTAGCTAAATAAAAACAATTCATTTGTTTTCTTTATCAACTTCTGCTGACACTTGTCCTCGTAAGTACTGGTTTCAGGTTTCTTATTGTTTCATAAAATCACGCAACTTGGACCATAACACGTATTCTTTAGGTGTAGTATTTTTCTATGTATACACTAATAGAATTGTATACTTCCAAAATCTTCAATAGCCCAACGTACAATATATTCAACATGAAAGTATCAAGTCATTTAATATTAACGAAAAGATAGCGTAGATAAGGTAATGGTACCTTAGTCCTTTTCAAAGAAATCTCACTTATTCCGGCATCCCTTCCACTCTATGAAGTTCTCTTCCAGGATAACCACCAGTTGCATTGTCACACTCTCCTTAATCTCGTCCACAATCTGAAATCTCTTCCCTTTTAATTGCTAAAAGCAGGAGGTTGCAGGGGGACAAATCTAGACTGTAGCGGAGGCAGACCAAGCTTGATGATATATAAAGATTTCAAAGAATGACTTGCTTGATTATTGTGAATGCTATGGTTACACAGTACACAGGCTCATTCAATGCCGTCTCACTACTGATCGAGTAGTCCTGCAGGAGAGCATCTGTTTACACATGCGCAGTAAAGTCCCCTCCTATTACATACCGAATAGCATCAAGACTGTGCAAGTGGTTATTTGGATATTCAAAAGGACTTGATACCTTCTTGACACAACTTGAATACAGAAATTCACAGTATTATTTTGAATAAATTAGATGAATTTTGATTTAGTCATACAAGTTCGATGAGTTAACCTTTAGCTCTCAACATTCTTTTTCAAGGGCGCCAAGATTTTGTGCACTTTATAACTTTGAAAGCCTATAGCTTGTGCCTGTGTTTACATATGACTGAAATTGACACAACGGAATCTTGAATTTCAAACACACTTGTTGAACATTGATGTTGCCTGCAGAGGGCAAATTGAATATTTGCTCCACGAATGAAGTCACACAAAGCAATGGCTTGAATGTAGAAAAAAAGAGAATTCGTTTTTGTTTCTTAGCTTTTGTTTATTAGAAGCAGACAACCAAAACTGTCACTATTTGTTTCTTCAGTTTTCAAGTTGGTCTGGCTGACTATGTATGTATGGCCCACAAAGGAGCCGCACTAATGGAGCTAGATGGCTAAAGATTGAAACATTTACTCTTGACGTTTAAAAAATGTTTTTTTTTTTGTTATCTAAAAATTCTCTCCCCTAAATGGGTTTGTAGTGGAGGTTTAATTTGCAATGTAAGTTTATGCTAAATTAGTCACTTAGTTTGTGTCTGGTAGCATTCACGCTAGTTCTCTTGAAAATACAGACTTTTTAGTGATTATAGTCCAACAGGGTACGAGAAGTAACTTTTTTATTGATCACCTTTTTTCCCCCAATTCTTTTAAATTGATCACCCCAAACACGGCATGCTGCCAATAGACATTCATCACGTGAAGGTTTCTATTGAGTGACTAACCAGACCTGTTCATTTAGCAGTTTACTCTCTAATTAGCTACAAATTTGCTAAAACTCATCCATGTTGTCTTGTTTCTATTATTATTCGGACCATCCTCATCTTGGTTGTTTTTCATACAACGTTTCGGCCGTTGTACTCTACGGCCTTCATCAGGTATCATCTGGTAGGTGTGGAGAAAGTAATGAACCAAACCCTTTATTTAACCAACGGCCGAAACGTTGTATGAAAAACAACCAAGATGGGGATAGTCCGAATAATAATAGAAATAATAATAATACCTCATCTCAAAAATTCAGAGAAACACGTTGTCTTGGTTCGGAATGTACTCTGTTTTCTAAAACATTGATTTTCAGTAGAAACAATCATTTGGTCCAGGTGTTTTTGTATTGTTAGTTTGTTATTGTGCATTTTTCTCACATGAAAAAAAAATGATTTGAATTGATTACCAAGTTAAGGTGATTACCAATTTGTTGAATGCATGTTGGTCTGTAATTCCTTATCGATCCATCCGGCCTCGTAAAGATGTATCCTACCTGGAATATTTCCTTGTAGAAACAGAGTGAAGAGTTTGGGTCTCCCTGATTAAGCAAGAGCAGTCATTTCTTAAGAAATATATGAACATTTAATGATGTGGACCAAAACTTAGCTGCACGCATGTTACCTCGATTATTATGAACAAATACAACTAAAACATGTTGAAAGGAAAGATAAAATGTGAACAATGAGAAACTTGTTTCAAAGGAAAGATATTAAAAAGGGAGTTATACATCTGCCTGAACAGATGGGCCTGTGCAATGTCTGTACATTTGTGGGCTACTTTAAACATGCAGAGCACGGACGTCTGACTTAGACAGGGAATACTAAGAGAGTGGCCTGCTATCTTCCTGAAAATAGCTTCCTGTCTGTGTTTCTTTCATATTTTAAATCTTTCCGTGAGAGTTTATTTCAAGAGCTATCTACCTCCAACTTTGTGGAAACAAGTATATGTTTTACTACATTTATTGTAAAATTCTTTGTTCTCCTCAAAATAGAAAATACATGATATTTAGTTTTTGTTCAATATGGACACAGTGAAAAGAGTTGATTTTTTTGAGCCACAATAATTGGCCTTGTGTCATATTCAGCTTAGTATGGCACAAGACCAATAATCGTTTCAACGTTTTTTGAACGGAAAGCATTTTAGATTTGTCCAACCTTTTTTTTCTTCTTTCTCTTACAGAAATGAGAGCAATGGAGACGTTTAACTATTTCTCAAATCGGAACAAGCCAAGAAGCCTTTTTATCCCTCTACTCCCTGTGAGTAACAATCATGTCCACTACAGTCAGCCGGTCACTGGTTGGTCAGGGGTCAGCCTGACCACACTTGAACCAAACATGACAGTTGGTTGGATGCTCGACTCTTGACCATGGACCCTACCCCCCTTTCCTTTCTCGCCCCCACCATGCCAAAGGATGAAAATTATTTTTTTTGCCATGTGTGCGTTACACAAAAGAGTATTTTTACATTTCAACACACTTCTATCTCAATAATTGTCTCCTCTAATCAAAATCATTTTTATTATTTTCATTATCAGTATTATTATTACCTTTATATTTATTATTATCATTATTATTATTATGTGATCATTTAGTCTTCCCAGGGGCGTACCAAAGGTGGAGTGCTGGCCCAGCCCCGGCCCCTTGATGCTCTTTCAGTTGCCATTTTTCGGCTAATTATGACTGATTTTTTTTCTACCAATTCAACCAATAACAATCAACAATGGCCGATAAAATCTGGTAAATTTTATAAAAGTAAATGTTCAGTCTTTATTAATAATTTGTTCTGGAGTCTTACTATATGATTATTTTATAAACAGGCTTTAAATGATTATATATATATGTATATGTTTGTGTTAAATATATAAAATTTAGCTGATTTTAGCCATTTCTAAAAACTGTTTTAGCTATAAATAACAAACTGTACTTGGCCACAAAAATATCCTCCCTTGTTCGCCCTGCACGCCCACTTTGTCGGCAAGTTAGTGGCCTGCACCCCTGCACCCCGGATTAAAATCATTAGGTACGCCCCTGAGTCCTCCCACTTGTATAATGATCATTTTATTATTAATGTTATTATTACTATTATAATACCTGTAAAAGAATGACGGGATTAATTATGTATGGATCAGCACCTCTGCCTTGGATCAGAGTATAGTATCTGTGCCCTCATTGAAACACCAAAAAGTATACACACACACATATGTATGTATATATATATATATATATATATATATATATATATATATGTATATATAAATACACATTGTGTTTTATATATGCGGATTATTATTATTCCTGTATTACTACTTTAGTAGTATTTTTCATTATCAGTATTATATCCTGGAGTTATGGCCAGTAAGATGTGCTGCAATCATAATCTAATGATGAATATGTATTTTTTTTCCAGCTAACATCTTCATCTTTGTTGTTTTTATCCCATTTTTACCACTATGCTCTTTAGTATTTGTCAGCTGTTTTAAATTGCATCTGTCTGCTTCTTCAGGCTGAAACCTTAATATTCCAACCAACAAGACTTCTTTTAATTGCTTTGATTCACCTGATCTTCATTTGTCGATTCTGTTGCCAGGGATCGAACCCTGTATGTCACCATTATTGATGCACACCGGTAGATGTTGTGGGTTCAGTCCTAAAGCAGATCTTTTAATAGATCTGTTTGTAGGCCCGTTTTTCTAAGAATAATCAGAGAAAGTGTGCTAATTGTAACTTGGTGATTAAAAGCAACTAAATAGAAGATATCTGTCTGAAAAATAACTGGATTGTTATTATATTACTGTTACCACCTTTACTGTTAATTGATCTGTCTTCATCATTATCATTAATATTACTAGCTGAAATCCCACCTGGTAGAGTGGGTTTCAAGCTAATTCCTGAAAAGGTTTAGAGAGTGTAAAAAATTGTTACTATGCAAACAGATAATAAACTAAATAATTTGCATTGGAAAATTTTCCCAAACTTCTGCATGGAGCTTTTTTGCTTCAAACTTCGCTCACTGATTTTGTTCTTGCTTCTGAGAAAGTAAAAAAGAATCTTGCCGGTGTCCTTCCCATGTAAAATGTATATTGCGGGGATATATAAACAAGCAGAGGCCAAGAAAATGTTACTAACTTTTCTCCTTTTTTGGTCTTCCGTACTTCAAAATTATGAATGTTAGTTTTTGCCGGACCCCCACCAAAATTGAAGAATTATGGAACTCTTCAGAAATATAGTTCAAAACCTGCCCCAGTGAAATATCTTTATCATAAAAAACATTTTCTTGGGGTAATACACAATTCTCAGCCAAATTTTTATTACTATAAGATTATTATCATTACCTGCTTAAAGCTCGGTAACAAGTCACTTCCTATTAGTAGAATTTATAGTTATTTGAAAATAAATAAGGGAGACTACTCTATGATTAGCATTTAATATACTTAGAGTTTTCTCTCTTGAGAAATCAGATCATTATATTATCAGGGTGAGTGTGAAGGATCAGAGTGCAGTATCTGTGTGCTCATTGAAAAGTGTAACACAGAAATATTTATACATATATAAGTATATATATATATATATATATATATATATATACTGCCATACCTTGCATAAATGAATCACTGTAATCTGCAGATGTACCAGGACTAATTATCTAAGTACAACTTTTACTTGAAATTATCTAAAAAATGCGAGCACCAGATTAGGGCATTGTTGGTTCAAAATAACGATAAGATCCAAAAAGGCACTCAGTGGGGTTACGGTGATTTGATATATATATGGATACACATTGCATTTTGTATTCATGGATTATTGATTAATACAACCATCAGTATTGCTGCTGTTTTCACATTTCAGTTTTCATTTAATTTAGTCTGGCACAAGGCCACATTTGCTGGGAGCCTAATAAAGATTCACTATACTAACAAATTGGTCTTGTTAACCATCACATTTTGTAAACACCTCCACATTATATGATTGTTTTGAAAATTATGCTTAATTGAATCATCGTATTCTCACAAATGGCCTGCTTGACCAACCAGCCAAATGGGCTACAGATTCTTCTCTCTTTGCTTGCGTGTGTGTTTGTGTGTCTCTCTTGGACTCCTGGTCATATTTTTGGGGCAACAACCTTGAAAATTTTCATGGAGTACACCATGAACCACCTACAAAAAGTTTTTTTTTTGGTATTTTGAAAAAGTACTTTTTGGGATCTCTATGGTCATTGTGGATCAACAATACTAAAATCTTGCGTTGGTATTTTAGAAATAATTTTAGATAAAGGATCTATTTTTTAAAGATTATTATATGTGATTAGTTCAGGTGCATGTGTGAGCTACAGTGATTTATCTATGCAAGGTGCAGATATTTCTTACCTGTTTACAATGTTGTTTACAATCTTTTGAGCATACAGCAAAACTTCCAGTAATGCATATCCAAATCCTTCTCATCAAAAAAGTCATTTTTCTCACCACAAAATATACAAGTGCTGTTGAAAATGAAGAAAAAGAAAACAAGAAAATTTGCAACATTATACCAGTAGGCACCCTCTAAAAACTTTTTTTTTTTTTCAGGTCTCTAAGGTCGTTTTGGATCAACAATGCCCAAATCTTGTATCTTGAGATACTATTAGATAGAAAATCTCTTTTTAAGGATCGTTTTTAGATAATTAGTTCTGGTACATGCACTTGCTATGGTGATTCTTATATGCAAGGATATATAATTGATATTTTTGAGTACTAGCTAATTCCCCACTCCTACCTGACGAAGGCTGCAGAGTACAACGGCTGAAATGTTGTATGAAAAACAACCAAGATGAGGATGGTCTGAATATTAATAGAAATAATAATAATACCTCATCTCAAAAATTCAGAGATATACTACGAGCTAATTGTTTGTGTTATTGATAATCGTAATTCTGAAAAACATATTCATAATTCAATGTTCAATAATCAATATTTGATTAACAATAAAGTCATCTTTGAAACTGTCATCAAAATTGGTCAACATAGGCTTCTTCAGTTTCTAAGTGTGGCTGTCCACCTGCTTCGTGTACTGGCCAAACCAATGAAACAAGCACAATAATATTATAGATAATTATTAATTGAATTAGACAATGAGCCTCGTTTCTAACAGCACTTGTATATTGAAATATTAGTAGATGCATTTGAGACAGAGTTCACCATTCTGTACTCATAATCTAGTTGATAGCTGTAGTTTGATTTGTGGAAACCATTCCTACAGTCACCCTTTTGGATATTGAGATAGAGTCCTCTAGCCTTCACTCAACCAAGAGTAATCTATAAGGCCACAGCTCCCATCCGAATCAGAAAGCTTAATTGCTGAGTGCTCAGTGGAATGTCCGCTTGGATGGTGTAATGGTTTACACATCTGCCACACATGCAGAAGGTTATGGGTTTGATTTCAGTCCAAACAGTGTGGAAATCTCTTTGTGGGGCAAATTCCCCTGAAATATTACACCATTAATATATCTAAGCGTTTTCAGCTCTTAATGATAATGATGATGATATTCCAACGTTTGATACAATGATGATGTTGATGTTATAAATAATTCTGAATGTTTAAAACATTTTGTGCTTTTTAAAAACCACACATGATTTTGAAGACTAAGAAATTCACTTCCTTGTGATAATTTGCTCAAAATTGCATATTATCCCACCTGTTGTATATTTTGTTACCTTTTGGTTACTGATTGTCCATTTTTTTATTTTTGAAGTCTCAAAACTTAATGAACACACAAAATTCTAGAATATCTCTGTTCGAAAACAAAGTTCCTTATCAATTTTTATGACTACTCTGGGAAAGTCTGGTACCGTGCATGCTTATGCAAAAAAATCTGTTCCAATACTGGTTACTGCACACTATTGCATTGTATGGCACACAGTCCAGTCTATGCTTTACTTAGCGAGACAGTATTCTAAGTTCTTAATTCGCTCTATAATTAGGTAACACTGATTTCCAGTACAGCTACCTTCACGGAAAAGAAATTTTTAGCATTAAAGTTTTTGGCAACATTAAGCTGAAATTTGATAATGCGTAAAATAATTTCAGTTCTTCATAAAAAAGATTGGCATCTCAGTTTTCTTCTAAATGTTAGTAAGCGGTTGTGCCAGGCTATTCTTGCTACTGCTGACCTTTTACCTGGAACGCACATTGCATGTGATAACAGGTTTGCTCTTAATTGGCTGTCTTCCCTCAGCAGTAAGTAAACAGCATTGATCATAAATAAAGAATAAGCTTTTAGGGTGAGACTCAAACTCACAACACTCATGCAAATGGGAAGCTAGGTTTACTCCCTACCTCTCTACAAATTGAGCTTCCATTGCTAAGCACTAAGCAGGAGCTAAAATCAAACATTTAAACTCTTTGTATCAATCTTGCCACAATGTTTGTTTACAAATAACTAGTATCAGTATAGATACATTTTTAACCACTGCTACCCACAACAGACTGGTTTAATCACTGTTGCTGGGTTTATACCATTACTGTGTCCTGATTCATACGTATTTATCTATCTATATATATCCAAACTTGGCTTAGCCCTAACCGCTCATAGCAGGAACTTGAGATTTTACACCCCCATCAATGTGTACGGAAAATTGGAAATTTTTTTACCCCACCTCTTGTTTTTTTTGGGGAAGTTCAATTTGCAATGAAATGTTTTCAAATTGATCCCTTAGTTGGTGTCCAGCAGCATCCATACTAGTTTGTTTTTTTAAAAATTTCTATCGAGTAATTTACCTGATCAGTTTGAAAAAAAAATAATCCTTAATTTATGATTCAAACTGTACTGATAGTATTTTCATCAAGGTAACTTGATTTTACCACCATCACTGCTTAATTATATATGGGGTGGTGCTAGATCATAATATTCTTTGTATTGCTAGTATTATTGATTTTCATTTGATGAAGTATTATGAATCGTCATGGCTAATTTTTATAACTACCTTCATCTTAATTTTTGGTTGATTTTTATTGAAACTTCACTCGGGACGGCTTCCTTTGTCTTCGAGTGTTGATAGGGAATAAAGAGTAATTTTTGTATGAGACTCAAACTTACATCACTTTTTCCAAAGTTCCTTGTTTTGGGCTCGTCTTCCCCATGAGATTTTTTATAATTTCAGCTGATATAAAGTCCATTTTAGTACAGGTTTTACCACTCTATTCAATTGAATCTACCACTTGATTTCTCAGGTTCGGTGTAAAAACTGCAATTGATAAGCCGACTTGTTAAACTTGCTAGAACAACACTTGTTTCAAGACTGCAATTGATAAGCTGACTTGGTAAACTTGCTAGAACAACACTAGTTTCAAGACTGTAATTGATAAGCTGACTTGTTAAACTTGCTAGAACAACACTAGTTTCAAGACTGCAATTGATAAGCCGACTTGTTAAACTTGCTACAGCAACATTAGTTTCAAGACTGCGATTGATAAGCCGACTTGTTAAACTTGCTAAAACAACACTAGTTTCAAGACTGCAATTGATAAGCTGACTTGTTAAACTTTCTAGAACAACACTAATTTCAAGACTGCAATTGATAAGCCGACTTGTTAAACTTGCTAGAACAACACTAGTTTCAAGACTGCAATTGATAAGCTGACTTGTTAAACTTGCTACAGCAACACTAGTTTCAAGACTGCAATTGATAAACCGACTTGTTAAACTTGCTACAGCAACACTAGTTTCAAGACTGCAATTGATAAGCTGACTTGTTGAACTTGCTATAACAACACTAGTTTCAAGACTGCAATTGATAAGCTGACTTGTTAAACTTGCTAGAACAACACTAGTTTCAAGACTGCAATTGATAAGCCGACTTGTTAAACTTGCTAGAACAACACTAGTTTCAAGACTGCAATTGATAAGCCGACTTTTTAAACTTGCTACAGCAACACTAGTTTCAAGACTGCAATTGATAAGCTGACTTGTTAAACTTGCTAGAACAACACTAGTTTCAAGACTGCAATTGATAAGCTGACTTGTTAAACTTGCTAGAACAACACTAGTTTCAAGACTGCAATTGATAAGCTGACTTGTTAAACTTGCTAGAACAACACTAGTTTCAAGACTGCAATTGATAAGCTGACTTGTTAAACTTGCTAGAACAACACTAGTTTCAAGACTGCAATTGATAAGCCGACTTGTTAAACTTGCTAGAACAACACTAGTTTCAAGACTGCGATTGATAAGCCGACTTGTTAAATTTGCTAGAACAACACTAGTTTCAAGACTGCAATTGATAAGCTGACTTGTTAAACTTTCTAGAACAACACTAATTTCAAGACTGCAATTGATAAGCCGACTTGTTAAACTTGCTAGAACAACACTAGTTTCAAGACTGCGATTGATAAGCTGACTTGTTAAACTTGCTACAGCAACACTAGTTTCAAGACTGCAATTGATAAACCGACTTGTTAAACTTGCTATAGCAACACTAGTTTCAAGACTGCAATTGATAAGCTGACTTGTTGAACTTGCTATAACAACACTAGTTTCAAGACTGCAATTGATAAGCTGACTTGTTAAACTTGCTAGAACAACACTAGTTTCAAGACTGCAATTGATAAGCCGACTTGTTAAACTTGCTAGAACAACACTAGTTTCAAGACTGCAATTGATAAGCCGACTTTTTAAACTTGCTACAGCAACACTAGTTTCAAGACTGCAATTGATAAGCTGACTTGTTAAACTTGCTAGAACAACACTAGTTTCAAGACTGCAATTGATAAGCTGACTTGTTAAACTTGCTAGAACAACACTAGTTTCAAGACTGCAATTGATAAGCTGACTTGTTAAACTTGCTAGAACAACACTAGTTTCAAGACTGCAATTGATAAGCCGACTTTTTAAACTTGCGACAGCAACACTAGTTTCAAGACTGCAATTGATAAGCTGACTTGTTAAACTTGCTAGAACAACACTAGTTTCAAGACTGCAATTGATAAGCCGACTTGTTAAACTTGCTAGAACAACACTAGTTTCAAGACTGCAATTGATAAGCCGACTTTTTAAACTTGCTACAGCAACACTAGTTTCAAGACTGCAATTGATAAGCTGACTTGTTAAACTTGCTAGAACAACACTAGTTTCAAGACTGTAATTGATAAGCTGACTTGTTAAACTTGCTAGAACAACACTAGTTTCAAGACTGCAATTGATAAGCTGACTTGTTAAACTTGCTAGAACAACACTAGTTTCAAGACTGCAATTGATAAGCCGACTTTTTAAACTTGCTACAGGAACACTAGTTTCAAGACTGCAATTGATAAGCTGACTTGTTAAACTTGCTAGAACAACACTAGTTTCAAGACTGCAATTGATAAGCTGACTTGTTAAACTTGCTACAGGAACACTAGTTTCAAGACTGCAATTGATAAGCTGACTTGTTAAACTTGCTAGAACAACATTAGTTTCAAGACTGCAATTGATAAGCCGACTTTTTAAACTTGCTACAGCAACACTAGTTTCAAGACTGCAATTGATAAGCTGACTTGTTAAACTTGCTAGAACAACACTAGTTTCAAGACTGCAATTGATAAGCCGACTTTTTAAACTTGCTACAGCAACACTAGTTTCAAGACTGCAATTGATAAGCTGACTTGTTAAACTCGCTAGAACAACACTAGTTTCAAGACTGCAATTGATAAGCTGACTTGTTAAACTTGCTAGAACAACACTAGTTTCAAGACTGCAATTGATAAGCCGACTTTTTAAACTTGCTAGAGGAACACTAGTTTCAAGACTGCTTATTGATAAGCTGACTTGTTAAACTTGCTAGAACAACACTAGTTTCAAGACTGCAATTGATAAGCCGACTTGTTAAACTTGCTACAGCAACATTAGTTTCAAGACTGCGATTGATAAGCCGACTTGTTAAACTTGCTAGAACAACACTAGTTTCAAGACTGCAATTGATAAGCTGACTTGTTAAACTTTCTAGAACAACACTAATTTCAAGACTGCAATTGATAAGCCGACTTGTTAAACTTGCTAGAACAACACTAGTTTCAAGACTGCAATTGATAAGCTGACTTGTTAAACTTGCTACAGCAACACTAGTTTCAAGACTGCAATTGATAAACCGACTTGTTAAACTTGCTACAGCAACACTAGTTTCAAGACTGCAATTGATAAGCTGACTTGTTGAACTTGCTATAACAACACTAGTTTCAAGACTGCAATTGATAAGCTGACTTGTTAAACTTGCTAGAACAACACTAGTTTCAAGACTGCAATTGATAAGCCGACTTGTTAAACTTGCTAGAACAACACTAGTTTCAAGACTGCAATTGATAAGCCGACTTTTTAAACTTGCTACAGCAACACTAGTTTCAAGACTGCAATTGATAAGCTGACTTGTTAAACTTGCTAGAACAACACTAGTTTCAAGACTGCAATTGATAAGCTGACTTGTTAAACTTGCTAGAACAACACTAGTTTCAAGACTGCAATTGATAAGCTGACTTGTTAAACTTGCTAGAACAACACTAGTTTCAAGACTGCAATTGATAAGCTGACTTGTTAAACTTGCTAGAACAACACTAGTTTCAAGACTGCAATTGATAAGCCGACTTGTTAAACTTGCTAGAACAACACTAGTTTCAAGACTGCGATTGATAAGCCGACTTGTTAAATTTGCTAGAACAACACTAGTTTCAAGACTGCAATTGATAAGCTGACTTGTTAAACTTTCTAGAACAACACTAATTTCAAGACTGCAATTGATAAGCCGACTTGTTAAACTTGCTAGAACAACACTAGTTTCAAGACTGCGATTGATAAGCTGACTTGTTAAACTTGCTACAGCAACACTAGTTTCAAGACTGCAATTGATAAACCGACTTGTTAAACTTGCTATAGCAACACTAGTTTCAAGACTGCAATTGATAAGCTGACTTGTTGAACTTGCTATAACAACACTAGTTTCAAGACTGCAATTGATAAGCTGACTTGTTAAACTTGCTAGAACAACACTAGTTTCAAGACTGCAATTGATAAGCCGACTTGTTAAACTTGCTAGAACAACACTAGTTTCAAGACTGCAATTGATAAGCCGACTTTTTAAACTTGCTACAGCAACACTAGTTTCAAGACTGCAATTGATAAGCTGACTTGTTAAACTTGCTAGAACAACACTAGTTTCAAGACTGCAATTGATAAGCTGACTTGTTAAACTTGCTAGAACAACACTAGTTTCAAGACTGCAATTGATAAGCTGACTTGTTAAACTTGCTAGAACAACACTAGTTTCAAGACTGCAATTGATAAGCCGACTTTTTAAACTTGCGACAGCAACACTAGTTTCAAGACTGCAATTGATAAGCTGACTTGTTAAACTTGCTAGAACAACACTAGTTTCAAGACTGCAATTGATAAGCCGACTTGTTAAACTTGCTAGAACAACACTAGTTTCAAGACTGCAATTGATAAGCCGACTTTTTAAACTTGCTACAGCATCACTAGTTTCAAGACTGCAATTGATAAGCTGACTTGTTAAACTTGCTAGAACAACACTAGTTTCAAGACTGTAATTGATAAGCTGACTTGTTAAACTTGCTAGAACAACACTAGTTTCAAGACTGCAATTGATAAGCTGACTTGTTAAACTTGCTAGAACAACACTAGTTTCAAGACTGCAATTGATAAGCCGACTTTTTAAACTTGCTACAGGAACACTAGTTTCAAGACTGCAATTGATAAGCTGACTTGTTAAACTTGCTAGAACAACACTAGTTTCAAGACTGCAATTGATAAGCTGACTTGTTAAACTTGCTACAGGAACACTAGTTTCAAGACTGCAATTGATAAGCTGACTTGTTAAACTTGCTAGAACAACATTAGTTTCAAGACTGCAATTGATAAGCCGACTTTTTAAACTTGCTACAGCAACACTAGTTTCAAGACTGCAATTGATAAGCTGACTTGTTAAACTTGCTAGAACAACACTAGTTTCAAGACTGCAATTGATAAGCCGACTTTTTAAACTTGCTACAGCAACACTAGTTTCAAGACTGCAATTGATAAGCTGACTTGTTAAACTCGCTAGAACAACACTAGTTTCAAGACTGCAATTGATAAGCTGACTTGTTAAACTTGCTAGAACAACACTAGTTTCAAGACTGCAATTGATAAGCCGACTTTTTAAACTTGCTAGAGGAACACTAGTTTCAAGACTGCTTATTGATAAGCTGACTTGTTAAACTTGCTAGAACAACACTAGTTTCAAGACTGCAATTGATAAGCTGACTTGGTAAGCTTGCTACAGCAACACTAGTTTCAAGACTGCAATTGATAAACCGACTTGTTAAACTTGCTACAGCAACACTAGTTTCAAGACTGCAATTGATAAGCTGACTTGTTAAACTTGCTAGAACAACACTAGTTTCAAGACTGCAATTGATAAGCTGACTTGTTAAACTTTCTAGAACAACACTAATTTCAAGACTGCAATTGATAAGCCGACTTTTTAAACTTGCGACAGCAACACTAATTTCAAGACTGCAATTGATAAGCTGACTTGTTAAACTTGCTAGAACAACACTAGTTTCAAGACTGCAATTGATAAGCTGACTTGTTAAACTTGCTACAGCAACACTAGTTTCAAGACTGCAATTGATAAGCTGACTTGTTGAACTTGCTACAACAACACTAGTTTCAAGACTGCAATTGATAAGCTGACTTGTTAAACTTGCTACAGCAACACTAGTTTCAAAACTGCAATTGATAAGCAAACTTGTTAAACTTGCTAGAACAACACTAGTTTCAAGACTGCAATTGATAAGCTGACTTGTTGAACTTGCTAGAACAACACTAGTTTCAAGACTGCAATTGATAAGCCGACTTGTTGAACTTGCTACAACATCACTAGTTTTAAGACTTCAATTGATAAGCTGACTTGTTAAACTTGCTATAGCAACACTAGTTTCAAGACTGCAATTGATAAGCTGACTTGTTAAACTTGCTACAGGAACACTAGTTTCAAGACTGCAATTGATAAGCCGACTTGTTAAACTTGCTATAGCAACACTAGTTTCAAGACTGCAATTGATAAGCCGACTTGTTAAACTTGCTATAGCAACACTAGTTTCAAGACTGCAATTGATAAGCCGACTTGTTGAACTTGCTACAGCAACACTAGTTTCAAGACTGCAATTGATAAGCTGACTTGTTAAACTTGCTTGAACAACAGTAGTTTCAAGACTGCAATTGATAATCCAACTTGTTAAACTTGCTATAGCAACACTAGTTTCAAGACTGCAATTGATAAGCCGACTTGTTAAACTTGCTACAGCAACACTAGTTTCAAGACTGCAATTGATAAGCTGACTTGTTAAACTTGCTATAGCAACACTAGTTTCAAGACTGCAATTGATAAGCTGACTTGTTGAACTTGCTACAGCGACACTAGTTTCAAGACTGCAATTGATAAGCTGACTTGTTAAACTTGCTAGAACAACACTAGTTTCAAGACTGCAATTGATAAGCCAACTTGTCAAACTTGCTATAGCAACACTAGTTTCAAGACTGCAATTGATAAGCTGACTTGTTAAACTTGCTAGAACAACACTAGTTTCAAGACTGCAATTGATAAGCCGACTTGTTAAACTTGCTAGAACAACACTAGTTTCAAGACTGCAATTGATAAGCCGACTTTTTAAACTTGCTACAGCAACACTAGTTTCAAGACTACAATTGATAAGCTGACTTGTTAAACTTTCTAGAACAACACTAATTTCAAGACTGCAATTGATAAGCTGACTTGTTAAACTTGCTAGAACAACACTAGTTTCAAGACTGCAATTGATAAGCTGACTTGTTAAACTTGCTAGAACAACACTAGTTTCAAGACTGCAATTGATAAGCCGACTTTTTAAACTTGCTACAGGAACACTAGTTTCAAGACTGCAATTGATAAGCTGACTTGTTAAACTTGCTGGAACAACACTAGTTTTAAGACTGCAATTGATAAGCTGACTTGTTAAACTTGCTAGAACAACACTAGTTTCAAGACTGCAATTGATAAGCTGACTTGTTGAACTTGCTAGAACAACACTAGTTTCAAGACTGCAATTGATAAGCTGACTTGTTAAACTTGCTAGAACAACACTAGTTTCAAGACTGCAATTGATAAGCCGACTTTTTAAACTTGCTACAGGAACACTAGTTTCAAGACTGCAATTGATAAGCCGACTTGTCAAACTTGCTACAGGAACACTAGTTTCAAGACTGCAATTGATAAGCTGACTTGTTAAACTTGCTAGAACAACACTAGTTTCAAGACTGCAATTGATAAGCTGACTTGTTGAACTTGCTACAGCAACACTAGTTTCAAGACTGCAATTGATAAGCTGACTTGTTAAACTTGCTAGAACAACAGTAGTTTCAAGACTGCAATTGATAATCCAACTTGTTAAACTTGCTATAGCAACACTAGTTTCAAGACTGCAATTGATAAGCCGACTTGTTAAACTTGCTACAGCAACACTAGTTTCAAGACTGCAATTGATAAGCTGACTTGTTAAACTTGCTATAGCAACACTAGTTTCAAGACTGCAATTGATAAGCTGACTTGTTGAACTTGCTACAGCGATACTAGTTTCAAGACTGCAATTGATAAGCTGACTTGTTAAACTTGCTAGAACAACACTAGTTTCAAGACTGCAATTGATAAGCCAACTTGTCAAACTTGCTATAGCAACACTAGTTTCAAGACTGCAATTGATAAGCTGACTTGTTAAACTTGCTACAGCAACTCTAGTTTCAAGACTGCAATTGATAAGCTGACTTGTTAAACTTGCTAGAACAACACTAGTTTCAAGACTGCAATTGATAAGCCGACTTGTTAAACTTGCTAGAACAACACTAGTTTCAAGACTGCAATTGATAAGCCGACTTTTTAAACTTGCTACAGCAACACTAGTTTCAAGACTACAATTGATAAGCTGACTTGTTAAACTTTCTAGAACAACACTAATTTCAAGACTGCAATTGATAAGCTGACTTGTTAAACTTGCTAGAACAACACTAGTTTCAAGACTGCAATTGATAAGCTGACTTGTTAAACTTGCTAGAACAACACTAGTTTCAAGACTGCAATTGATAAGCCGACTTTTTAAACTTGCTACAGGAACACTAGTTTCAAGACTGCAATTGATAAGCTGACTTGTTAAACTTGCTGGAACAACACTAGTTTTAAGACTGCAATTGATAAGCTGACTTGTTAAACTTGCTAGAACAACACTAGTTTCAAGACTGCAATTGATAAGCTGACTTGTTGAACTTGCTAGAACAACACTAGTTTCAAGACTGCAATTGATAAGCTGACTTGTTAAACTTGCTAGAACAACACTAGTTTCAAGACTGCAATTGATAAGCCGACTTTTTAAACTTGCTACAGGAACACTAGTTTCAAGACTGCAATTGATAAGCCGACTTGTTAAACTTGCTACAGGAACACTAGTTTCAAGACTGCAATTGATAAGCTGACTTGTTAAACTTGCTAGAACAACACTAGTTTCAAGACTGCAATTGATAAGCTGACTTGTTAAACTTGCTAGAACAACACTAGTTTCAAGACTGCAATTGATAAGCTGACTTGTTAAATTTGCTAGAACAACACTAGTTTCAAGACTGCAATTGATAAGCTGACTTGTTAAACTTGCTAGAACAACACTAGTTTCAAGACTGCAATTGATAAGCTGACTTTTTAAACTTGCTACAGGAACACTAGTTTCAAGACTGCAATTGATAAGCTGACTTGTTAAACTTGCTACAGGAACACTAGTTTCAAGACTGCAATTGATAAGCTGACTTGTTGAACTTGCTAGAACAACACTAGTTTCAAGACTGCAATTGATAAGCCGACTTGTTAAACTTGCTATAGCAACACCAGTTTTGAGACTGCAATTGATAAGCTGACTTGTTGAACTTGCTAGAACAACACTAGTTTCAAGACTGCAATTGATAAGCCGACTTGTTAAACTGGCTATAGCAACACTAGTTTCAAGACTGCAATTGATAAGCCGACTTGTTAAACTTGCTATAGCAACACTAGTTTCAAGACTGCAATTGATAAGCCGACTTGTTAAACTTGCTATAGCAACACTAGTTTCAAGACTGCAATTGATAAGCCGACTTGTTAAACTTGCTATAGCAACACTAGTTTCAAGACTGCAATTGATAAGCCGACTTGTTAAACTTGCTATAGCAACACTAGTTTCAAGACTGCAATTGATAAGCCGACTTGTTAAACTTGCTATAGCAACACTAGTTTCAAGACTGCAATTGATAAGCCGACTTGTTGAACTTGCTACAGCAACACTAGTTTCAAGACTGCAATTGATAAGCTGACTTGTTGAACTTGCTAGAACAACACTAGTTTCAAGACTGCAATTGATAAGCCGACTTGTTAAACTTGCTATAGCAACACTAGTTTCAAGACTGCAATTGATAAGCCGACTTGTTAAACTTGCTATAGCAACACTAGTTTCAAGACTGCAATTGATAAGCTGACTTGTTGAACTTGCTAGAACAACACTAGTTTCAAGATTGCAATTGATAAGCTGACTTGTTAAACTTGCTAGAACAACACTAGTTTCAAGACTGCAATTGATAAGCCGACTTTTTAAACTTGCTACAGGAACACTAGTTTCAAGACTGCAATTGATAAGCCGACTTGTTAAACTTGCTACAGGAACACTAGTTTCAAGACTGCAATTGATAAGCTGACTTGTTAAACTTGCTACAGCAACACTAGTTTCATGACTGCAATTGATAAGCTGACTTGTTAAACTTTCTAGAACAACACTAATTTCAAGACTGCAATTGATAAGCTGACTTGTTAAACTTGCTAGAACAACACTAGTTTCAAGACTGCAATTGATAAGCTGACTTGTTAAACTTGCTAGAACAACACTAGTTTCAAGACTGCAATTGATAAGCCGACTTGTTAAACTTGCTAGAACAACACTAGTTTCAAGACTGCAATTGATAAGCCGACTTTTTAAACTTGCTACAGGAACACTAGTTTCAAGACTGCAATTGATAAGCTGACTTGTTAAACTTGCTAGAACAACACTAGTTTCAAGACTGCAATTGATAAGCCGACTTTTTAAACTTGCTACAGGAACACTAGTTTCAAGACTGCAATTGATAAGCTGACTTGTTAAACTTTCTAGAACAACACTAATTTCAAGACTGCAATTGATAAGCTGACTTGTTAAACTTGCTAGAACAACACTAGTTTCAAGACTGCAATTGATAAGCTGACTTGTTAAACTTGCTAGAACAACACTAGTTTCAAGACTGCAATTGATAAGCCGACTTGTTAAACTTGCTAGAACAACACTAGTTTCAAGACTGCAATTGATAAGCCGACTTTTTAAACTTGCTACAGGAACACTAGTTTCAAGACTGCAATTGATAAGCTGACTTGTTAAACTTGCTAGAACAACACTAGTTTCAAGACTGCAATTGATAAGCCGACTTTTTAAACTTGCTACAGGAACACTAGTTTCAAGACTGCAATTGATAAGCTGACTTGTTAAACTTGCTAGAACAACACTAGTTTCAAGACTGCAATTGATAAGCTGACTTGTTAAACTTGCTACAGCAACACTAGTTTCAAGACTGCAATTGATAAACCGACTTGTTAAACTTGCTACAGCAACACTAGTTTCAAGACTGCAATTGATAAGCTGACTTGTTGAACTTGCTATAACAACACTAGTTTCAAGACTGCAATTGATAAGCTGACTTGTTAAACTTGCTAGAACAACACTAGTTTCAAGACTGCAATTGATAAGCCGACTTGTTAAACTTGCTAGAACAACACTAGTTTCAAGACTGCAATTGATAAGCCGACTTTTTAAACTTGCTACAGCAACACTAGTTTCAAGACTGCAATTGATAAGCTGACTTGTTAAACTTGCTAGAACAACACTAGTTTCAAGACTGCAATTGATAAGCTGACTTGTTAAACTTGCTAGAACAACACTAGTTTCAAGACTGCAATTGATAAGCTGACTTGTTAAACTTGCTAGAACAACACTAGTTTCAAGACTGCAATTGATAAGCTGACTTGTTAAACTTGCTAGAACAACACTAGTTTCAAGACTGCAATTGATAAGCCGACTTGTTAAACTTGCTATAGCAACACTAGTTTCAAGACTGCAATTGATAAGCCGACTTGTTAAACTTGCTATAGCAACACTAGTTTCAAGACTGCAATTGATAAGCTGACTTGTTGAAATTGCTAGAACAACACTAGTTTCAAGACTGCAATTGATAAGCTGACTTGTTAAACTTGCTAGAACAACACTAGTTTCAAGACTGCAATTGATAAGCCGACTTGTTAAACTTGCTATAGCAACACCAGTTTTAAGACTGCAATTGATAAGCTGACTTGTTGAACTTGCTAGAACAACACTAGTTTCAAGACTGCAATTGATAAGCCGACTTGTTAAACTTGCTATAGCAACACTAGTTTCAAGACTGCAATTGATAAGCCGACTTGTTAAACTTGCTATAGCAACACTAGTTTCAAGACTGCAATTGATAAGCCGACTTGTTAAACTTGCTATAGCAACACTAGTTTCAAGACTGCAATTGATAAGCCGACTTGTTAAACTTGCTATAGCAACACTAGTTTCAAGACTGCAATTGATAAGCCGACTTGTTAAACTTGCTATAGCAACACTAGTTTCAAGACTGCAATTGATGAGCTGACTTGTTGAACTTGCTACAACAACACTAGTTTCAAGACTGCAATTGATAAGCTGACTTGTTAAACTTGCTAGAACAACACTAGTTTCAAGACTGCAATTGATAAGCCGACTTGTTAAACTTGCTATAGCAACACTAGTTTCAAGACTGCAATTGATAAGCCGATTTGTCAGACTTGCTACAGCAACACTAGTTTCAAGACTGCAATTGATAAACCGACTTGTTAAACTTGCTACAGCAACACTAGTTTCAAGACTGCAATTGATAAGCTGACTTGTTAAACTTGCTAGAACAACACTAGTTTCAAGACTGCAATTGATAAGCTGACTTGTTAAACTTTCTAGAACAACACTAATTTCAAGACTGCAATTGATAAGCCGACTTGTTAAACTTGCTAGAACAACACTAGTTTCAAGACTGCAATTGATAAGCTGACTTGTTAAACTTGCTAGAACAACACTAGTTTCAAGACTGCAATTGATAAGCTGACTTGTTAAACTTGCTATAGCAACACTAGTTTCAAGACTGCAATTGATAAGCCGACTTGTTAAACTTGCTATAGCAACACTAGTTTCAAGACTGCAATTGATAAGCCGACTTGTTAAACTTGCTATAGCAACACTAGTTTCAAGACTGCAATTGATAAGCCGACTTGTTAAACTTGCTATAGCAACACTAGTTTCAAGACTGCTATTGATAAGCTGACTTGTTGAACTTGCTACAGCAACACTAGTTTCAAGACTGCAATTGATAAGCTGACTTGTTGAACTTGCTAGAACAACACTAGTTTCAAGACTGCAATTGATAAGCCGACTTGTTAAACTTGCTATAGCAACACTAGATTCAAGACTGCAATTGATAAGCCGACTTGTTAAACATGCTACAGCAACACTAGTTTCAAGACTGCAATTGATAAGCCGACTTGTTAAACTTGCTATAGCAACACTAGTTTCAAGACTGCAATTGATAAGCCGACTTGTTAAACTTGCTATAGCAACACTAGTTTCAAGACTGCAATTGATAAGCTGACTTGTTGAACTTGCTACAGCAACACTAGTTTCAAGACTGCAATTGATAAGCTGACTTGTTAAACTTGCTAGAACAACACTAGTTTCAAGACTGCAATTGATAAGCCAACTTGTCAAACTTGCTATAGCAACACTAGTTTCAAGACTGCAATTGATAAGCTGACTTATTAAACTTGCTACAGCAACTCTAGTTTCAAGACTGCAATTGATAAGCTGACTTGTTAAACTTGTTAGAACAACACTAGTTTCAAGACTGCAATTGATAAGCCGACTTGTTAAACTTGCTAGAACAACACTAGTTTCAAGACTGCAATTGATAAGCCGACTTTTTAAACTTGCTACAGCAACACTAGTTTCAAGACTACAATTGATAAGCTGACTTGTTAAACTTTCTAGAACAACACTAATTTCAAGACTGCAATTGATAAGCTGACTTGTTAAACTTGCTAGAACAACACTAGTTTCAAGACTGCAATTGATAAGCTGACTTGTTAAACTTGCTAGAACAACACTAGTTTCAAGACTGCAATTGATAAGCCGACTTTTTAAACTTGCTACAGCAACACTAGTTTCATGACTGCAATTGATAAGCTGACTTGTTAAACTTTCTAGAACAACACTAATTTCAAGACTGCAATTGATAAGCTGACTTGTTAAACTTGCTAAAACAACACTAGTTTCAAGACTGCAATTGATAAGCTGACTTGTTAAACTTGCTAGAACAACACTAGTTTCAAGACTGCAATTGATAAGCTGACTTGTTAAACTTGCTACAGGAACACTAGTTTCAAGACTGCAATTGATAAGCTGACTTGTTAAACTTGCTAGAACAACACTAGTTTCAAGACTGCAATTGATAAGCCGACTTTTTAAACTTGCTACAGCAACACTAGTTTCAAGACTGCAATTGATAAGCTGACTTGTTAAACTCGCTAGAACAACACTAGTTTCAAGACTGCAATTGATAAGCTGACTTGTTAAACTTGCTAGAACAACACTAGTTTCAAGACTGCAATTGATAAGCTGACTTGTTAAACTTGCTAGAACAACACTAGTTTCAAGACTGCAATTGATAAGCTGACTTGTTAAACTTGCTAGAACAACACTAGTTTCAAGACTGCAATTGATAAGGCGACTTTTTAAACTTGCTACAGGAACACTAGTTTCAAGACTGCAATTGATAAGCCGACTTGTTAAACTTGCTACAGGAACACTAGTTTCAAGACTGCAATTGATAAGCTGACTTGTTAAACTTGCTACAGGAACACTAGTTTCAAGACTGCAATTGATAAGCCGACTTTTTAAACTTGCTACAGGAACACTTGTTTCAAGACTGCAATTGATAAGCTGACTTGTTAAACTTGCTACAGGAACACTAGTTTCAAGACTGCAATTGATAAGCTGACTTGTTAAACTTGCTACAGGAACACTAGTTTCAAGACTGCAATTGATAAGCTGACTTGTTAAACTTGCTAGAACAACACTAGTTTCAAGACTGCAATTGATAAGCCGACTTTTTAAACTTGCTACAGGAACACTAGTTTCAAGACTGCAATTGATAAGCTGACTTGTTAAACTTGCTAGAACAACACTAGTTTCAAGACTGCAATTGATAAGCTGACTTGTTAAACTTGCTAGAACAACACTAGTTTCAAGACTGCAATTGATAAGCTGACTTGTTAAACTTGCTAGAACAACACTAGTTTCAAGACTGCAATTGATAAGCTGACTTGTTAAACTTGCTAGAACAACACTAGTTTCAAGACTGCAATTGATAAGCCGACTTTTTAAACTTGCTACAGGAACACTAGTTTCAAGACTGCAATTGATAAGCTGACTTGTTAAACTCGCTAGAACAACACTAGTTTCAAGACTGCAATTGATAAGGCGACTTTTTAAACTTGCTACAGGAACACTAGTTTCAAGACTGCAATTGATAAGCTGACTTGTTAAACTTGCTAGAACAACACTAGTTTCAAGACTGCAATTGATAAGCTGACTTGTTAAACTTGCTAGAACAACATTAGTTTCAAGACTGCAATTGATAAGCTGACTTGTTAAACTTGCTAGAACAACACTAGTTTCAAGACTGCAATAGATAAGCCGACTTGTTAAACTCGCTAGAACAACACTAGTTTCAAGACTGCAATTGATAAGCTGACTTGTTAAACTTGCTAGAACAACATTAGTTTCAAGACTGCAATTGATAAGCTGACTTGTTAAACTTGCTAGAAGAACACTAGTTTCAAGACTGCAATTGATAAGCTGACTTGTTAAACTTGCTAGAACAACACTAGTTTCAAGACTGCAATTGATAAGCTGACTTGTTAAACTTGCTACAGGAACACTAGTTTCAAGACTGCAATTGATAAGCCGACTTTTTAAACTTGCTACAGGAACACTAGTTTCAAGATTGCAATTGATAAGCTGACTTGTTAAACTTGCTACAGGAACACTAGTTCCAAGACTGCAATTGATAAGCTGACTTGTTAAACTTGCTACAGGAACACTAGTTTCAAGACTGCAATTGATAAGCTGACTTGTTAAACTTGCTAGAACAACACTAGTTTCAAGACTGCAATTGATAAGCTGACTTGTTAAACTTGCTAGAACATCACTAGTTTCAAGACTGCAATTGATAAGCTGACTTGTTGAACTTGCTAGAACAACACTAGTTTCAAGACTGCAATTGATAAGCTGACTTGTTAAACTTGCTACAGCAACTCTAGTTTGATTTCTGGCTGAGGCTGCTAATGTTTACTAAGCACTAATTCTCTTAGGAAAAGCATGAATCTACTTCTCTGTGCATTCTCATTACCAGATATCTCTACAAAAATGTCTTACCTGTGTCAGCCACAGTGGTTGACAGAAGTGAGAGTGGGTGAGCTTGCACTTGGATAAAGCTCTCTACCATAACTAATGTAGTACCTAGGCAGTTGGAACAGCAAAATGCTGTTATACTTATTGCTAGTCTTGACAGGTGTTCTATAACCAAAGACGTTCAACCATTTTAAAAAAATCTTGTATTCCAGTAAAGGATTCTGAGGCACAACAGATGATTTCCTAGACTAGTTTCCAACCATATCTAGAAAGCCTAGTCTGCTTCACTATTTATCCATAGTTAGAGATATGAGATGGATTCATGGTGATCCCAAAGTAATTAGTACAAAATGAATGCTAACTATCTCAGCCTGAGTTTGAACTCAGTTTGCCGGGTTTCATTCTCCGTGCTGTTGACTGCTCGATTACTCTTATATTTACAATAAAACTATATTTGAGGATTTTTTATTACTTAAATATATCAGCAGAACTTCCCACTGTTACCCGTTGAAGGTAAGAAATCTTTCAGTAAAAGACTGAACATTGCTTCCAAATTATCTTTGGCTTCAATCAAAATTGGAGATGTATTTTAGGATTGAGTTTTGAACAGAGATATACTTAAAGATTGTTTTATATGTATATACATATATACACACTTGTCATAAGTATTTGGTTAAGCAGATATTCTGCTTGTATTTGCTTTGTTTTTAAAGTTAAAAACAAAAACATTACCCAAGAACAAATTTTTTTTTGCAATCAACGTGAGGTATGCATTTAAGCAAATCTTCTGGTTCCGAATGCTGAATTCTGTTTTGTTTTTTTCAATAGAAATTAAATTGTTAAATGAAAAAATAAACAAGAATTTCTTTCTATCCTTCTAAATTCTTGTTCAGAATCGATCAAGGAGAATGAAAAAGCAAACTTGCATTGTTATGTGGAAGAGTTGCCAGTTTAGTAAGTTAATTTGGATCCCGCTTGCTCAAAATCCTTGATGGTCCCTGCAATTTTAGGCTTGTTCAAGTACTTATGAGCAGTTCTTCGTATATAAATGATAATTTAATTTTATAAAAGGTACTGCTCATAAATACTACAAATATATATATATATATATATATATATATATATATATATATATAAGTATATGATATCTGACAATATTATTTAGTCGACAATAAGGAAAATAGTATTTAAATCAAATTTATTATATTGATATCTTTTCGCTTTGTCAGAGTAGTAATTTTAAATGAAACAATATTGACAAGTTTGTTCCAAGGCCACAATATATCACATGAGAGCCAATGCTAAGTATTTAAAATTACTAAGAAACTTTAAAACGAAAAACGGATCCATACTTGTTCTTGCCCATCTATTTTCTGAATATATGGATCTTTTTTTTTGCATTGGGGTTTCCTTGTAATTTTAAATACTTAGCATTTGCTCTCACACAGTATGGTATTGTGACATCGTTTACTCAAAAGAATGAACTTTTCAATATCATATCATTAAAAATTACTATTGCAATGAAGCTGAAAGGTGAAACATGTTAGTACAAAATAAATTAGATTTAAATTCTACTGGAGAAATTCTTCCTTATTGTCCACTTGATAAAAATATATACATGTATATATATAATTAAAAAATGGATATATAACCTGATGAATTAGTACAAATTCTTGCAATGGCTTCATTTCTTTGATAGATAATTCTATTCATGCTGTCTAGGCCAAATAATACATTCACTATGAAATAATGGGAGATCATTTGTAATAGAATTTCCAAGTAATATAACGCATCTTTAATCATATATATATATATATATATATATATATATATATATATATATGATAATGAATAAAGGATCAAGTTTAATGTAATTAAGGAGTTATTTCCAAATTAATGAACCGACTAGTTTATCGTACCGTCAAATATTGGCAGCAATAGTTCATAGAAGCAATTTTACAATCACTTGAATTATTTCACCATTGAATACTTATGGCGTTTTATTTATCAAGTTCAACTTAGCAAAATTCTATTACTACTACATCACTAGAAGAGTCCACTACATTGAGACGGCAATTCAGCCATCTCTTCTGGTGATGTACAAAAGTGTTACACGCCAATATATATATATATATATGGATACACATTGTGTTCTTTCTATGTGGATCCCTATTGTATGCTTAAAAATATTAAAAGAAAAAAAAGAAAAGGTTGTATGCTCAGCTCTTGGTGGCTAGTTTTGTTTCAATATTTGTAAAAACAAAGCCTTATTGGCTCTTGTGCTGTTCACTTGAACTCGTATCATGTTTTTGTGATGTTTGTATATGAGGGATCAGTTTTGCTGTAAATATTCTGCTAAACAGATCCCTCATTTTATGCCCCTTGGAGATTATAATTAAACCACTACTTTCTAATGTTTTTTCTTTTCGTTTTTTAAATTTTCATTTTTCATTGCTTTTCTTATACAAGGTTTGTTTGAAAAGTATTAAACCATTTTGAATATCTCAAGAACAGGTTGTCCAGCTTTGATATAACTTAGCAACCAATCGGTGGGGATCTTGATGTGCATGTGTAAAAAGACACTCTCCTGTAGGGTCGCTCATATGGCAGAGAGGCGCCATTGTGTGAGCCTGTTTTCTGTGGTATGGTCGCATTCACTATGACCAAGTGAGTCATTCTTCACATCATGTGCAGGATTTTCTGGCAAAATATTGCATCACCCCTACAGTCCAGATGTGGCTCTCTGCAATTTCTGTCTTGTCCCAAGGAGCTTTCAGACTGTGGATGAGATTAAGGTGAGGGCGACTAGGCAATCTTATAAAAGATGTTGTGATGAGTGCATGAAGTCCCAAGGGGAGATAAGTGCCATTGCCTTCCATGCAATGTTTTCATTAATATAAATGGCTGAATACTTTTCCGGACACAACTTGTATACTTTCAAAATTGTTAATAATTTTTCAGCAAATATTTCTTTAGTTATGTTATTTTCCATTTAGATTAAGCATCGTCAACCTTTATTAATTTCTACCTATTTATTAAAATAAAAATGCCTCTATGGTTATCTTAGTATTCAAGATACATTAAAAATATATATTCAACAACATTTGAATACACATTAGACCAAGTGATAAGAATGTATGAAACTTAGTAATTTTTTTTATCAACTTATCAATACAGAGAAACATCGACTGGACATATTTATAGTATTTCTTTATTATTTTATTTATCATAGCATTTTTAATGTTAGTATGCTTAGTATTTCTTTCATCGTGATCTTAGTTACTTTTTATCACAGTGACTAACACTGCCAATCAACAGCTGTTAGTAAATAGTGTTGATTGGAAATAAAGAATGACCTTTTGGCAAACTCCCATCTTCTCTGCCTTGAGAAGCTTGTGTTCCTGTAACAGCTGCTCTCACTGCTTGAGCTACAAGAAGGCAGAAGATATGGGAGTTCAAATCTCACTGAGAACTTATTGTTTATTTCCGTTTGGTGCTGTTTGTTGGTAGCTGTAGACTGACAGAGCAACCCAAATTAAAATGAAAGAAATGATAGCCTCAAATCAATAATTGTTGACAATGTTTTATCTGATAAAAATTCAAAACAATATCATTATTATTAATACTAAGACAAAAATATCAGATATTGAGTCTAGAGCTTGTGGAAATATCTTCTTTGAATTAGTCAATAAAACACAGCATTTAAAAATAATGCATTTATATGAGTGATTAATATCTACTTTAACTTTGTCAATAAATAAAGCTTTTATAAATTAAGTTGTCAAAAATGATAACATTTATGTTGTATTATGGTATGCTTTGTTTTATTGACGAAGATCTCTAATACAACATGAATTATTTTTACTTTTTTATGTATGTAACAAGTGTTTACCATGAGATTATTGCACAAAGACTTTTATTCACTCTAATCTTCATTCATTCATATCATTAATAGCAATAGGTGGTTAAACGATAAACCCAGCTACTGTAAGTATGATAAAGATGCACTGCTGATGAATTTACTATAGAATCGGATTAAAAAACAGGAAAAAAAGGATTGTCAGGGGTCAGGAATAAATACAAGCATTGCAAGTGAGGGAAATGGGGTTTGGCAACTAGATATATACTGAGGCTGTATTTAGAATTTATGCTCAGGGATCACTAGAGGGGGCCTTCAAGTGCAACTGGGGGTTCTGGGCCGCTATAAAAAGTTGTATGTATCGAGCATTCTATGAAATAAATCCATTACATTTCAGAAGTGGATTTATATTATTGATATATTATTATATTATGTTATACCGCTAGCCTGATTTGTACCACATATACAAAAAAAAACAAATATATATATATATATATATATATATATATATATATATATATATAATATATATCACAAGGCCTCCAAAATCCTTGAGAATATGTAGATACTTCTTCAAACTCTTTCCCCTAATGGACTGAACACCAAATTAAACTAACCAACACCTAACTCCAACCCGTAAAACTATTTCCATCAGAATACCCAAACTGCTCAGAATATTGGAAAGAGTAAGTCATATGGTTAGATTTGATCTTCTGCAACCATACAGCTCTTGTAGCTCGAGCTGTAAAGCAGCTGTAATGGAAAAAAAAAAAGGCTTTCCAAAGCAGATGGGATGTTCAAGTATTATGGAAAGCTTAAGCAACATAAAGAGAGAGTTCAGTGGTCAGAAGAATTTTTGGAGGAATAATGACTCTCACAAAATTACGAAAGTTATCTTGTATATAGATTGTACACCTGAAGAAACCTGTAAAATGGATAGGCTGAAACAATATACATGACTTTTAGCCTCTTAAATCTCCAACTTGATTTTCAACTGTCAAGGGAGGTAATAAAAATTATAAGGAATTTGAAGAATAACTCCCTTGATAATTTTAAACAATAGTTTAAAATAATTCATTGGAATGAATTTTAAATAAATACTTGAACATGAAAAATTAAAGAAAATTAGAAAACATAAATGTCTTTAATACAAATGGACTTTTCAATGTTGAAGATATATAACGAGTGTGTTGATTATTATATTATTCACTGGGATCTGACTGCAAATTCAATTCCTAAGCCAACTTGGCAAACCTACGACTCTCTGCAGAAAGTTAGAAAGAAATTCTCAACGTGGATAAAGATCCTTAACATTGGAAATCAACAGCACTATATAGCAAAGAGAAACAGAAAATCTGCCAGAATTAAATTTGAAAAATCACTAGCATGGGAATACTGCAAAATCAATGAATGCATGTAGCCCCACATAAGAGCCACCGGTAAACTGAGTACCAATGTTCCTTATTTACGGAAGGACGGTGGAAACACTGAATAACCAATTCTACAAATCCTTTCCAGGAGAAAATGTATCAACTATACCTCATAAAACCTTAAAAACACCTCTCCTCAATACTATATCAATAATCGAGGAAGATGTGAAGAAAACCATACAAACCCTGAAACCAAATGAAGACCTTGAACCTTGATAACCTCCATCCTTGAATACTTAAAGAAGTGTCAGATGTATTATCAACACCCATTGTTTCATTCCTATATTTAATTTACAAGTCACACCAAGCAATTCAAGTGTGGGCAAAGCCACTACAGTTGGAAAAATGGTATTTGTGGAGATAAATTTCCAAGGGAGGTAACTCTTTCAAAATAAACCAAGGGGGACAACTACAACTAAAAACCATTGACAATTGAAAATGGCTTTAAAAGCATGAAACAACATTACATATTGAATGAATAATAATGAAACATGAATCGCTTATCATAAATTCAAAATACTTAATTGTGATGGTTACTCGTCATAAATGGCTAGCATCAAATTCAAAATAATTAAAAAGAGCAATGAAGAACATTAAAACAAAATTGTTTTTAGATATTGGACATCACTATCAGCTTTGATATTTAAAAAAATTTTTTTACAGAAGTTTGGCTTATCATTGGATTTTTTCTTGAATCAACGTAAATTCAAAATCTAATATTTCTCAAAAATCATAGTCATAATCATTCAAAATGTCAGAATTTGAAAGAAAAAGTATTTTGAATTTGTAATAGTGTATTCAAATCTTTTTTTTGTCATTCATTTGATGTGTAACTTTGTTTCTTTCCATGAATTTTGATTTTAAATTCATTGTAATTTTTTTATTCATTCAATGCCAAAGTTAGTTATCTCTTAATGATACTGATCTTACACTTACCAGAAAGATTTGCCTGGCAGAAGGTATTTGCCGTCTGATTTGAATTTCACCAAAATATACGAGATGTTTTAGGATCAAAACCACCAGTATTTTTGCAACTCATTGTATCACTCAGTGTTCATACAAAATTTTAACCTTGGCTTTGGACACCCAATTAATGACATTTGCTCTGTCTTCAATATCACAACAAGACCAAAGTAACAATCCTTAGCAATGATGGGAAGAAAGTTCTTGTTGCAAAGTTCATTTTAAATCAACAACAGGAACGCAAATTCTACATCCGCATGAACATTAGAAATACCTCAACTGTTAGTTTTGATTCAAGGGAAAACTTTGTGTTACTACATATGTCAATCGGACAGGCATGTTACAGCCACTGCATTTTGGGTAATATTTTACATAGAACAGACAGGACTCAAAAGAAAAAAAAAGATGATATCCATCTATACACTTGGCTGGAATACGAAAGACTCACCATCTCAGTCAATGATTGAACAACTGTAGCATCAAAATCTCATGTAAAAAAAACCCATAAAGGAATAAATATGGTCAGAATAAATTCTATTTATGACATCACTGGAATTTTCCGTTGGAAAACATCTAAAACAGTAAAGAAAAAATCTATATTCTGAAAAAGCAAGATGCTATTAATTTACCCGTTAAAATAAGGTTCCAAAGAGGTCAGAATAGCTTTTTTTTTCTTCCAAAAATCAAAAAGAATATTTTTAGAAGGGAGTACTGATGCCAACTTCCAAATTTGTAGATAAAACAGTGTAGCCAGGAGCACTGGAATGCACAAACATATATACATATAAAAAAGGAACAGAACTCTTTGACATCTTTGATGGCTCAGTTGTTCCATTCAAATATGATAGCTTCAGTGCTTCATTCATTCTTGGAAAAAAAAATCTATAGATTGAACCTCACTCACAAAAGGAATTATGTTTTTTTCAGACTTTTCCAGCTTTGGACAGAACAAAAAAAAGAATGTCTTTTTAATGCTTTTTTTTCTTTATGAGGAATCAACAATATCTAAAACTCAATATAAATTTCACTTTCTCAATTTGTAGGGATAGATTTTTTCTTGCTGACTGAGTGTTCCGAAGAATCGAGCAGGAAACTCATCAACATTCCTCTATATTCTAAAGAATACCTTTGAATTATGGTAAATTATGGAATTGTGCGCTCGTACCTGGATGATTGGAGGTGTTACAAAATTCAAGAAGGGAATCAACGTCTTCCATGAAAAGCCAGAAGAGATTTAATCTTTGTAAGGCCAAAATAGTTGAAATGAATGGAAATGGATTGGGTCTCAAGACCTCATATTCTGGCAATTATACTGTAAAGTCTTTTCATGGTACAAAACATGGCTGTAATTCATCATCATCAGTCTTTTAACGTCTGTCGTTGAACATAGACCTTCCCAAGGATCCGCCACATTTCTCTATCATGGGCGTCACAGAGCCAGTATTTTCTGAATTTGTCTAGTTCATCTCTCCATCTTGTTTTTTGTCGGCCTTAGTTTTGCATGTGGTCGCTGGGGATCCATGTTGTGAGGCGTGATGTCCATCGGTTAGTGGAAATATAAACCATTAGAGAAGGAGAAAAAAGTTTTTTTGTTTTGTTTTTGAATGAAATATAAATCCTGAAAACCTTTTTTTTTTTGACAGATCATCCTCTGAGGAGTGTCGGATGAAAAGAACTTTTCAGGATTTATATTTCTTTTAAAAACAAGACTTCTTTCCCCCTCTACTTATGGTTTACTAATTACAGCAATTATATATCTTTATTTTCTCTTCCCTCAAGGAAGGAAAATGCTAGGAAATTTTCATCCTGAAGTGCTTGTTTGTATTTCACAGGTAAGACCTGCAAAGAAGGCAGGTGTTATGAAACTAATGACAGAACTCAGTGTCCCTGACCATGTAGATTTTTGTGTTTTTGTTTAATGTCTGACAGGAAGCCAGGGCTTTAGAGATGTGTTACAACATTGATGTTGAGATAAGCAGAGCATCCTTGTGTTTTTGTTTAATGGTCAATATAAATCTACCCTTGGTTTAACGGATGAACAGTGTTATGGCAAACTAAAGTAATCTTAAAATATTTGAGGCTCATTTAAAAGAATCTAAATTTACATCAAACACCTACAGTCAATATTTAATATCTAAAAATCCAAGCTAAATAATCTAAATTCAGATGTAAACATCTAAGTTTCAAATTTGAAATCCAGCAGACACCTCTGCTGTAACAAACGTAATTTTCAGTATAATTAAAGTTTTTTTCTAGATCCAGTCAATTGAATTATTAAATTAACTAATTTTCTATAAATCAATTTTCAGAGACCTATATTATTTTCGAAATATTTCTTTTAAAACTTTCCTGAACATGTGAGAGAAACACATCTTTTGCAGAAGTTATTTGTGGTTATTGAGAAAAATCCCCAAACCCAATTTATGAATAAGGTTAAATAAATGTTTATATAACTTATAGAAATGATGAAGACTTTTTTCGACAGAAAATTGACACCTGATGAGAAGCAAATTTACCTATAAAAGTTTTATTTGCAAAATTCTCAAATAACTAATTATGGTATGTTGACAAAAAGTTGAAAAAATTGCTGCATTATTCTACTTAATAGTTAATGAAAATGTGTATTTCGTTTCTTTTGACTGAAATTTAGGCCTTTTTCTTTTTAGTAAGCTAAGAAAAAACTCAGGTATTAACTTTCTTCAATTTTGATTATTTTATGGTGTAAATGTCTCCTGGTTTATTTCTCTGATCGTTTGCATGAATTAATTCTATATGATGTATCATCTTGTTAGCATTTTTGCAATGCTGTTAAGATATAAAATAGAATGAGTTTTAAGAAAGTTCACTGTTTTTTTAATTTTTTAAAAATTCCTTTTAACTATGAATGGGCTGCAGAGTGGGAGTGCTGTTGGCTGACTGTGTGTTGGCAAAATGGTCTTAAACAAAACAACTAGACATAGATCTTATTCTTGAAGGTTTAGCTTGTTCTGTTGAAAGCTTGCCTACCAGGAGTGATTCTCCATTTAATGTCTTCTTCTGAAGATTTCACGGAGATTTGTTGTTTGTACAATTCTATTGTTTGGAGTTATAAAAATGTTTTTAATGTAGAATAAATTAGAATAAAATCATTTATTTCTCATATTAATTATTACAATAAGTAAATTGTTAAATCAGAGAATAAGTATCTTTTTCTTTACAGTGAGAAAAATTTGAAGCATCATTTTGCACTCAAATACCAGAGTTGTTTCCCTTTAAAATTTCTCATCTTCACCAAATTTGATGGTAAACTGTATTTGTTTTGTATTCATTTTAACTCTTCAATTCATACAAAAATTCAACTCTTTGATCAAGATTTATCCTTGATATGAGTTTTCTTTTTTCTATTCAATTTATCGTATTCAAGATCGGTTTCAAGCAGTCTGTGAATGTAAGAGTTGATTATGAGGATTCTGTCCATTTATGGAATATTCTGGATTAGATATTTATTTTATAAAGCTTTTTTTAAAGACTTGTGCTCAGCTGTTGATGGCTTTACTCTGTCTTGAGGTTCCTTTCGGTATGTGACTTCTTTCTTTTGATTTTGGATTCAGTGGTGTTCGGCCTGAAATAGAAAACGATAGAATAAGTTTGATCTTCTCAAACAAGATCTGCTTTGTCTACAGAGCTTAAGCATGGAACTTAATGAATCTCTTGGTTCTCAAATTAAGAACCCTTCAATCAACAGGGAAAAAGATCTTATTAATTGTCATAGGGAAGATAGTAAAACAGCACTATATCTTTGAGAGCAAACAGGTGTCAAAGATATCTTGAAGGCTCTAAGCAAACTTAAATTGTAATGGGGAAGCCATGTTGCAAGAATATCAGACACCCACTGCATATTGCAACTCAAATCGTGGACCTCTTGAGATCTTAAGAGAAATCATGACCCCAAAAATATGGCATTATGATTTGGTCAAGTTGAGAATATTTTGACACTGAATATTTGGGAGTGTGAAAAATGGTGAACTCCAATGTACAAAAATGAATTGAAGTTATCTTTGAAAAAATAGATCTTCTACCTAAGATTATCTAAAAGAAAATACCAATGCAAGATTTGAGCTGAACTAGTTTAAAATGACTGTAGAGACCTGAAAAAGTACTTTTTTGAAAAACGAAAAAAGCTTTTTAAATGATGCCAATTAGTTCACTCAGCAAATCTTCAAGGTTATAGCCCCCAGGCCCTCCCAAATTCTGAAACCTTGTGCTGGCATTTTCTATATAATTTGTAGATAAAAGACTTTTTTTTAATTAGTTTTACAAGATTAATTCTGGCACACATTTAGGCTATGGTGATTCATTTAAGAAAGGCACATGTATTCTCTTCATATTTTTTGTTTTCATTTCAGCTGATATATATTTTGGCTTTATTGCATGGCTGAAAATTCTGAGATAAAACTTTCATTATTTATTTGAATAATTGGGGTAGTGCTTATTCCAAAGGTGCATGTTTTTTTCATTTGTAACTTGAGAAATCAAAGTAAACATTATAGTGGCTTTTTTTTGTTCCCTCTTGTCTGATTTGATTCCCTTAGAGCAATATGATATCATAGAAAAAAAATAAAACAGTAAAATATTGGATAAACTCAAGTTTTCTGGTTGAATTGAATTTTAAGAAAGATGGTTATAACTGATGCAAAATGTATTCTGAAGAGTGAGAGTCAAGGGAGATAATTTACAGAAATTCTAAAGAAAGTGATGGCACTATTGTCATTAGTTACAAATCATAAAATTTGGCTTTTTTCTGATCTCTTGTGAGGGATGTGATGAAGTTGTGCCTTTCAAAAGACAGGCTTTTCGAGCACCAGGAGAGGCAGAGCATCCTTATGTTTTTGGTCAATGTATGACTGAAAGCCAGCATTTTAGAGATATGTTACAGTAATAATCAGAGCATCCTTGTGTTTTCGTTTAATGTCCGACTTGAAACTAGCATTATGAAGATATATATATTTATCTTCATTAGATTTCTTGAGAACCACTGATCTGAACAACTTCAAACTTGATATTGGCTTGCCCTGTGTGTTGGTGAATATTTCTGGCCAATGTCAGTTTCATACAATGGTCGGTTGTTGAGTAATCGTGCTGTTCATATGCAAAGATTCTTTCAATTTTAATGGGTTATGAAAGAGACCTAATGAAAGGAAAGAAATAATTTCCTGTTCATGATTACCTGTCGCTGGTGCTTGGTTCTTTGAGTGTGTTAAATTGAGCCTGGGATTGTTTTTGCATGTCCCCATCAAATGTTGTTTCCATCCTTCATCGCTGGGTTTGATTTTGATGTGACAAAGTGGACAGAGAGCGTCAGCGGCATCAATTGCTGGAAGTAAGTAGTAGAAAAAAAGAAATGTCATATCTAGTTGAAGAATTGTCTCCCTTGAAGGATATAGTCTTCAATGATACGTTTGAATTCTCTCCCTTCGCTAATTTTTTTTTGACACGAAGTTGCCTCCCTTCAGAATAAACTATTCTTGTGTTGAACATTCAAGCTGAATAATTCTATTTAACTTACTCTCACTATCTAGCGTCGGTAGATTCACTTTCCCATTTCACTTACACTGCATTTCTCCCAAATCACCGTTAGCCTAACTGACTTCTTCTGAGAAGTGGAGGTCCGTGATTTATACAGGCAGTACGTCAGATTAAATTGAAATTACTTTTATTGTTGATTTTGAATTCAATAAATATGGAGCTATAGCAATATACCAAAGACACCTGTCGTCATTAATCAAATTATAATACAAAACACCTGTAATTTTTTCTAAAAAAATAGATTTGATACATTCAAGTCAATAAAAAGTTGTTTTTTTTCCTATGTGTTTCATCTAAGTCCATCGGCTGGGATTAAATGAAGAATCTGGACCCTAGTACAAATTTTCAGATTATAATCAAAATTTGATTTAATTAGAACTAAGATGAAATATAACGCTATTTCTAGACAATTTTCTTTTACGTAGTTAAAGGGGTCTGAATTCTATAATTCATCCTTTATTCTGATTCAATTAAATTTTGATTACGGTTGTTACATTAAAAAACATTTGCTTTCATTGAAATTATTTTACGTAAAAAGTATGACCAGTAGCAAATAGAAGAATTGGTGGTAAATCTACTGGTCAGACAAACTCATTGATAGCAACGGTATATTTGCCAGTATTTTCTAGTTTATACTAGACTATTGGAGAATTGATCAGCCGAAACGTGACTAGAAAAGAAATAAAAAAGAACTAGCATACCAAAGGAAATCATGAATCACCACTACCCATGTATGCTGATATGTGATCAATTAAAAAGTTGGAAAAAAGGGTGATCAATGAATAAGTTACTTCTCTTGCCTTTTGTTGGGCTGTGATCATTAACAAGTGAGCACAAACTAATGACCAATTTAGCAGAAACTTATATTGTATATTGAACCCCCCCCCCAATAAAAACCTATTTTGGAGGGGAATTTTTAAAAAAAATAAAAAAGTCATTTACCCTACTCATTGTGAGGAGTGGGTGCTCAAAATTTCGAGTTTTTACAATTAACATTAAGGGCTGGGCAAAGTCCGGATAGATATAAATTTCAGAACACAAGAATAACCTAAACCCAGCAACAGTGATTGTACCGGTCTATTGTGGGTAGCAGTGATTCAATGTCTTTCCTCAAATAGAAGACTGGAGAATGGATAGACTTGAATATTATGGTAACCACAAATAAGTAAAGAAAAAGTTTAATTGTATGAAAAACACTTTAAATGATAATCACTTTTCTAAAAATTATAGAAGACTAGAGAATGGCTTGGTTGAAATGTCGTAACAATAAAATCAATAAGAAGAATGATTTCAATAGTCCAAACAAGTTTTGGAATGAAAACAATTTTTACCTTTACAACTTCTATCATTGATATGGACTTCATAGTCACTCTTCAAGATGGCTTCCTGGCATCTTGTACAACTTCTGTAAGAATCTTTTTCTGTACATTCTGTCAGCAAATGTTTTTTGAACATCGCTATTTCCACAACCTGAATAGAAGGAAAAAAAAGTTCCATGATCTTGAAAATCACAGATAGGAGGATCTTTACCTGACTTATCAGGCAAAGAGCCACATTGGTCTCATAAATGATGATTACATACGAGGATTAATTGTAGATTTTATCTTTTTGTAGAGAGGTTTTGTTTAACGGTATAGAAACTTCTTTAAGAGAACTTTATTTCATTTTTCTCACTTGGCTGGTTGGTCAGGTGGGCCATTTGAGGGGCTACAGTGATTTGATATTTTATTTGCAAAATGTAACTTCCCAACTTTTTTGACAGTAGAGGTGATTCATAAAACATATCCTTAAATACAATAGAAAGGTGAAGAGAGGTATATAGTTTTCAAAATAGTTGCCAAACAATGGTTAATCGAATCACTATAGCCCCATAAATGGCCTGCCTGACCAACCAGCCGAGTGGGCTACTGTGTTGATGTGTGTGTGTTCCTCTGGGTGCCCCTGACTACGTTTTTGGGGACAACAACTTTAAAAATTTGCATTAGTACACTACTAAGCACAATCTGAAGAATAATCTTTGTTATTTCAAAAGAGTGCTTTTTGGGGTCTCTGTGGTCATTTCGGACCAACAATGCCCAAATCTTGTATTGGTATTTTTGGATAATTTTAGATAAAAGATCTATTAGAGAAAAATTTTTTAGATGAAAGATCTATTTTTTAAAAGATAATTGTAGATAAAAAAAACTATTTTTTCAAGATAATTTCAGATAAGGAATCTAATTTTCAAAGATAATTTTAGATAAAAGATCTATTTTTAGATATAATTTTAGATATTTTTTTACATAATCAGTTAGTGTGACAGGGATTTATCTATTCGAGGTATGGATATTTCTTACCTGTTTACAATGTTGACATCTTTTGAGCATGCAGCAAAACTTCCAGTAATGCATATCCAAACCCTTTTCATCAAATGAGTCATTTTTCTCACCACAAAATATACAAGTGCTGTTGAAAATGAAGAAAAAGAAAACAAGAACCATAAGTTCATCCATGGTAGTAATAATAGAAGGAGGAGGAGGAGGAGGAGGAGGAGGAAGAAGAGCAGGTAGTCTTTCTTCTGCTCAATTGATTCTTATTCTTGTAAAATACTGTGATATAGAATTGTTCTGCAATTAATGTTTTTAATAAAATTCATAAATTGATCTTTTAAGACCATTTTTGCATTATTTTTTTAAATACAAAAATTCTAGTATGATGTCATTAGCAGCTGGTAAAAAAATTGTTCAGAATAATGTTCTTTTAATGATGTCATACCTTTCAATGATATCACTCATCTTTCTTTCCTATTTCTTTTGTTTAGCATAACTTGGACTGACTGACTGACTGACTGAAAAGTGTCTGATAGAGATGTGTGGACCCATCTATAAACTATTGGAAAAAAAAAACTTTTCTTGTTTAGCCCATAGGTATGGAATAGAAGCCGATAGCCTTTTGACCTTTGAGGTCCAGATCATGTAAAATTAGCGAGTAAGTTAGACAGATCAATCATACAGAGAAGCTTGAAATATAGCAATTATCCTTTTGAATGCATTTAGTTATTTCATTGATTTGAGGCAAAAATATAACAGGTCTGGTTAGTCACTCGATAGAAAACCATCATGTGACTAATGTCTTTCGGCAGCATGCCAGGTTGGGGGTGATCAATTCAAACATTGGAAGAATGGGTGATCAATGAATAAGTTACTTCTCTTGCCTTTTGTTGGGCAGTAATCACTAGAAAAGTCTGAATTTTCAAAGAAGTGGGCACAAACTAGGGACCAATTTAGCATGAACTTATATCCCAAACTGACCCCCCATCATTGAAAACCCTATTTCTTGGGGGGCATTTTGAAAAAACAAAAATAACCCATTTTTTGTTGATATAGCAATGAGTATCTATCAGTGTGGTCTGTACATATGATACATACACAATCAGCCAGCTAGATCAACTTAAAAACTGAGAGAAACTTTTTGACTTTTCATGACAGTTTTAGTTGACAGTTTCTAACAAGTGCTAGAAAAATCAATTAAATAGCATTTGTATAGTAAAATCATTTTCATTGGATTTCTTTAGGAAAATCATTTACAATGCATTTCTATAGTAAAATCATTTACACTGCATTTCTATAATACATCTCTGCTGCATTTGCTGTCTCTCTCTATATGCAATGATTAGAATAAATGAAAGAACGTGGATTTAGGTAATCCATACTTACTAATCCATGTTTGAGTCCTCTTCAAGTGGAACCTCTTCAATTGGAGCTGGAAGATGTTTGCCCTTTTTGTTCAATTTTTCAGAAGCTTTTTTCGAGCCTTGATTTTCCTTGGGTACAATATTGATATGAATATTAATGTGGCCGAGCGGTGTTGTACTCTTGTTCTGGATAGAATGAAGCCCATAGGCAACAGATTAGTGGGTTAGTGATGTTAGTGCCCTGCTCATTGACCTTCAGTCGAGGCATGACTTTGCATTGAATGAAGATTCATTGAAAATGAAAAATGAAAATGCATATGTGTGTGCATTCTATGTGCATATATAACCTGTGTGTGGACGTGATTAATGTGTGTATCTGTGTGCATATATGATATATGCATGTATGTATGTTTATGGGAGGTGTATGAGAATGTGTGTATTTTACATTTTTGATGTAATGTTGTTCGATAAAAAGTTATAGTACTATCCAGAGGTCATTCAAAAAGAAGTAAGCCAGTGTTAGTGAGGTTAGAAACGGAAGACAAAAATGCTGATTTAGTTTTTGTTTCTAATACTTTCAGTGCCAACTTTTTTTGCTAATGTGTGTAGACCAAGAAAAGAATAGTTGAGGTTCCTCAGAGACTAAAAAGCATTGTTGGAAAGCAAGTAAAAGTCACAACAGAGTGTTGAGGACAAAATGAAGACAAGGTGAGAATTGCAAAAAAGGGGATGTTATGTATTCAACATTAGTTGTTGCTCAACAACTAAGTAGTGAAAACATTAATTAAGATTCTTTTTGTGCATTGAATGTGTTATGGCAACTAGTTGGTTGCCAAAAAAGGGGGGAAAAAACAAGAAAAAAGATGTTTCAAATGAAAAAAAGGTGCCACAGTCTTAATTTTTGTCTGAATTTCTAAGATGGGGAAGTTTTCATTACTATACTTTGACATACTTGGACTAGTATCCTCATCTTGGTTGTTATAGTCACAATATTTTGGCCATTGTACGCTCTGGCCTCCTTCAAGTATATGTTATACTCTTGGGTATTTAATTGCTGGGGGAGTTGAAATAAGCAAGGGAAATCTGTTACAATTTAATAAGGAGGGAAAGGGGAGGACAGAATAGGCCAAGGGGTAGGAAGCTATGGTCACTGACACAATTTAGAAGGATCTGAACAAAACAAAGTTGTCAAAGAAAGATTTATAATAGGGGTGGGAAGGCACTTGAGAAGTAAAACTACAGTATCGACATGAACAAGAAAATTAATTGGTTTAACCAAATTTTCCTTCCTTGCATTAGTTATTTAATGAGAAAATTTTGGCAGAACTGTTGTTGTCCTCCCTGCTAATTAAAAGGGAGGTGAGAGTGTTGAGATGGACTCTCAAAAATTAATGGGGACAAGGAGTTCTAATTCTACAGTCTATGCCAGAGGATATCTTATATTAATTAATTATTCTTAGTTAATTCATCCTTGTGATGTTGCTTGTCTGCCTCTTCCACTGAACCAGACTAAATGAATTTTTTTTACAATGCAACCCAAAGATTGCTTCACAAGACATGTTGTTTAGTGAATAGAAGTGTTGGTTAAAAGTATCTAATAACATGCACAATGGTCATGAGTTCAATCTCTGGTCATACTTTTTGGGTATATCCAGGACTTTAAGTTCCATCCAAATAGCTTCTCTCCAAGAACATCTGCTGTGTGTTCTGAATGTTTTCCCGATGAGTACAATCCAAATCTTTTAAAAATAGGCTGAACCCAATGTTAATCTTTTTTAAGTTTTTTTATTTCACTGCATTTTAGTGTTTCTAACTCTTATAAGTTATCTTGACTCTCCGATTGCTCTTCTTTAGTTTTTTTAGTCTTTATTTTAAAACATGTCAGGTTTTAGTGTTTCCAACTTGACAATTTTAACATCTACAGACTATTCTGCCATATTTGCTGGTCTTAATTCTGTGGCAAAAAAGTCTCTCTTTTTACGAACCCTTTGATGTGGAAAGAGGCTGAAGAATGGATTGTCTGAAATATTGTGGTAACAGCAGAATAATCTGAAGTACTTTTGGAAAAGAATTTCAAGAATTATAATCACTGAGAGTGTTAACCATTACTTTATATCAGGTGTACGGAAACTGATTTTCAAGTTAAGGCTCCAATAGGTTGCAGCATTTGATTGAAAAGGTTCAGAGGGTAAATTAACCAAAAGAGGAAAACAACAAAAATAAGGATATTGGTCTGCAAGAATCATTGGATATCAACAATAACTAGTCTCTGAAATTCATTTTGTAATTGAAATAAATATCGCATGAATGAATCACCTTAGCCCACGTGCATACCAGAAGTAGTTATTTAAAATTATCCAAATGAATAGATTTTTTATAAAAAATTATCCTGAAAAAGAACCAGCACAAAATTAGGGCTTTGTTTGTCCAAAATGTCCATAGAGACCCCAAAAAGCACTGTTTAAAAAAAGCATTTTTAGATGTTACCCAGTGGTGTACTTATATGCAAATTTTCAAGGTTGTAGCCCCCAAAATGTGACCATAAGCACTAAGAGACATCCCCTCCCCCATGTACACGGACAAGCAAAAAGAGATGAATCTGTAGCCCACTAGACTGGCTGGTTGAACAGGTTATTTGTGGGGCTATGGTGATTCAATATGAAAAAGTTTTAATTTACCTTTTCAGTTTTTTTTTCTGCAACGGATTTTTTCTGTTGTTGTTCTTCTTCGATCTGTAAAATTGCGAAAAAATATTTCAAACTATCACACGGGGGAGAAAAATGCCTTGAATGTCTACCAAATATATCTCAGTCTTTGAGGATCAATATCACTACAGTCGTAATACTCTATGAGACTAGTTTGCTGCCCGCTGTGAATAAAGCTTACATTAATTCCTGACCATTGACGATCCCTCTTTTCATGATTTTCAATTCATCCTTGCAGTAAAATCATTAGTAATTTATTTACGTTATTCATTTTGCCAGTTGAATTTTAGGTACAGTTTTTAAGTAGGTCTGGCTGGTTGGCTGGCTATGTATCGCACATATGAGCAGCACCAATGGAGCTAGAGGGCTAAAAATTTAAACATTTACCTCTTATCATGTCTAGAATTTTTTCTTTGAAATTAACCCCCAAAATAAGTCTTTGGTGAAGGGTTCAATTTACAATGTAAGTTTATGCTAAATTGGTCACTAGTTAGTGCCTGCTTTCATTTCACTGATCCAACAAAAAGCAAGAGAAGTTACTTATTCATAGATCATGTGTTATTTCAATTTTTTGATTGATCTTCTGCAATACAACTTATTGCCAAGAGACATTGCTCACATGACTGTTTCTATTGAGTGACTAACCAGACCTGTATTATAATCCAATTGCTGTATGTTTTTTTTGTTAGCACAATACCAATAAATACTTCAACTTGGTGATTAAAGAAAAAATGTCTGTCTAAGGAAGATAAATCCAGGCCTATTAATTCCTAATCACAGCTCTTTATAAGAAAATAAGAGGAATAAACAAATGCTTACAGATCTGGTTAGTCATTCAATAGAAACTATTACATGACCAACGTCTTTTGGGAGCATGCCATGTAAGGGATGATCAATTGAAAAATTTGAAAAAGGGGCGATTAATGAATGTCATTTCCTTTGTTGGGTAGTGATCACTAAATAAGTCTGAATTTTCAAACAACATGCATGAATGCTGCTGGACACAAACTAAGGTACCAATTCAGCACAAATTCAAATTGCAAATTGAACCCCACCCCACTAAAAGCCTATTTAGGGTGTGAATTTGATAGAATAAAACAAGAAGTAAATGTAAATTGTAGTGAAGTGAAATGGGCAAAGTTTGTACAGAGAAAGGTCACGGAGGAAGAATGGTTAAGATCGGATCGGCCAGTGGGTTGGCGAAATGATAACGATCTTAGAGAGAAGAAAAGAGAAAGGAAGAGAGTGACCGGCCACAAAGGCCGGGGCCAGAGGTTTGACCAGCTAGGGGATCTGGTGCCAAAGAGCATTGGACCACGTGCGTCCAGGGGTTTTATAGGGGTTGTTGGAGGAAGTGACTTTTTTGATATTCAGCTAAAAGAAGAGTTTCGTTTTTAATTCCTAACTGAAAGAATAGGGAGAGCTACAAAATGGAGTAAATGATGAAAATTTCAGTCTTTTAGCTTCATTGGTGTGATCTGTATATGTGATACATACATAGCCAGCCAGTCAACTCGAGAACTGAAGAAACCTATTTTGATTATTTTGATGACAGATTCTCATTCTATACAAAGGAGTGACTTGACATCAACCTTAAAGGCCCTCAAAGGTGGTTTTTAAGTGAGTTAGAAATGGACAAAGATTCAATGTAAAAAATAGCACAGCTGAGTTTCCTGATGAGTAGAAAACAGCCTCAGCCAAATTCTTACCATTTTCCCTGCTAAACTTTTCATCTGTTTCAATTGGCTTTGAAGGACCTCAATCTGTTCTTGTTTCTTGTCCTCTGGCTTTATTCATGAGGACATAGAAAAAAGGAGACAAATGATCCAAGTTTCATTATATTCCTAACATTCCTGATACAAAAATAGCATGGTTTTTCATACTCCAAACAAATACACATTTCCAACTGTTGTTGAGTCAGAAAGTAAGTCATATCGATAGTCACATGAATGGTTTTACTTCCAGCCAAACAAATTGAATTCCCAGGGAGATGATAGTTGTGATCCACCACTTACCTGCTTTATAAAAATAAGGATGTGGGTGGAAAATCCCACAATGTGACCCGACTGGTTTGCTTAGGTTCAAATGAGTAGAGACTTGGTTGGAAAAAATGCACTCAAGGCAACCTTAGCAGTAAGCTGTTGATAGTGATTGTCCATTGTTTACATAGGTAAAAAAAAAGGTCAATTTTGGCATTATTCAACCCACTTGAGAGCTACAATTCCTTCTATGACAAGCTCTGTGTTTCAATTATTTGGATAATTATTTCATAGAAGAAAAATAGAAATATAATGCAATAGTTTGTTTCTTTAAATTTATGGTGAATATTGAATAACAGGAACAGTTGAGAGAATAGAGTCCTTACAACTAGGTTGGACTTTTTTTCATATCCCATTCACCGTATATGAAAAAATACCAGCAAAAAACCTGTTACTTTGCTAATGGTATACTGGTGAGGAAATCTAAAGTATTGTTGTACCTGAAAGAACTCATTGGAGTGTGAGGGACAATAAAGCCATATTCAATGGAATAAAAATGTATTGGTTATTTATTTAAAATAATTGAACACATTACCTTCTAAATAATTTCCAAATCATTTATAATGGTAAAAATAACTGGTTTCGTAGTTTTTCCTTTTTTCTGTACCTGGAAAATGACAAAACTGTTCAAGGGAGATCACACTGGGAGTCATTTTTAAATGATTGCAAAGTAGCCTCCCTTCAATGAGACAGATGGACATGCTGCAAATAGTACATAGTACAGATAATTGTGTTTTTTTTTTACTTATGATGTAGAGTTGTTCTGAGCCTCGTCTTAGTAAAAAGACCAACCATGGAATACAACAGAATGTATATAAAAGAACAAAACAAAAACAAAACATAGGAATTTTTGCTTATCTGGTGTTTTAAAACGTTTGCTATAAATTGGCTAACTTGAGCAATATGGCTACTTCTGTTTAACTTTAACTTTGTCTTCAAATGGATTTTTTTCAATACACTGTTGTTTTAAGTCACTTTCGATGTACATCCAGATATTTTTTATATATTTATTCTTGTCCAAATAATAAAATAAAATACTGTCTTTGAAATAAATTACATTGTTTCTTCTTTGACTGAAAATGTTTTTATCTTGTTATGTAGTGATTGTTTAATTGTTTACCCTCACTTCTTGTGATTTAATCTTTGAAATAAAAACATGAATGGATTTTCTAATGATGCATCCACGTATCGCTGGAAGGGAAATCATGGATAAGGAGGACACCTAAAGAGGGAAACTGCAGATAAGGGGGACCCATGGAAGGGAAAACGCAGATAAGTTGGGCTCACTGAAAGGGGAAACCATGGATAAGGGGGACCACTGAAAATGGGAAACGGTAGATAAGGGGGACCACTAGAAGAAAAAATGCAGATATGGGGTCATTGAAAGGGGAAACCATGGATAAGGGGGACCACTGAAAAGGAGGACTGTAGATAAGGGGACCACCTAAAAAAAGGAAACTGTGGATAAGGGAGACTGCTGTAAGGGGAACCACAGATAAGGGGGACCAATGAAAGGGGGGGTCCACTGAAAAAAGGAAACTGTGACCAGGGAGGTTCCACTGAAAGAGACTTTGTGGATAAAGGGGACTGCTGGAACGGGAAACCGTACGTAAGGGGGACCACTGGAAGGGGAAACGGTGGATAAGGGGGCCTACTGTAATAGAAACTATAGATCAGAGGGACCACTGAAAGAGAAAATGTGGATGAGTGACTACTGAATGTGGAACTGTGGATAAGGGGGACTGCTGTAAGGCAAAGCACAGATGAGGGGGAGGCCAATGAAAGGGGGGACCACAGGTAAGGGGGGACCATTGAAAAAAGGAACTGATAAGAAGGAAGGTCTACTGGAAGAGAATTAGTTGATAAAGGGTCTGCTAGAAAGAAAACTAGATCATATAAAAAAAAACAATTTTTATGTATATCCCAATGCTTGTGAACCCTGACATAATTTAAATTCTATCACAAGATTAAATAAAAAAACAAAAAAAAATGATGTTAACACTGGGGACGGATAAAGTGAGATATGTAGATGTTGGACAGATCTAAAATCTCCTAACCTTACTTGCCAGTAACACTAAATGATATCTCATAACCAAAATCGTAAAAGTTAAATGGAAGTAGTCATTTTATAGCAAAGCATTTTCAAAATCCCAGATAAGCAATGCTAATTGAAAAAACATACCTTGAGGTCCTGGCTTTGTTGTTTTTGGTCCACTTTATCAAAATAATCAAAAATCTGTCGATACAACGTGTTTTTACGTGTCTTCTCGTCATCAGGTGGAAGATAATTACGTACAGGTCCTCGTATGTCTTCGTAGAGGCTTTCTATGATACGAACAGCCACTCGACGAACCTCTTCAGCCGTGTGAGGAAGGCAAGCACTGTTACAAAAATTCATGATTTCTTCAACAGTTACGCCCGGACCAGAGCTGAAAAGATTACAATAGAAAGATGCTGTTATGATATATGCTTTCAATACAGGTTTGGTTAGTTGCTCCATAGAAACCTTTTGGCAGAATGCTATGTTGGGAATCATCAATTAAAGAAATTGGAAAAAATTTATCAATGAATAAATTACTTCACTTACCTTTTTGTTGAGTGATAATCAGTAAAAAATTTAGAATTTTGAATGGGAATCCCCCCCCCCGCTCATGATAGGTTTTTAGTGAAGGATTGAATTTGCGAAGTAAGTTTACCCTAAACTGATCCCTCAGTTTGTGTCCAGCAGCATTCATGCTTGTTTCTTGAAAATTGAAATTTTTTTAGTGATCACTGCCCAACAAAAGGTGAGAGAAGTCATGAATTTACCGTCCAAAGCATACAGTCAGAATTTTCAGTAAGGTAACTTGATATTATAACAACCATTACTTGATTTACAAAGTAAAACAAAATATAGAGGAGTGGTGGTGATTCATAATTTCCCTTGGAATGCTAGTTTGATGGGCTTCTCTTTGAAATTTGATAAAAAATCATCATCCATAACTTTGATAAGAATTGTTCAAATTCCTAATTTTGTTCAAACAATAGCATCTCTTCTCTACATCTTTGATGTTGTCAACAAAATGTTTTTGCCGATCCATTCTTCAGCCCTTGTCAAGTACAGAAAAGTAAAGAAAAGAGGCTAACCTTTCTTTCTCCTGGAATAAAAACAAAAGAGACAAACCGCTAGCAACTTATCCGAGGAAACCCTACTGCACATGCTTGTACAGAACCTCTCCAGTGGGTTTATCAGTCAGCAATGAGACCGGGGACTGAAAAATGGATTCACTGGAATGTTGTGTTTACAGCATCGAGGATGCACGGAAGACATTCAGTTTTCCGAACAAAATCCGGAAAAAATCATCCACTGTGGCGAATTATTTTTTTTTTATTGAAAATGCAGAACTGAAGAGAGAAGACCACTAAATCTACCAAAGACAACATATCTCCATGAAATCCTTGAAAGAAAAAGAAATCAAGCGAAAAATCATATAAGGTTGGCAAGTTTTTGGTAGAGCCAGCTCAACCTTCAAAACCAAGAAAATCCCATTAGTCCTAAAAAGAAGGGTATACAACCAATGCAGCTGAGACAGGGAGCCTAACCAAAAGACTGACCCTTGAACTGAGAACCATACAACATGCACAGAAGAAAATCATACTCAGCAGAACATGAAGAGATCACAAGATAGCACAATATATTAGAGAAAAAACATGAGTCCAGATATCATAGAATCCATTAGAAAACTCAAATGGCGATGGGCTGGTCATGTTGCAAAAATGCCAGACAACTGTTGGACATCATGACTCATCATGTGGATCCCCAGAGATCAATTGTGAAACTGTCTGGCAGAAAATAAGATAATATGACGAACTAAACAAGTCCCAAAACACTGGCTCTGCAATGTCCATGATAGAGAGGAACGATGGATGCTAAAAGGCTGCTGCTGATGAAGCACAGAGTTCAACATACATGAAGGAACTAGTTACCTGGAAGTTGGAAGTCCAATTTCTTTGTAGATTTGTTCGACCAATTCAGCCCGACTCTGAGCTAATCTTGGTGCAATTGTAGTCTTGAATGGTCTGACACATTCGTTAGGGACAACATTTGATGCCTGTGAAAAATTAATAAAAAAAAATAATATGATTAACATGTAAGAGAGACCAGAAAGTCATAAACAAGGGAAAGGACATTGTAAACTGAAAGCATGATCCCATACCCAGTAAAATTAACTTAAGAGTAGTTCAAATTTTCAAGTTAGGATATCTTGCAACATCCTCCTATTTAAACCAGCAGTGGTATTGCAAGTGTTCTCTGTTGCTGGGGGCAAAGACAGCGCCAGGGGGTGGTTGTGCTATATCCTTGGGGGAGGGAGCATAATTACAAATTAAAAGGCATTATAGGCCAGGGGAAATTTAGCGTCCTTTCACATGTGCAACCAGGGGCAGCTGCCCCCTCTTGCTATGTCTCTGTTTTGGGAAAAAAACAACTTCAGAATTTTTCTCCTTCAGAGTCAAAAATCCAAATAAGGAGTAAAAGAATATCTGTATCTTGCATAAATGAATCTTTGCAGGTGTACCAGAGTTAATTATCTAAAATTATCTAGAAAACTATGTCGTTTATCAAAAATTATCTTAATCACTGTAGCTTGCCCATGTACCAAAATCATCTAAATGATAAGAAATAGATTTTTTTAATCTAAAATGATCTAAAAACACCAGCACAAAATTTGAGTATTGTTGGTCCAAAACGACCAGATACTAAAAAAATGCACTTTTTTTAAATAAACAAATATAGTACCTAGTGGTATACTTAAGCAAATTTTCTAAGTTGTAGCCTAAAAAATGTAACCAGGAGCACTCAGAGACATACACATACTCATAGATAAATAGATAGATATCCATACTTCACATAAATGAATCACTGTAGCCCGTGTGTACCAGGACATGATTTATCAGTGCAAGATTTGGGCATTGTTGGTCCAAAATGACCATACAGACCCCAAAAAGCACCTTTTTGAAAAACAGGAAATAACAGGTGGTGCCGAGTGGTATACTTATGCAAATTTGAAAGGTTGGAGCCCCCAAAATGTCACCTGGAGCACTCGGTGACACATATATATTGACATAAAAATAGATAGATAGATGATGGGTTGGTCGGATCATTTGTGGAACTATGATGATTTGATATTTTCATATTTTGTCATTTCTAATCATTTATTCCTTGTTTAAAGAATCTGGATAAAAAACCTATATTAATATCTAGACCAATGCTCCACCTCTGTAGAGTTTAGGTGAACAGTGGTGAAGAATATAGAAAGTTTCATCAATTATGAATATATATGACAGGTTAGGTAGGTCATTTAATAGAAACCATTTCACGTCTGTCTTATGGCTACCTCTGTAGAAGAGGAAAAATAAATCTTACCTTGACGACTGGGTACTGAGCAATTTCAAGAACAAACTTTTTGGCTTCTTCTCGTGTTCTGGCGGCCTAAAGACAAGGAAAATGAGTGAAAAATGAAAAGAAATTAGGAACATAGATAGTAAAAATAAATTTGTGTACGAAAAACCCTTAAAAAGAAAATGATTGAAAGTAGATTCCTGTATTATAAAGATGAAACAAAAAAAAGGAAAGAAAAAGTTCATGAAAGAATAAATTAAAATGATAGGTCTGGTTAGTCACTCAATAGAGACCATTATATGACTAATATCTTTTAGCAGTATTTTGTATCATCCAGGAGTTCGAGACATCATAGAATCCATTAAAAAAACTCAAATGGCAATGGGCTTGACATTTTGCAAGAATCGCATATAACTGGTGGACATCACGACTCACAACACTGATCCCCAGAGATCACAAGCGCAATTGAGGCCGGAAGAATACAAGATGGAGAGATGAAATAGACAAATTCAGAAAGTATTGGCTCTGCAATGCCCACAATGGAGAGGTATGGGAATCCTGGAGAAAGCCTCTGTCCAACAATGGACGTTAAAAGACTGATGATGATGATGATGATGTCTCCCATTGAAGGGGTATTCAAAAGTATTTTTTAAAGTTCTTCTTGAGGTTCAAAGCCATGGCAGTTCAATAACCAATTGGTTAGAGCCTCAGCAAATAGTATTGGCAGACCAAGTTCAATCTTCAACAGCAAATTTTTTTCCTTCCAATTTTTTTTTCATCCAGTGTATTTGACCTTTCAACCCCATGGAAATTTGTCAGTTTCTTGCCGGTTTCTCAGTGTATATCTATTAATAATGTAGTCATAGTGCTAATTTGGACAAACAGTGAGAATTGTTCTTGTTTTCATTGTTACAGCAGCAAAATCAAGTCATCTCCAGACTCCAACTGGTTTTTGACAATAAAAATTTATTCTGAAATGAGAGATAATGACTGGATTTCTGTAATAAATTTGTATTTTTCAAGAATCTGGGGAATCAACTCAAGGCTAATTGCAAAGAGGCTTCGTTATCAGAGGATTTTTTTTCTGCTGCTGTCTTAAATTTGCATTATTTGACAGCCCACTGAGATTTCCAAGATTGCACTTAATTAACATTTATCAATTTCAAAATATTCAAAATTTAAATTCAAGTATTACAATCAATTCCTTATATCGGAAGTTAACAAAAATGCTAAACTGATCAACAAGAAAAAATTTACCTGAAGCGAATTAACCACTGATCTCTAACTTATATTGTAAAAATTTACTTGGTTTGTATTTTTGTTCTAAAAATTTCAAAAACTGACAGAGAGAGAGAGAGAGAGAGAGAGAGAGAGAGAGAGAGAGAAAGAGCTGAAATAAGTTGTAGCTTAGATATAGAGCTTTAAATAAATTATATCTTAAATGTTTACAAATGTTTAATTTCATTTAATCATTCATGTGCACCTTGATCATCATCTGATATCAACATGCTACACTTTGTTGGAGAGCTCTATGTCTAAGCTGCGACATATTACAATTACAGACCCCTAAGTCTGTTTTTGAATAGTCTGACACATTCGTTAGGGACAACATTTGGTGCCTGTGAAAAATTAATTAAAAAAGAGAATAATATCATTAGCATATAAGAGAGACCTTGTTCTAAAACCTTCAAAAACTGACAGAAAGAGAGAGAGTTGAAATAACTTGTAGCTTAGACATCGAGCTTTAAACAAATTATATGTTGAATGATAACTAATGTTTAATTTCATTTAATTATTCATGTGCACCTTGATCATCATCTGATATCAGCATGTTACACTTTGTTGGAAAGCTCTATGTCTAAGCTACAACATATCACAATTACAGATCCCTAGGTCTGCTTTTAAAGGGGGAAAAAAAGAACCAAAACTGAATTCATATAATAAAAGTTAGCTAAATTTGCAGCATACCACTGGTCACTGGTAGTTCATCTGTAGGTTCAAGATATTAAAATCAGTTATGCTAATCTGAATCTCATCTGATCTGTAATACTTTAGCAGATTAGACCAAAGGGAGATAAATCTGGTGGTACTGTTTCTTGTATATTTTAATCACTCTCTTACAGTCAAAAACAGTAAAAAAGAAAGAGGTCTAGTTAGTCACTCAATAATAACTGTCACATAACCAACATCTTTTGGCCGCATGCCATGTTGGGGGCTGATCAATTAACAAATTGGTGAAAGAGGTGATCAATAAATAAGTTACTTTTCTCGTCTTTAGTTTGGTAGTGATCAATAAACAAGTGCAAATTGAGAAAAAAACAAGCATGAAATCAGGACACAAACAAAGGGATCAATTTAACATAAACTTTCATTGCAAATTCAACCCTTTACTAAATACCTACTTGGGGATAATTTTCGAAAAAACTATTTTTTCTTAGATTTAATAAGGAATGAATGTGTAAATTTTCAGCCTTTTAGCTTCATAGGTGTGACCTGTATATTAGATACATACATAGTCAGCCAGCCAGACCCATTTGAAAACTGAAGAAATGTATGTTGATGTACAGTCTTGGTGATAGTTTTGGTGGATCGTTTTTAATTCAGTTGGTTGGTCAAAAAGTTGAACAACCATAGCCATCAGAGATGGCGAAAGGTTCTATCCTTTTTTAATATTTTATATATACGTGATTATTTGTTTGCTTTTTTGTTTGTGCCATACCATTTTTTATTCAGACTTGAAAATTGGCATCAGTACTCCACTTCTGAAAATTTATCTTCGATGTTTGGAGAAAAAGCTTTTTTGACCTCTTTTGGGCCTTATTCTGACGGTTTTATTAATAACATCTTGATACACCAGAATCTAGATAATTCAAGATGTTTTTTACTCTATTTGAAAATGCCAGTGATATTATCATCATCATCATCAGTCTTTTAACATCCGTTTCTTCCTTATATACTGTACTGTCTTGTGATTTCTCCATGTAAGGTTGAGCTTGATTCTCCCATGCGCACGTAGCATACTTCTCAGTTTGTAGGTCTGTCTCTTGGTTAGGTTCCATGTTTC
>OY735241.1:11548705-11648705 GCA_963457665.1 Thysanoteuthis rhombus | reverse complement strand
TGGATGTGACGGAGCCTATCCCTGATCAGGCTGGTTTGGGAGCCTGGTGTGCCCTACTATTTACCCATAGCAGGAAGAGAGATGATGTATTCATGCCTTCCCCAAGAGCATTAGTGTGGAAAGAATTGCTGGAATATCTACAGGGTGGGTGAAAAGAAACTCCTTATTGGAAATTGGTAATAACTCTTATTCATTGGTTGATTGTAGTCAAACTAGCTTTAATTAGGAACATACAATCGTAGATTTTGCCTGTTGAAATTCAATGTAGACACCAATTTTTGTAAGTGTTTCTGTATGGTCTTAATAGTCCTTTGCTGGTTGTCCAGCAGTATGTTGGCCATAACATGTGAAATGGCCTCTTCCAGTTGATCCAGAGTTTGTTGTTAGGTGTGGTACACCTCATCCTTAGCCCACCCCCACAGGAAGAAGTCACGGGTCTGGGTTTCATGCATGCCACCCATTTTCAAATTGGTAATAAATAGATCAGATTTCTATGTTTTCTTGAATATGGAAAGCTCAGAGAAGGAGAAAGAAGGGTGGTAGAATCGCTATAGATTTAAATGAATTCATACTCCTCCCAAGAGCATTAGTACAAAGTGAACATAAACTACATCAGTTGGAATTTGAACTTGGTTTACCTATTCCATTTTCTGTACAGTTAACAGTTAGGCCAACACTGTACCTCCATAATATATAAATACATTATAATATATATTATGATGAAATGACAATTAGAGGGTGAAGAGAATATTTAAGAGATAAACAGGTGTTATATTTTGAAAATTTCTATGATCACATGGGCATGTTTTGATGCATTTTGATGGTTGCCAGGCATCTTTTTCAGAAAATCTTGCAGCGGTGCTGAGAAAACTGTATGCTGTTTACATGTTTGAGATTGAGGAAAGAAATGGGGATATTCCTTTCTTGTGGATTGTTTAGTAGGAGTGGGGGGAGGTGTTTGTATCTGTGTGGGTGAGTGTCAAGTTGGGTCTGAAATAAGAAGGGTCTGTGAGAGGAGGAGTCAGAGAGTGTCTGTGTCTGTGAGAATCAGGTTTGTCTTAGATAAAAAAGGGTCAGTAAAAGGAGGGGTTAGACTGAGAAATGGCTTCCTCTCTATATAATGTAATACATAACAGTCTGCTACCTTGGGGCTAAAAAGGTGGATATGGGGGGGCATTACTTGCCGGACAAAATTACAAAACTTTCTGGGATGATCGCTTAGGTATTAAGATTAATATTTTCAATGGACCCAACAAAAAATTTCTATATCATGGATGTGGTGGCCATTTTCCATGATGGCCACCATAAGAATTATGTGTCTTTGAAAAGAGAAACAAAATTACTTACTTACATGAATTTGATACCAAAAACATAAAATAAATAGTAATTGGTATGGAAGAAAGACATAGAAAATTGGATGCCTGTATGGATAACAATTGCAGAGACTGGAATGAATTCTATTCTTACCAAGTGTTCCTGTGAAAAGAGTTTGTGATGGTCTTCAATGCACAGAATTATGTATTTGCAGATGTGAGCTTCAACTATATTGGACCATGCCTCTATTTGTTTGGTTTTGTAAAACATTTAATTTCCAAGATGTTCACAATACCCATATGTACAATGATCTTAAAGTCATCTTTGGAAATGGAAATGTGTAACTAATATTCTTTACGTTTTTTGGAGGATGAAGAAGTTGGTTTAAAAGAATAATTGAACTATTTCTTTGTTATAGCAATGATTTGGTCTTGTTTTCAGCATGGCTTTGTTATGTATAAACCAATAATGACATGAATGCTTTCATAGCCGATGCAAACCACATGAAATGGATGGTGAGATATTTATCTAAATTTCTTTTGCTTGAAAATCTTTTGTATTAAGGGTAGAACAATGATTATTTGTGTTGGGTAGATGAATTCTTGATCTACTAAATAGAAAAAAAGAATTTTGTTCTGATCCCAATTAGGAAAGAATAACGGACAACTGAAAAAAAGATTAGCAATTATTGTGACTTACACAAGTCAGTAATTATAGAGTTTATGCCATTAAATTACCTTGTTCATGTAAGGTTAAAAACACGCTCATTTTGGATATCTTCAGGGATGAATTAGAGGATAGGTATCAGATCAATCAGATATAATTTCAAATTTTCATGTATTCTAGGATTTTTGAGGCGGCAATCTAGGGAAATGGCTGTCTCTACTACAATTCCAATTATTTTTGTTTGGTCCATTGAAAATATTGAATACAATCACTTTAAGAACCATCCCTGAAAGTTCTTTGTAGTCTTTCTGTCTAGCATGTAACACTATAATCACTAAGGGAGTGGATTATAATATATATATATAAGAGAAAATAGATTACCTAAATTGGTTTTTGTCTGATCTTGTTCAGGAACAATCATAGCCTCCTCTACCTCATTCTCAGGTGCAAATTGGTTTTGCTGTCTGTGAGAAGAAAACATGTTAATTGACAATTTAGTTTGTGCACACCTGACGACATAAAGAAAATTCTTTGAAATGTTCATTTTGACAGTGAACCTTCAGATGTTACTTAAAGCGATCACATAACAGGTCTGGTTAGTCACTCAATAGAAACATCTTTTGGCAATATGGCATGGATTTTTGTAATCATTGGCCCCAAATAAGTGGTAAGTAAGTTATATATCGATCACCTCATTTTCCAATTTCTTAATTGATCACCTCCAATACAGCATGTTAGCAGTAAAACTTGAGTTTAAAAATCCATTGAAATAGGTCTGGTTAGTCTCTCAACAGAAACTGTCATGTGATCAACGTCTCTTGGCAGCATAACATGTCGAGGTGATCAATCAAAAAAATGGAAAAAGGGGTGATCAATGAATAAATTTTTTCTTTTGCATTTTATTTGACAGTGATCACCAAAAAAGCCAGACTTAGAAAAAAACAAACAAGTATTACATTGTGAATCACTCCCCTTCTAAAAACATAATTAGGAAATCATCGTCATCATCATCATCAGTCTTTTAGCATCCGTTGTTGGACATAGACTTTCCCCAGGAGAGAATTAGGAAAGGAATTTGAAAAAAAAATGTTTTTTAGATATAATAAAGAGTAAATGTTTAAATTTTCAGCTATCAAGCTCCATGTATGCAATATACATTTATACATGCATACATACATACATATATAGCCAACCAGCCAGCCATATTGACAATTTTTGTTGATAGGTTCCAATACAGAACTAACTGCTTCTGAATGCTATGATATTATGGGTAAGATTTGTTAGAGAAACACTAGAAGTGTCTTCATTTTAAAACAAAACAATATAATTAGCCAAGATGATATAAAAATTAATTATTTGTATTAGATAATTAAAAAAAAAAAATTGAAGTTGGCATTTTCTCAAGAACTTTAAAGAGAAATTAAAATTTTTCATCAATTTTCTAATCAGGAGTGGCATTTTTAAATAGATTTTTAATTTAAGAAAAATATATCCCATTACACTGTGCAGGGTCATTGGGGGTACCACTGGGTGCATCAAGGGCAAGCTAGCCTAATGGAGTCCTATCCTTCTTCAGAGTTGTCTATCACTTGACTGATTGCCAACTATGGATAGGTAGCTATTTATCCATATCAAAGACATGGATTCATGCCTTTCCCAAGGGTATTATTGTAAAGAGAGCACAAGCTATCTCAGCCGGAGTTTGAATTCAGCTCATTATTTACATTCTAAGTACTTTCAACCGTTCAGCCACTCTGCACCTATGATCTTTATTGGTTCTTTTTTTAATGGAGGGCCTCTAAACAAATCATAGATTGCTTGGAGATTAAATAAAAGGTCTGAAAAATAAAAAGCATAGAATCTAGCAGGGGTCAAATCCCACTTCTATTTCTATTCCGACTGACGATGATTACTACAACTTTTGTACTGTTGAATCACCATAGCCCCACAAATGGCATGTCTGACTAACCAGCCAAGTGGGCTACAGATTCTTCTCTCTTTGCTTGTCTGTGTATGTCTCCAGGCACTCCTAGTCACATTTTGGTTACAACCTTGAAAATCTGCATTTGTATACCACTAGGCACCATCTAAAAGCTTCTTTTTTCAAAAAGTGCTTTATAGGTCTCTATGGTTGAGAACCATGCAACGTGCACATGAAAGAATTATGCTGGGCCTCACATGGAGAGACCACAAGACAGCACAGCACATTCGAGAAAAGACAAGAGTGAGGGACATCATAGAATCCATTAAAAATCTCAAATGGCGGGGGGCTGGCCATGTTACAAGAATGGCAGACAATCGATGGACATCGTGACTCACAACATAGATCCCCCGAGACCACATGCGCAACCGAGGCCGGCAAAATGTTAGATGGAGAGACAAGCTAGACAAGTTCAGGAAGTACTGGCTCCGTGACGCCCATGATAGGAGAGTGTAGCAAATCCTGGGGAAGGTCTATGTCCAATGACAGACGTTAAAAGACTGATGATGATGATGATGATGATGATGGTCATTTCAGATAATTTTAGATAGAGGATCTATTTTTTTAAGATAATTTCAGATAACTTTTTATAGATAATCAGTTATGGTACATGCAAAGGATATGGTGATTCATTTATGCAAGGTACTGATATCAATGATAATTTGAAAAAACTACTGCTCATAAATCATCAGTATACATAAAATATATCTTTCATTAAAAATGACAGACTAGGAGTATCTTATAAGTTTTTTTTACTCATCTTTTCTTTCATATAAGTGAATTGATCTGTGGTTTCAATGTATATAGATATCATTGAAATCAGGATTCTGTTCACTTGTATAAAAACAAGAAAAAATAAGTAAAAAAATCAAAAAGATGCTTCTCGTCTATCATTTTTAATGGAAGATCTATTACAGAAAATATTTGGCCAAATTATACATTACATATATATATATACATATATATATATATATATATATATATATATATATATATATATACATATATATATATATATATGTATATGTATATATATATATATATATATATATATATATGTATATATATATATATATATATATATATACATATATATATATATATGTATGTATGTGTAAATATATATATATATCTTATATATGTATATGTATATATATACATATATATATATATATATATATGTATATATATATATATATATATATAAATTCGTAGATATACAAAATCTGTCGGTTTGGCACAGTTGGTATGAGAGGTAGCTACCATTCACTTGAAATTGATTTCAAATCATGATAGGGAAATGTCAATTTTATAAATGTATTTATTGATTACAACAATATAAGCCCTTGTATATTTCTGATATAAACTTTTGTAGATAAGTAAGACTTGCCATTTTAGCACAGTTGGTAAAACAGCTGCCTACAAATCAGATGGTGGTATTTCAAATTACAGTAGGGAAATGTTAATTTTACTTATCGGTTTGGTTTAACATGATGGCAGAGACAAACCATGAATAGTTTACTCCTCTGACTTTGGTGAGGATTCTTCTTGTTCTTGTTGCGGCAAAATAACAAAATCAACTTCAGACTTGGACTGGAGTTAGACAACAAAAATCTTTGATTTAATTGGTTACCTGTTTGTAATTGGCAGGGGTCTTTCTTCGTATGGTGTTCGAGGTGCACTTCTTTCAGTTGGCGGGGCACTCGTGGATGATATATCAATTTTTGGTATCAAGTCACTTATCTCTTTTGGAATGTCTACAAAAACAAAATTTGGTTATCTGAAAAATCATCTTGAACAAGAGAATACAATTTCCTTTTTTAAAATCATTTTCCAATTCTTTGCTGCATTTTTTACTGAACAACAGTAGCCATCAAAGATGGCAAAAAGTTCTATCCTTTTTTAATACTTGCGTGTGTATTAGAGTTTGTTTATGAAATTGATTGTATGTTCAAGCGCTCCAGAATCAACATACTTTTTTCCTCTATTTTTAGATGTTTTTTAGTAGAGAAAGCCAGTGATGTCATGAAAAGAATTTATTCTGATCATATTTATTCTCCGATGGAATTTTTTTACATGACTTCATTTTTTGTTTTGGTTAGTTACCTGTGTTTGTTCTGATTACATAAAATACATTTCAAGGATGCAATAGGATAGGTCAGTGATGTTATGAATCTGGGGTCATAAATGGTCTTGGATTTTCCAACGTCAGACCCCTTTGCCCAGGTGACTTAGCCAAGGTTGATCAGACGCCAATATGCATCTGAGCAGCAATAAACAACCATTTTCGACTGGTAAATTCTCTAGATGCTGCTCTTTATACATCTCACTCTGAAATATGACATCTCGAACAACCAATGGGAGGCAGATTCTGGCCTTATTTAAGACAGTTATCCATTTATCTCCTTTGGTTGATTATACTGGAGATGACTTCCCTCAGTGACACCAACCATGTTAGATGGATCTACTCCTCCAGTAAGTCCTTCACGGCCAACTCTTTTAGCGAGGGAAGGAAAAAAATCCCTGTATTAAAAAATGCAAAATGCTTGCATTTGTAATATCTATCTATCTATCTATCTATCTATTTATCTATCTATCTATCTAGACACTCTCAACCATAACTGTCTCTAAAATTGTAAACGTAGGTTGATTCAGTTTTTAAGTTGGTCTGGCTGGCTATGTATGTATCGATTGTGCAGGCTACTCCAATGGAACTAAGGAACTGAAAATTTAAGCATTTACTTTTTATTATATTTAGAAGAAACGTTTTTTTCGTTTTCCTCAAAATTATCAATGTAAGTATGCAAAATTGGTTTTTAGTTTGTGCACTGCTGTGTTTATGCTTGTTTTTTGAAAATAAGGTCAGAGGAGTAACTTATTCATTGATCATGTGTTTTTCTAATTTTTTTTATTGATCACCCCCAACATGGCATGCAGTTAAAAACAATAGTCACTTGACGATTTCTATTGAGTCACTAACCAGACCTATCAATTGATCTATCCATCAATCTGTCTACAATAGTAGATAGATAAGCAACCAGCCAGACCACCTTTAAAACTGAAGAGACCTATATTGACAGTTTTCGTTGACAATTTCATGATTGATGTTTAAATAAATCCTCATCTAAGATATTCATCTAATAGCCAAATTTCATTTCCTTCCCTTTCTCCCTTTAATCTCTTATTGAATTACCTAAATTTCTCTTTCCTCTTCCGTCATACAATATCAAACTCATAGTCTCAGTAGCAGCCATCAGCCAAAACCTGTTGCTGTTGACTAATGATAACCATTGATTCTGAGTTCTTAATGATAAGCCCTCTCAGAAATTCAGCTGACGTCCTTGGTCCTGTAATTAAGTACGAGATTTTCTGTCCCCCTTGGGTTTTGGATGAGATTGCCCAACAGAGCTGATCCCTTTCCAGACTTTTCCAAACTACTGTTTATGCTGAGTTCTTAGCGTAGGGGCATTGAGTACCATTTTAGAAGTTTTTGGTATGACTTGGCCATGGATTGAACCATCGATCCACCGAACCTGAGGTGAGTATTCTACCACTAGGTCAGGGTGATCGGTTAGCTGATGTCCACGATAGCTAATTTCCTCGGAAATTGAATCTTGTTAGTGCGCATTGTCTGCAAAACCATTTCAGAACGAAAGTATACAATTTCCCCATTTATGAAAATCAGTGTTTTTCTCTCTGTTGACGATCATTATGGTTTCATGGTGCGTAAACGTTATTTACTCTGGAGCTGGATTGACGATGTTGTCCTGAACAGAGTCACTCTAGTGAGGACAAATCACACAAGTAACAAAGGGAGATAATCCACTTCCATTGTGTCTTTATGAAATGACTTCATTAGTAGTGGATTATATTCAGAGATTTGAACAATTATCAATATATCTCATATACACAATAGGGGTTCATAAATATAACACATCTTTGCTTATGCCTATCTATCTATCTATCTATCTATCTATCTATTTATCAATTTATCTATAGGGGACTATTCATATCTATCCACTTGAAACCGTTCACAAAAACTGTCAACATAGGTTTCTTCAGTTTTTGAGTCAGTCTTGCTGACTGGCAATGTATGTAAGTATAACATGTGCAAGCCTTACCAATGTAGCTAAAGAGATGTCTAGAAAAAACATTTTTTCCCCCCTCCCTTAGGTTTTTAATGGGGGATTCAATTTGCAATAAAAATTTACGCTAAATTGATTCCTTAGTTTGTGTCCAACAGCATTCATGCTTGTTTCTTGCAAATTCAGATTTTTTTGTACCCAATAAAAGGAGGAGAGAACCAACTTATTTATTAATTTCTCCTTTTTTAAATTTTTTAAATGATCTCCCCAACACGACATGCGGCCGAAAGACATGGTGATTTGACAGTTTTGATTAAGCGACTAAGTAGACCTCTCTATATATTCATCAATCTATCAGAGTCTCTTCATATCTATCTAAATTAATTATCTACCATAGCTGCTCTGGATTAATTTATCTCTGTTCATATTTATGACATAACAATTTGATAATATCTACCCAATAAGGTTCATATCTAAAAATATCTATATCATTATGCTCATATCTCTATATAACTCTCTAATATATATATTTATATATATGTATATATATATAAATATACATACCCATACATATATATATATATATTCACACACACATATATATATATATATATATATGCACATACACACATACATGCATATATACATATATATATATACACACTCAGACATATATATATACACATAAATACATATATACACACATATATACATACACATACACACATATGCACACTCACACAATATATGTATATATAAATACACATGGACATATATACATACATATATTTATATACATATATATAAATACACATATATAAATACATATATATATATAGAAACATATATATGCATACATGTGTATATACATAAACACAAATATGCACACACACATAAACATATATACAAACACATATACACAAACATTCACATGCACATATGCACACACGTATATATGTATATATATATACACCCAATATTATTAAGTAGACAATAAGGTAGATATTTGAATTCAAATCAAGTTTATTATACTAACATGTTTCTCCTTTCATTTTTGTCATGATAATTTTGAATGAAAAAATATTGGAATGTTTGTTCTAACGTAATATCATACCAAATGATTTTAAATACTTATGGTTTGAGCTCATGTGGTATGACATTACTTGAGATCATTCATTTGAAAAAAGAACTTTTCAATATTGTTTGTCCAAGCTGTCAGGCAAAACATGTTAGTATAATAAATTTGATTTAAGTACAATTCAACTTATTGTCCACTCAATAATATACATATATGATTATGAATTGTATTATATTATAAAGAAACTTATTTGAAATGATCTCCCGTCATTACATGGTCAATGTATCACTCACCCTAGACAACGTAAATAGATTAAACAATTGAAGAAAATAGGGCTGCTGCAGGAATTGAATCTACTACCAATAGGGTAGCTGCTACACCAGTGAATGTTTATCTCATTGGTAAGAGTATTGCTACATTGAAGCAGCTACCCTATCAGTTGTAGGTTCATTTCCTGCAGCAGTCCCATTTTCTTTAATTGCTTATTCTATTTACATTGTCTTGAGTGAGTGATATATTAACTTTGTAATGACGGGAGATCATTTCAAATAAGTTTTTTACATAATATAATGCAATTTATAATCATTCAGTTGGATGTATATATATGTGTGTATATATGAATATGAATGGGTATATATATATATACGTTGTCTAGGGTGAGTGATACATTGACCATGTAATGACGGGAGATAATTTCAAATAAGTTTCTTTATAATATAATACAATTCATAATCATATATGTATATTATTGAGTGGACAATAAGTTGAATTGTACTTAAATCAAATTTATTATACTAACATGTTTTGCCTGACAGCTTGGACAAACAATATTGAAAAGTTCTTTTTTCAAATGAATGATCTCACATAATGTCATACCACTTGAGCTCAAACCATAAGTATTTAAAATCATTTGGTATGATATTACGTTAGAACAAACATTCCAATATTTTTTCATTCAAAATTATCATGACAAAAATGAAAGGAGAAACATGTTAGTATAATAAACTTGATTTGAATTCTAATATTTACCTTATTCAAGATTACAAAGAAAGATCAGATTTCTTTCTGTTGATGATATATTTACAGTGCTCAATACTTAACAAAATAAATAGAGCTATTAGAGCTATTAATACACTACAAATAAAATTTAAAAGGAAAATTTCCCAGAGTATGTCTACAATCCGTGCCTTATACACTTCAGGAACCAGCTTAGTGCAGAAGGCATGAAATGTTGACATATATATGTAATTTTCTTTGCAAATTTAATTGTAATGTATGTATTGATATACATGTAAAATTCTCAAGATTCAACTACATACATGCACAAAACACTTCTCAATTTCACTTACACACAAATGATTTGAACTTTGACATGAAGACATTTCCTTTTTTGCCAGTGAAGATAACAAATTTAGAAAACCAATAACCTTGCATCATCTCCCTCAGAGCAAACAGTCTCTGGAATCAAGAAATGGTAGTAAAAACAATCTAGTTTCCAATTATTCTCTGTCAAATTCATCACAAATATTTATATATATATAACAGTGAGTGCAAAAAGTGTTCAATACATTTCGAAATGTTTATTTTTACATCTTTATATACCTCTTAAATTGACAAAATTTCAACCAAAGATAACTGACTTTGTACAAAACTCTCCAATGTTCAATGTAGTTTCAATATAATTTGATTTTTTTATTTTGTAAATCTTCAGTCCAAATTCTATCAGTTTTGAGGCACATTCTGCTGAGTAAGGCATTCAAACTTAGTAATCCTGCTCACACCAGAATGTTTTACTAGGATTGATTGCAGCTTTGATTATTGATGGTATCTTTCAAGTCTCTTGACTTAGGCTGTCTAACTCCATCCTCCCCACCCTTTGGGAGGCTAGCGTAACTGCTAAATGGTCGGTCATCTTTCGTGTTTTGGTCTACCGCAGCTTTCAGAAACATCAAAAGTTCAAATTAAATATAAATGTTCACAATAGGAAGGAACACTTTCAATTAACCAGTTACTCAATAATCAATGCAATAATTAAGACTTATCTGGTTAGTCACTCTATAGAGACTATCCTGTAACCATTGTCTTTTGGCTGCATGCCATGTTGGGAATGTTGGGGATGAGGAATAAGTAACTTCTCTTGCATTTGGCGGGTGGTAAACATTAAGAAGTTAGAATATCCAAAAAGTAAGTGTGAACGCTGCTGGACACAAATAAGGGGATCAATTTAGTATAAACTTACATTGAAAATTGAACCTCCTGAATGAAAGTGCTTTATGGGGTCATTATAACAATCTATTACCACAATGTTTGTAGTCATCATCATCATCATCATTATCAGTCTTTTAATGTCCGTCGTTGGATATAGACTTTCCCCAGGATTTGCCACAATTCCCTATCATGGGCATTGCGGAGCCAGTATTTCCTGAATCTGTCAAGTTCATCTCTCTATCTTGTGTTCTGTCGGCCTCGGTTTTTTATGTGATCTCTGTGGATCCATGTTGTGAGATATGATGTCCATCGGTTGTCTTTCATTCTTGCAACATGGCCTGCCCATTGCCATTTGAGTTTTTTTAATAGTTTCTATGATGTCACAGACACCCGTTTTCTTCCTTATATACTGTGCTGTCTTGTGATCTCTCCATGTAAGGTTGAACATGATTCTCTCATGAGCAAGTTTGCAAGTCTGTCTCTTGGTTAGGTTCTTTGTTTCAGCTTCATAAGTGACTATAGGGAGAATGTATTGGTTGTATACTCTTCTTTCTAACAATTATAGAATAAATATTTGATAATCTTATACAGCAGTTCATACAGTGTTTGTTTTTTCAAAGTACGTTTTTAGTATGGCATAACTTTTCCCTTGGTTTTTCTTTAGGAAACTGAGCTGTTCGAGGCAAGTTGTCAAATAATTGTTTACAATATGCTGCATCAATGATGTTCTTTTCATCTGTCTGCTTCAGTATTCCTAGATTTTATCTCAACAAGTTTGGCCTCAATATGCATCCATATTTTCTCTATGGTGTAAATATCTTTTATATGATGGAAGGGGCTTGACTCATTCTTTTAGTCCATGCGTATATATCAAAATGTATGATATCAAAGTAATCAGAATAAGAAGCTTCCTCTCACTTATATAAAGAAATAAGAAATGGATACATAACCAGACATAATATTTATGAGTGCATTGTATTATTGGAAACTCCATTTAAAGTGACCTTAAGAAATTTAATGTCGGATTATGTATCCATTTCTTGAAAAAGAGTGACTCATTCTGTTTAACAATACGTGGCCATTTCTAATAGAGTTTTAAATAATATAATACATTCATAGATATTCTGTTGGATTATATATCCATTTCTTGATAATATCATTGTCTTCATAAGAAACAATAAGTGCAGACATGGATAGTGAATGAACAAAATGAGGAGAGTTGGGACAAAGCAATTATTTGGACCTTTCTCTTTCCATTGGGCTGTTTAGTTCAATTGTCAAGAGTGGTGCTCCATTGAAGTGGCTACCTGATCAGTCACAAGTTCAATTCCAGCAACATCCCCATTTTTCTTTAATTGTTTATTCTATTTACATTGTCTTGATCGATTGATTTATTTTCCTTGTAACAACAGAGAGTCATTTCAAGTAGATTTTCAAATAATATAATATATTTATAAATATATATATATATATATATATATATATATATATATATATATATATATTTGGTTCTACTTTTATCATCTCTCTATCTTCAAGATTGAAATTGTGGTCCGTTTGGTTTTGATGGACCACCGAAGAAAAGAAAAAAGACAACGTATCATAGAATCATCGCTAGCTGAAACATGGAATCTTACCAAGAGACAAACCTGCTAACTGAGAAACATGCAGCGTGCACGTGGGAGAATCATGCTCAACCTCACATGGAGAGATCACAAGACAGCACAGTATACAAGGAAGAAAACAGGGGTTAGAGACATCATAGAATCCATTAGAAAACTCAAATGGCAATGGGTTGGTCATCTTGCGAGAATGCCAGACAACCGATGGACATCACGACTTAAAACATGGATCCCCAGAGATCACATGCAAAACTGAGGCCAACAAAATACAAGATGGAGAGATGAACTAGACAAATTCAGAAAATACTGGCTCCATGATGCCCATGATAGAGAAATGTGGCAGATCCTGGGGAAGGTCTATGTCCAATGACGGACGTTAAAAGATTTGTATGTTGTCTGCAAATCTGAGGTTGCTCAGATATTTGCTGTCTATTTTAATTCTTCCATTCTCCCAGTCTGGGTTTTGGAAGATCGTCTTGAGAGGCAGGCTGTGGAGAGTTTGGGTGAGCTGATATCACCTTGTCCTACTCCTTTTTGGAGCTGGAAGGGTTTGGAGTCTTTGTTTATTGTTTCCATAGCAATTTGAGAAAGTCCGGGTTATTTGGCACATCCTGATGTAAATATGTTTATATATAGAGATATTGTACTTACCAGGATGTGTAGGTTCAACAGGTTGAAACTGTAAATAAAAATTATAGAACATGTTTACTGGACATGTTTATATGATTAATTAGTTACATCTATACACAAACACACCCACATTTACACTAATGCAATCACACATGCGCATGAACATGTAGACACACCCACAAACATAAATACACAACTGTACAAACACACTAACGCACAACCACGCACAAACATAAACACACAACAACACACACAAACACATAGAACTCACAGATAAACTTACAATGACAAAAACACATACACATAAATACACACTTATACATACAATCATAAGCTCATAGCCACATGCATACAGAAATACAAACACACACACACACACAAAACAAATTAGTAATAACAATAATCACATGTTTTGTAGCTTCCTTTGTATTTTTATAGTTTGACAAACAAGCTCTCCTGCCTTAATTATTAATTTAAATGGTTTGTTTGCTTTCCTAGTGGCTTTTATCCTCTTTCCCAGTGTCTCTTATACTGTTTCTTGCTCTCATGAGACATGACTATTATTTTTATAATTCATAAGGTCCATGATTATTCATTTCATTCATTGGCTAGCCGTCTGATCTTTTGACCTGGTAATGTTCCTCAGACAGAATAACCAGGAAGGTCACCACACATTGTACTCATTAGGTATATGATATAAATCATAGTTAGTACTAGTAAAGCACTAGTGAAAATAATGGGATTATTTATGTTATGTATGGATAAATTCAATTGATTCTCATACTTGTAAAATATTGTGTTGTGAAATATTCTTTATTATTTTGAATAAAAAAACGTTAAGGGGTATTTTTGGTGTTCATTGCAATACAGACATGCGGACATCGGATATTCTGTCACATGACGTCATTGGCAGCCGATGGAAAAAAAAAATTATTGGAATAGATTGTCTGTAAATGATGTCAGAACATTTAATGATATTTCATCTCTTCCTTACTCCCTATTTTTGTTGTTTAAAGTAGCTGGGACCGACTGACCGAAAAGTATCTAATAGGGATGTTTGTATACATCTGAAAGATAAAATCAACTTGGAACTCACAATAGATTAATGCATAATAAATCTTGATCTAAAAAATTCTGCTGGGACCCTAAATTCATATTCTTTGCTCCCTCTTCCTATCCTTTAATTGAATTACCTACATTTCTTTCCCTTTTCCCTTCATACCATATATGTCAAAGTTATAGTTTCAGTAGCAGCTATCAGCCCAAACCAGTTATTGCTGACTTATGATAACTATCATAAAAGGGTCAAATTGCTAGGCAGTTCTCTCAACAACTGAATTAAACTGACTAGTTTTATAAATCTACAAATTCATTTATCATAGATACAATACAATTGACCATGCAATGGTCAGGCTTGTTAATTATCTGTTTGCTTTAGCATGACAGAAATTAGCTACAAACAAAAAAGTGTTTATGATATTTTTATAATAAGATACTATAAGGAAGACTACTAACAGACACTAAAGGTATCTTCATTTCGAGTAGGCTGTTAAGATTGAGTTCTTTGTAGAGTTGGAGCCTGACTTCGTCGATTTGTACTTTTTTCTGTAGGGCTTTGTCGAAGTCTTCATTCTCGGCAGCATGGCGCTTCTCGACCTCTAGTTTTCCCAATCGTTCACCTCCCTGGGACAATAGACAAGGCAAAAAATTAAGGTTAAAAATCTGACACATGTAGAAATCATTTCAATCCTTCAAAAATAGAAATAGAAAGATCTAGTCAGACAATCAATAGAAACCATCATGTAACCAATGTGTTTTGGCAGCAAGTAATGTTGGGGGTGATCAATCAAAAAAATTCAAAATGGTTGATTTATTAATAAGTTACTTCTCTTGCCTTTTATTGGGCTGAGATGACTAAAAAATACTGCCGGATACAAACTAAGGGACCAATTTAGCATGAACTTATATTGAAAATTGAATCCCCCAGTAAAAACCTATTTTGGGGAGTGGGGTTGTTCTAAAAACAAAAAAGATCTTTTCAAATGTAATAAAGAGTAAATGTTGAAATTATCAGTCCTCTTGTTTCATTATATACATTATACATACATAGCCAGCCAGACCAAATTAAAAACTGAAGAAACTGGTGTTGAGAGTTTGTAATTAATACCATGAACCTTTGAGAAGTTCAGTTCAACATCAAGAGAAGTACTACGACAAGAAAAGTCACCTCTTTGAAAAGCAGATGCAAAGCTCATACTATTTTGGATGTTCATTTTTACTAGTTTTTCTCTCATCTCATTTTTGTTGCTCTCATTACAACGCCCTGGTTGTCTGTACAAGCTAATTATTTCTTAGATGGAGTATTGTGATTATAATTGATCTTTAACCATTCTCTGTGGCCTAATCAGTCATGGCATAGTCACGGTAAGACAGGCTCTCTAGGTTAAGAGACAGAAGTCCAAACTTTGCATGTCTGGTTAATCACACAATAGAACCAGTCATATGACCAACATCTTTTGCTAACATGCCGTGTTGGGGATGATCAATTAAAAAATTGGAGAAAGGGGAGATCAATGAATGAGTTATTGCTCTCATTTATTGTTGGCCAGTGATCAAGAGAAAAAGTCTGAATTTTCCAAAAACAAGTGTTTTGCAAACTAAGGGATCAATTAAGCATAAACTTACATTGTAATTTGATCCCCTCCTATTTAGAGGGGCAATTTAAGAAACACAAAAAAAAAGATTTCCGGGCATAATACAGAGTTAATGTTTAATTTTTTGGTACTCTAGCTCCATTGGTGTGGCCTGTACATATGATATGTACAGTCCAGCAGTCATGTGCATTATGCATACATAGACAGCCAGACAACTTAAAAACTGAAGAAACCTATCATGACATTTTTGGTTGACTGTTTATATCAAAAATATTGAAAATTTCCTGATTCTGATGATTTTGCTTTAAGATATCGCTGTTTTGAAAAATAATTTGTTTTACAAACCTTTTGGAGTTTTTCAATTCCAATTTTTATCCGTTTTGCAAAATCATATCGTTCCTCTGGAAAATAATTGTACAAAAATTATCTTTTAATATACATAGGTAAGATAATAAATCTGTAACCTAATGATGGAAAAATGCATTTATTTCACACAACAAATATTTATCTTTCAACATAATTTCCTTCCTCTTCAATGCACTTCACCTAACACTTCTCTATCAATCACATAGATCATACAGTATCGCACGTAAATGAACTGTGCTGTCTTGTAATCTCTCCATGTGAGGTTGAGTATGATTCTTTCATATCCATGTTGCATGGTTCTCAGTTTGAGGGTCAGTCTCTTGGTTAGGTTCCTTGTTTCAGCTCCATAGGTGACTATTGGGAGAATGCTCTACCAAAAGGTTACCACATGAGTGTGATTGTTCACCTTATCTGAAATATTCATTGTATATGGTTTCCAGTGGAAAAAACAAAACAAATCCCGAACATGAAGATATCGATGTCAAATCCTGCTGCAGGTGTGAATGTTGAAGTTTTTGACCAATGCAGAAAATGACACTTGTAGCATAAAAAATATACTTACGGAGAACAGCTTCTTGCTTTTTTCTTTCCAACTTTCGGATCAGTTGAGCCACTTCAGGATCTTGGTACATGTCAAAAGCCAGATCATCCAATGGAGAAATATAATCAGGCCTGAAAGTTAATATATGCATATGATCACACTCACACATCGAAAATTAATAATGATATCTGGATAGAAACATATAGAAAATCACACCAGCATATAAACGTGCATTTTACAATTGTATATGAGGAATTTTGGAAAAGATTTACTTGGAAAAGCCATCCATTGGAGTTTCTATTAGTGGATCCACTTCCAGGATGGGAGTTTGAACCTGAAATTAGAAACAATATAAAATGAAGAGGATGTGACAAAATTTACAAACACTACAGAACAACTTCACTATTTGCTATTGTGGATAATGAATATAAAGAAGGGCATTGAAAACATATAACTTTGTAGCAAGAAGTTACTTCCAGCAATATTTTTTTGTTCACTTTTGGTCCCCCTAAGTGAGGTCCTTCACACACATTTCACATCAAAGGATAGGATAAAGGGAGTTTTTTATGCCATAGAATTAAGACCAGTAAAAAAACCAACAAATAAACATTTTAAAATAGCTCATTGATGTCAAAATCGTAAATTTAGAAACACTAAAAAATGATCTTTAAAATGAAGACTAAAAATGACCTGAAAAGCAAAAAAAATGTTCAGATAACTTATAAGAGTGAGAAACACTAAAGAATGAAGATCAATAAAAAATAAAAAGATTAACATTGGGTAAGGCAATTGTTCATTGGATTCAAAAATGTCAAGATTATACTCATTGGGAAAACATTCAGAAAGAAGTTTTTGCAAAGAGTTCTGAAATATCTTTCGCCCCATTGTGCAGATGATTTTCTTGGCTTCATTCCCACTCTCAAAATAATTGAAGAGATAAATGTTATTGGAAGCAACATTGGTTTAGATGTTGATACAGAAAATGAGTTAGAATTTTTTGATTCACATGTAGAAGAATTGGGTAAAAATGGTTTTCAACTCAGTGAGCAACATGCATTTTAAGAAACTGAAGACAAAGTGGTTGAAATAGCTGAAAATACGGCTAAAAATCACTATGAAGAACTTGACAGAGGATTCAAACTTTTTGATGCCACCAAGGATTTTTAAAGGCATCCCTGCCTCTCTATAAGAAGCTCTATGTTAGTCGATCTCCATCTTGTTTCTCAGCTGTTGAAAGTCAGATTTCCTTGAAACTTGGTAGAAAGGTAACCCATGATAAGATGTTTTTTTCCTAGAAAAATCTTTGGCGTAGGGTCATATGATCTGGCAATAATGGCTTTTAAACTCTATATTTCAAAATCGATTTCCTCAGTTTTTTTTAGTCAGATTTAATCAAAACTTTGAAAGGTGCTTCTTGATAAGATGGTTCTTACCTAAGAAATCATCCACTCAGAGTTATGTGACGGATGTCAATAAAAGTGTTTAAACTTTATGGTTGATGCCTCATTGAACCTTCGTTTTTTGTTTATCAAAATATTACCTTGACATGAAAAGAAGTTTGGATTTACAGAAAGTTTGGGAAAGTTATAAGAAATCGTATAAAAAGAAAAAAAAAATCAAAATCTGTGAGGTCAACTTTAGACAAATATTTTTCTCTGGGGTAGTTATGAAAAAAATCGATAAATTGCTAAAATATATTACATAATATGGAGGAAGCCATTTGTTATAAACATGGATAATGTTATCAAACAGTTATTGTAATCAGAATCAGTCAGTCCCAAAGACTTCATTTAAAATGAATGAAAAAAAATTAGAAAATAAATTTCATAGTAATTAGAAACAGTCAACTAAAAGTGTCACCAAAACTATCAAGGTTTCTTCAGTTTTTAAGTTGGTCTGGTTGATCACACTCTTTAACTATTCTTTAATTGATCAACCCCAACACAGAATACTGTCAAAAGATGTTGGTCATGTGACAGTTTATATTGAGTGACTAACTAGATCTATTTTTCATTGTGTGAAGTTTTTTATGGCAATGAATTCGATATAAATGAATACAAATCATTTCAATTTTTATATCCTTTTCCAAATGTTATCTAAAAGATCCAGGCCCTAATTGATCAGAATTAGTGGCTTCCTCAGATGTAGGAGAAAAAATTAAAATTTTCCGGCACCCCCTGTGGTCCAGCAATTTTCCGGATTAAAGAACTTCTTATGATTCAATTTAGAGGGATTTTCTGAATGCCATAATTACCCCCAAATCCCATCGAGAAATACTTACAGGCTTCACATCATCCTGGACTTCATCTCCGATAACGTTTATGGCAACAATACCAACCTTCATGAAATCAAAGAGAAAAAAAGACAAATAATTTAGAAGACTTCAATAGAACTGAAAATTGTCTAGGACTTTGTATTTCATCTGTGCCTATACCAAAGGTGTTTGCTTGGAAGTGATCAGACTTTATGTGTGTGAAGCAAAATGCCAGTTAAGTCATGGAAAATAATTTTCTGTCTGTCGTACAATACTATATCTTCAAAATATTTTGATTACTTCTCTTTGGTGTTGCTAATTTAGATATTTCATATCTAAATTTAGATCTATTGCCAAGTTGGATTTTTATATCTAAATTTAGGTCCATTATGAATTTAGATATTTTATATAAATTTAGATCTACGGACAATTTAGATATTTTATACCTGAATTTAGATCTATTGCCAATTTAGATATTTTATACCTAAATCTAGATCTATTGCAAATTTAAATTTTATATCTAAATTCAGGTCTATTGCCAATTTATATATTTTATACTTAAATCTAGATCTATTGCGAATTTAGATATTTTATATCTAAATTTATATCTATTATAAATATAGGTATTTTCTTTGAATTTAGATCTATTACCAATTTAGATATTTTATATCTAAATTTATATCTATTATAAATATAGGTATTTTCTATGAATTTAGATCTATTACCAATTTAGATATTTTATATCTAAATTTATATCTATTATCAATATAGGTATTTTCTTTGAATTTAGATCTATTACCAATTTAGATATTTTATATCTAAATTTATATCTATTATCAATATAGGTATTTTCTATGAATCTAGATCTATTACCAATTTAGATATTTTATATCTAAATTTATATCTATTATAAATATAGGTATTTTCTTTGAATTTAGATCTATTACCAATTTAAATATTTTATATCTAAATTTATATCTATTGTCAATACAGGTATTTTCTATGAATTTAGATCTATTACCAATTTAGATATTTTATATCTAAATTTATATCTATTATCAATATAGGTATTTCCTATGAATTTAGATCTATTACCAATTTAGATATTTTATATCTAAATTTATATCTATTATCAATATAGGTATTTTCTATGAATTTAGATCTATTACCAATTTAGATATTTTATATCTAAATTTATATCTATTATCAATATAGGTATTTTCTATGAATTTAGATCTATTACCAATTTAGATATTTTATATCTAAATTTATATCTATTATCAATATAGGTATTTTCCATGAATTTAGATCTATTACCAATTTAGATATTTTATATCTGAATTTATATCTATTATCAATATAGGTATTTTCCATGAATTTAGATCTATTACCAATTTAGATATTTTATATCTAAATTTATATCTATCATCAATATAGGTATTTTCTATGAATTTAGATCTATTACCAATTTAGATATTTTATATCTAAATTTATATCTATTATCAATATAGGTATTTTCTATGAATTTAGATCTATTACCAATTTAGATATTTTATATCTAAATTTATATCTATCATCAATATAGGTATTTTCTATGAATTTAGATCTATTACCAATTTAGATATTTTATATCTAAATTTATATCTATTATCGATATAGGTATTTTCCATGAATTTAGATCTATTACCAATTTAGATATTTTATATCTAAATTTATATCTATCATCAATATAGGTATTTTCTATGAATTTAGATCTATTACCAATTTAGATATTTTATATCTAAATTTATATCTATTATCAATATAGGTATTTTCTATGAATTTAGATCTATTACCAATTTAGATATTTTATATCTAAATTTATATCTATCATCAATATAGGTATTTTCTATGAATTTAGATCTATTACCAATTTAGATATTTTATATCTAAATTTATATCTATTATCAATATAGGTATTTTCTATGAATTTAGATCTATTACCAATTTAGATATTTTATATCTAAATTTATATCTATTATCAATATAGGTATTTTCTATGAATTTAGATCTATTACCAATTTAGATATTTTATATCTAAATTTATATCTATTATCAATATAGGTATTTTCTATGAATTTAGATCTATTGCCAATTTAGATATTTTATATCTAAATTTATATCTATTATTAATATAGGTATTTTCTATGAATTTAGATCTATTACCAATTTAGATATTTTATATCTAAATTTATATCTATTATCAATATAGGTATTTTCTATGAATTTAGATCTATTGCCAATTTAGATATTTTATATCTAAATTTATATCTATTATTAATATAGGTATTTTCTATGAATTTAGATCTATTATCAATTTAGATATTTTATATCTAAATTTATATCTATTATCAATATAGGTATTTTCTATGAATTTAGATCTATTACCAATTTAGATATTTTATATCTAAATTTATATCTATTATTAATATAGGTATTTTCTATGAATTTAGATCTATTACCAATTTAGATATTTTATATCTAAATTTATATCTATTATTAATATAGGTATTTTCTATGAATTTAGATCTATTGCCAATTTAGATATTTTATATCTAAATTTATATCTATTATTAATATAGGTATTTTCTATGAATTTAGATCTATTATCAATTTAGATATTTTATATCTAAATTTATATCTATTATCAATATAGGTATTTTCTATGAATTTAGATCTATTGCCAATTTAGATATTTTATATCTAAATTTATATCTATTATCAATATAGGTATTTTCTATGAATTTAGATCTATTACCAATTTAGATATTTTATATCTAAATTTATATCTATTATTAATATAGGTATTTTCTATGAATTTAGATCTATTACCAATTTAGATATTTTATATCTAAATTTATATCTATTATTAATATAGGTATTTTCTATGAATTTAGAGCTATTACCAATTTAGATATTTTATATCTAAATTTATATCTATTATCAATATAGGTATTTTCTATGAATTTAGAGCTATTACCAATTTAGATATTTTATATCTAAATTTATATCTATTATCAATATAGGTATTTTCTATGAATTTAGATCTATTACCAATTTAGATATTTTATATCTAAATTTATATCTATTATCAATATAGGTATTTTCTATGAATTTAGATCTATTACCAATTTAAATATTTTATATCTAAATTCATAGCTATTACTGATTAAAATATCTTATATCTTTATCTAAATATAATTGATTTTAGATAAAAGATCTATAATCTGTAATTTTGAAATTCTTTTCATTAAATTTCTTGAGAATCGATAATCTCAAAAATTTCAAGCTTTACACTGCATTGCCTTGTGCGCTGACTAATATATCTGGCAAATGTCAACATTGTACAATGGCCAGTTGCTGGATAATTGCAGTACATACTCGCACACATACAGGCAGAGATTTCTTCAATTGTATTGATGGTTAGAAAAATTGAATACAAGTTCATGCAGAAATCAAAGGAATGAAATGATAATTGAATGAAACTAACTACTTGCCTTTACCATCTTCTACATATGAGGTAATCAATTCTGTAAGTTACCTTTTACCTTACACAAACAATTGTATCACAATCAGAAGACTATAATCTCATCTTTGCAAAAAAATCAAATTCTAGATTATGTCCTAGCCCCCATGGAAATTACTTGGTGTATCTTTTGAATTTAGGAATTGAATGCAAAGCAGCCAGGCTTGTCTTATCTAGATCTGACCAGATAAAATAAGACTGGTTGCAGCAGGGTCAAATTCTAGTCTGAACAAAGCAAAGTTACAGCAACTTTTGTATTATATATATAACAAATAAAAAAATTATAAAAAAATATTTTTTTCCAGTATAAATGTATTTATCTATTAGAATGAAATAAACCCTTACATATCAAAACACTATAGCCCAACAAATTGCCCGACCAACCAGCCAAACGAGCAATGGATTTATCTCTCTGTGTCTGTGTCGATACTCTGTCTCTCAGCACTTCTGGTCACATTTTGGGGCAACAAAATTTGTATGAGTACACCCCTAGGCACCATCTAAAACCTTTTTTTTTTTTTTCAAAAAAATGCTTTTTTTCGGTCTCTCTGGTCATTTTGTGACCATTAATGTCCAAATCTTGAGCTGGTATTTTTTTGTAGATAATTTTACGTAAAAGATCTATTTTTCCAGATAATAATAGTTTTTTTTAGATAAATAGATCTGGTACATGTAAAGTTGATTCACTTATGCGAAGTATGGATATATGTTAGAATTTCTAACATATATTCTGATAGATATGCAAAACTTGTCAATTTAGGTCAGTTTCCAAGAGATACAACTATCTATCAGTTGGTTGTAATTTCAAATCATGGTAGGGGAATGTTAATTTTTACTCCACTATATCTGGTCAAGATTGTTCTTGTCATTCTTGTTAGGGCAGAAAAACAAAGTCATCTCCAGGTTGACTAGAATTTGTCCATAGAAATTCAAAAATCATATTTTAAATCAAAATAATATCCAATCCATTGCTTGCAGGATCCATGCAAATTCAAAAACACTGTCCATTTTGCAATTAAGAAACTGAATACAAATTATTTATTAGATTTTAATAATTGAGAAAGAAAAGAATCCTTTTAATTACAGTTTTAAAAATACCCATTCCACACGTAGCAGGAGCTATATTAATTTCTACATGCATCTTTGCAATTAAGGAGTAGATGGCTCTTGGAGGGTTTCTTAAAATAATGTCAAGTAGCCCAATATGATTTATCAGCAAAAGTAAGACGTAACAGAGGCTCAAATAAGTGTTAATTTCTTACCTTGTTATAAATGTGTAAATTCAGTCCCTTTGTTTATGTTTGTATCTATGTATTCCAGCACTCCTGGCCATAGGGTTTTGTCTACAGACTTAGAAATTGGCATCAGTACTCCACTAGACGTCTTCTAGGAACAACTTTTTTTATTTTTAGAAAAAAGGCTTTTTTGCCCTTTTTTGGATCTTATTTTGATGGGTTTATTGATATCATCTAGATTATCCAGAATCTAGATGTTTCTAGATGTTTTCTGGGGGAAAAAACCAGTGATGTCATAAATAGCATTTATTCTGATCATATTTATTCTTTGATGGATTTTCTTTTACCTGACTTCAATTTTGTTGCTGGGGTTGTTTATTTATTGACTGCAATGGTGAGTAAATTATATTTTCAAAAAATATCCCAACTTATGAAACAGGTATGTGTATGCAAATTCCACAGTGCATCTTTGCAACAGAAACAGTGAAAGGTGTAAATTCCTTACCTGGTTGTAAAGATTGTGTTTGTTGATATAATTCTTGTGTAGATTAAGCTTCAAGAAATGACCCGTGGCGTCAACTTGAACAGATTTCAGTTCCCGGGCGCGGAAATTGGTTTTCTCATTATTAGATAGAGAAATGTATCTGAAAAATCAAGCAGGAATGAGTCTCAATTGAAAAAGTTCAAACAGAAGCCTAGCTGTAGGGATGGATTAAGGAGTGCCTTTTGAAAATGATCCCCAGGCTCCCAATGGAGGCCCTCTCAGAAGCTTTATAAAATATTTGGATCTCGCATAAGTGAATCACAATAGCCCACGTTTGAACTAAAACTAAAATCTAAAAATCTAAAAATTGATCTGAAACATATGTTGGAGTTTTGGTCAATGGTTTGTGTTAAGACTAAAATAATACCTTGCATGTGTATCAGAATGATTATCTGAAAAGTTATCAAAAATTATCTTAAAATAATATATTTTTTATCTAAAATTGTCTAAAAGAAACTAATCAAAGGGGACCTTACTGCACATATTTTATGTTTGAGAACTAATAGTATTCAGAAGTGGCAGGAATAGCAGGTAGTTGGTTCAAGTTTGAGAACTAGTAGTATTCACAGGTAGCAGGACGTTTGTTTATGTTTGAGAAGTAGTAGTATTCAGAAGTGGCAGGAAGTTTTTTTATGTTATTTCCGCTACTCGCTTCATAAGCCTGTTACGTTAAGGCCCATGATCCCTTCGTGTTTCTTTACTTGGAGAAGAGAGGTGTATGAAAGTTGATGGATGAACATAATGTGACCATCATTTCCATCAAGATTTTTTTTCAAAAGCTAGTCTAGTATAATTTGAGGGAAATAATTCTTTTTTTTGTTGCCCACCTGCTATTTTCCCAACTTGCAACCCCTTTTTTGAAGAAAAAATTAGCTATCATAAGACTTAAATTATTATTAATCAAATAACTCTAAAAAGTTGCCAAGAGGTGATATATTTAGTCAACTTTACAGTTTTTCTTAATTCCAAAGTAAGATATTCCTTCTGAACTTCAGGAACTTTGTTTCAAGAAAAGTAAATGGAATTTATTTCTTTTAAACTGAAGTGTTTTTCGTCTAAAATGTCTAATGCGACTCAAATTATGCTTATGTTTTGTTTACAGATAACAACTTTACACACATTCAATTTTCAAAAATATTTTCACTTCTATCTTACTCAAAAAATGTGTGTATCAGATTTTTCTTAATCTCTTCTCTTATTAATGGCACAAAAATGTTCATGATAAATTTATCTTTTATACAAGTTTGAGGTGTTATTTTTCTGCTGATAATATTGGTTCACTTCAACACAGTAGACCTACTATTTTTTGTATAAAAATCAATTTTGAAATTAAATAAAAAAAAAAAGTTCAATGTTATTTTGATGTTAAAATTCAGTTTTTTCATGGATTTACAGTGCCTATTTTGAACTAAATTAGCAGAAAAAGACAAAAGTAACACCTGTAATAACACAAGTCTGCAAAATTAAAAGTCTTTTGAAAAGTCTTCTTACAGACCCACAGTTATACCTTTGAGGACTTTCAGGGGCCTGCAGACCCTAGGTTAAGAACGCTGTACCAAATGTTGGAGGGGGCCCCTCAAGGAGCTAAGCCCCACCCCACTGAAACTCCAGCCTTGCCCATGTTTCTGACTCATTTTTTGGCGGGGTTTATTGAAATGTTCTGGCTTGAATGGATTTTGGCTCCAATTGGGTTCAGTTGGTATTGGAAAAGCAAATCGTGTTGGAACTTGCTACTGTCTATTTATTTAATATACTAGTGGCATGCTAAAAACCATCAACCAAAAAATGTACAGGCCGCACTACTGGAGCTAGAGGGCTGAAAATATAAACAATTACGACTTATTATATTTCAAAAGTGGAGGGTTCAATTTTCAATATAAGTTTATGCTAAACTGATCTCTTTGTTTGTGGCTAGTAGCATTCACACGTGTCTTTTTGAAAATCCAGATTTTTTTTAGTGATCATTGCCCAACAAAAGGTGAAGGAGTAACTTATTTATTGATCACCCCTAAAACAGCCTGCTGCCAAAATTGACATTGGTCATATGAAGGTTTCTATTCAATGACAAACCAGACATATGAGCAGTGAAGAAGATAGGGAAATTGGGGAAAAAGAAGAGAAAGGAAAGAAAGAAGGAAAGAAGATGAAAATGAAGGAATGGAAAAAAGGGGTGATCAATAAATACGTTTCTTCTCTCGCCTCTTGTTGGGCAGTGATCAGTAAAAAAGTTTAAATTTTTCAAAAAAAACCCAAACCAAGCACGAATGCTACTAGTCGCAAAGTAAATGACCGAGTTAGGATAAATATACATTTAAAGTTGACCCCCCCCTGCACCCTCTACTTGGACTGGAGGAATCAAAAAACAAAACAAAATAAATAAGTTTTGCCTAGACATATAAAGGAGTAAATGTTGAAAATTTCAGCCCTCTAGCTCGATTGGTGTGCTCTGTACGTGTTATGCATAGGTGGCCAGCGAGCTGAACCAATTTAAAAACTGAAGAAACATATGTTGACAGTTGATGTGACAGTTTTAGTTCATAGGTTCACAGAGAGAAAAGAAGGGATTTTTGAAAGCCAAAAGAACAAAAAGAATATCATAAAAAGGAACAGAATAGTTTTTGACCCCCTCCCTTTCTTAAAAAGAAGAAAAAAATCAATCTAGAAAATCAGTTTTACAAATAAAAGCAACTTATGCCGTGTGGCTTTTTGTCTGACATCTTTTTTTAGAAAAATGGCAAAAAAGATAAAATACAATATGGCCGCAGCAAATAAAAGGTAACATATATAGTGTTCATATAGCCTTTCCCCAAAATGCACACCTCTGAGAGCTTTTCCATCTGAACAGCTTAAAAATCGACATGAACATACTTCTTATTCAATGAATTTTTGCTCAACCCGACTTTTTGAATCAGGGTTAGAAAATGCCAACAGACAGAATGAGTGAAAAACTCCCAATTGGAAATCGGTAATAACTTTTTTATCCATTGGTCAATAAGTCAAACTAGTTTTACCTCGAACCATACAATGGTAAAATCTGCCTGCTGTGTTAAATTTCAATGTAGGCACCGACATTGTCTACCAATGTCTGGTATGGCTTCGACAGACCTTTGCAGGAGGTCTGGTGGCATGTTGACCATAACATATCGGATGCACTCATCCAGTTGATCCAGATTTTGTGGTTTGGTGTGGTTCACTTCCTTATTTGCCCACTCTCAAAGGAAAAAGTCACTGGGCGTAAAGTCAGAACTTTGTGCAAGCCATTCATTTTTAAAAGGGATTTCATTCTCACCCACTCTGTTTACTATGGTGTGTGTATGAATGTGCTAAAATAAAACAAGCAGTAATACTTATGAAGAAGAGGATTTCGTGTAGAATTATAGCCAAGAACATATTGTTTATTCTCTTTTTACAATCTGCGTTATCAACTCACTGCTGTAGAGTGATGGTTTGAGTAGAGTTGCGATAAAAAGTAATGATAAAATTCAAGATGAAAGAAAAAATCAATGGTGCTTGGCAATACTTCAGCTGATAAAAAATAAATCAGGATAAAGATAATGATAATAATAATGATGATGATACTACTAATGCTATTACTACGCAACAAATAATGTTTGTTAAAACAAATATAACTTTAATGATTGGGGAAGGACGAAAGATGATATTAAGGGTTGTATTTGGTCATCTGCCAGCTGTAAGAGCTCCTGTAGCCCAGTCAGTAAGAGCAGTACTGTATATAGGCAGGATGATATTAAGGGTTGTATTTTGTCTTCTGCCAGCTGTAAGAGCTCTTGTAGCCCAGTCAGTAAGAGCAGGACTGTATTTAGGCAGGATGATATTAAGGGTTGTATTTTGTCTTCTGCCAGCTGTAAGAGCTCTTGTAGCCCAGTCAGTAAGAGCAGTACTGTATATAGGCAGGATGATATTAAGGGTTGTATTTTGTCTTCTGCCAGCTGTAAGAGCTCTTGTAGCCCAGTCAGTAAGAACAGTACTGTATATAGGCAGGATGATATTAAGGGTTGTGTTTGGTCTCCTGCCAGCTGTAAGAGCTCTTGTAGCCCAGTCAGTAAGAACAGTACTGTATATAGGCAGGATGATATTAAGGGTTGTATTTTGTCTTCTGCCAGCTGTAAGAGCTCTTGTAGCCCAGTCAGTAAGAGCAGTACTGTATATAGGCAGGATGATATTAAGGGTTGTATTTTGTCTTCTGCCAGCTGTAAGAGCTCTTGTAGCCCAGTCAGTAAGAGCAGTACTGTATATAGGCAGGATGATATTAAGGGTTGTATTTTGTCTTCTGCCAGCTGTAAGAGCTCTTATAGCCCAGTCAGTAAGAGCAGTACTGTATATAGGTAGGATGATATTAAGGGTTGTATTTTGTCTTCTGCCAGCTGTAAGAGCTCTTGTAGCCCAGTCAGTAAGAGCAGTACTGTATATAGGCAGGATGATATTAAGGGTTGTATTTTGTCTTCTGCCAGCTGTAAGAGCTCTTATAGCCCAGTCAGTAAGAGCAGTACTGTATATAGGCAGGATGATATTAAGGGTTGTATTTTGTCTTCTGCCAGCTGTAAGAGCTCTTATAGCCCAGTCAGTAAGAGCAGTACTGTATATAGGTAGGATGATATTAAGGGTTGTATTTTGTCTTCTGCCAGCTGTAAGAGCTCTTGTAACCCAGTCAGTAGGAGCAGTACTGTATATAGGCAGGATGATATTAAGGGTTGTATTTTGTCTTCTGCCAGCTGTAAGAGCTCTTGTAGCCCAGTCAGTAAGAGCAGTACTGTATATAGGCAGGATGATATTAAGGGTTGTATTTTGTCTTCTGCCAGCTGTAAGAGCTCTTGTAGCCCAGTCAGTAAGAACAGTACTGTATATAGGCAGGATGATATTAAGGGTTGTGTTTGGTCTCCTGCCAGCTGTAAGAGCTCCTGTAGCCCAGTCAGTAAGAACAGTACTGTATATAGGCAGGATGATATTAAGGGTTGTATTTTGTCTTCTGCCAGCTGTAAGAGCTCCTGTAGCCCAGTCAGTAAGAGCAGTACTGTATATAAGCAGGATGATATTAAGGGTTGTATTTTGTCTTCTGCCAGCTGTAAGAGCTCCTGTAGCCCAGTCAGTAAGAGCAGTACTGTATAAAGGCAGGATGGTATTAAGGGTTGTATTTTGTCTTCTGCCAGCTGTAAGAGCTCCTGTAGCCCAGTCAGTAAGAGCAGTACTGTATATAGGCAGGATGATATTAAGGGTTGTGTTTGGTCTCCTGCCAGCTGTAAGAGCTCTTGTAGTCCAGTCAGTAAGAGCAGTACTGTATATAGGCAGGATGATATTAAGGGTTGTGTTTTGTCTTCTGCCAGCTGTAAGAGCTCTTGTAGCCCAGTCAGTAAGAGCAGTACTGTATATAAGCAGGATGATATTAAGGGTTGTATTTTGTCTTCTGCCAGCTGTAAGAGCTCTTGTAGCCTAGTCAGTAAGAGCAGTACTGTATATAAGCAGGATGATAATAAGGGTTGTATTTTGTCTTCTGCCAGCTGTAAGAGCTCTTGTAGCCCAGTCAGTAAGAACAGTACTGTATATAGGCAGGATGATATTAAGGGTTGTGTTTGGTCTCCTGCCAGCTGTAAGAGCTCTTGTAGCCCAGTCAGTAAGAACAGTACTGTATATAGGCAGGATGATATTAAGGGTTGTATTTTGTCTTCTGCCAGCTGTAAGAGCTCTTGTAGCCCAGTCAGTAAGAGCAGTACTGTATATAGGCAGGATGATATTAAGGGTTGTATTTTGTCTTCTGCCAGCTGTAAGAGCTCTTGTAGCCCAGTCAGTAAGAGCAGTACTGTATATAGGTAGGATGATATTAAGGGTTGTATTTTGTCTTCTGCCAGCTGTAAGAGCTCTTGTAACCCAGTCAGTAGGAGCAGTACTGTATATAGGCAGGATGATATTAAGGGTTGTATTTTGTCTTCTGCCAGCTGTAAGAGCTCTTGTAGCCCAGTCAGTAAGAGCAGTACTGTATATAAGCAGGATGATATTAAGGGTTGTATTTTGTCTTCTGCCAGCTGTAAGAGCTCTTGTAGCCCAGTCAGTAAGAACAGTACTGTATATAGGCAGGATGATATTAAGGGTTGTGTTTGGTCTCCTGCCAGCTGTAAGAGCTCCTGTAGCCCAGTCAGTAAGAACAGTACTGTATATAGGCAGGATGATATTAAGGGTTGTATTTTGTCTTCTGCCAGCTGTAAGAGCTCCTGTAGCCCAGTCAGTAAGAGCAGTACTGTATATAAGCAGGATGATATTAAGGGTTGTATTTTGTCTTCTGCCAGCTGTAAGAGCTCCTGTAGCCCAGTCAGTAAGAGCAGTACTGTATATAGGCAGGATGATATTAAGGGTTGTATTTTGTCTTCTGCCAGCTGTAAGAGCTCCTGTAGCCCAGTCAGTAAGAGCAGTACTGTATATAGGCAGGATGATATTAAGGGTTGTGTTTGGTCTCCTGCCAGCTGTAAGAGCTCTTGTAGTCCAGTCAGTAAGAGCAGTACTGTATATAGGCAGGATGATATTAAGGGTTGTGTTTTGTCTTCTGCCAGCTGTAAGAGCTCTTGTAGCCCAGTCAGTAAGAGCAGTACTGTATATAAGCAGGATGATATTAAGGGTTGTATTTTGTCTTCTGCCAGCTGTAAGAGCTCTTGTAGCCTAGTCAGTAAGAGCAGTACTGTATATAAGCAGGATGATAATAAGGGTTGTATTTTGTCTTCTGCCAGCTGTAAGAGCTCCTGTAGCCCAGTCAGTTAGAGCAGTACTGTATATAGGCAGGATGATATTAAGGGTTGTATTTTGTCTTCTGCCAGCTGTAAGAGCTCTTGTAGCCCAGTCAGTAAGAGCAGTACTGTATATAGGCAGGATGATATTAAGGGTTGTATTTGGTCTCCTACCAGCTGTAAGAGCTCCTGTAGCCCAGTCAGTAAGAGCAGCACTGTATATAGGGAGGATGATATTAAGGGTTGTATTTTGTCTTCTGCCAGCTGTAAGAGCTCCTGTAGCCCAGTCAGTAAGAGCAGTACTGTATATAGGCAGGATGATATTAAGGGTTGTATTTTGTCTTCTGCCAGCTGTAAGAGCTCCTGTAGCCCAGTCAGTAAGAGCAGTACTGTATATAAGCAGGATGATATTAAGGGTTGTATTTTGTCTTCTGCCAGCTGTAAGAGCTCTTGTAGCCCAGTCAGTAAGAGCAGTACTGTATATAAGCAGGATGATATTAAGGGTTGTATTTTGTCTTCTGCCAGCTGTAAGAGCTCTTGTAGCCCAGTCAGTAAGCGCAGTACTGTATATAGGCAGGATGATATTAAGGGTTGTATTTTGTCTTCTGCCAGCTGTAAGAGCTCCTGTAGCCCAGTCAGTAAGAACAGTACTGTATATAGGCAGGATGATATTAAGGGTTGTATTTTGTCTTCTGCCAGCTGTAAGAGCTCTTGTAGCCCAGTCAGTAAGAGCAGTACTGTATATAGGCAGGATGATATTAAGGGTTCTATTTTGTCTTCTGCCAGCTGTAAGAGCTCCTGTAGCCCAGTCAGTAAGAGCAGTACTGTATATAGGCAGGATGATATTAAGGGTTGTATTTTGTCTTCTGCCAGCTGTAAGAGCTCCTGTAACCCAGTCAGTAAGAGCAGTACTGTATATAGGCAGGATGATATTAAGGGTTGTATTTTGTCTTCTGCCAGCTGTAAGAGCTCCTGTAGCCCAGTCAGTAAGAGCAGTACTGTATATAGGCAGGATGATATTAAGGGTTGTATTTTGTCTTCTGCCAGCTGTAAGAGCTCCTGTAGCCCAGTCAGTAAGAGCAGTACTGTATATAAGCAGGATGATATTAAGGGTTGTATTTTGTCTTCTGCCAGCTGTAAGAGCTCCTGTAGCCCAGTCAGTAAGAGCAGTACTGTATATAGGCAGGATGATATTAAGGGTTGTATTTTGTCTTCTGCCAGCTGTAAGAGCTCCTGTAGCCCAGTCAGTAAGAGCAGTACTGTATATAGGCAGGATGATATTAAGGGTTGTGTTTGGTGTCCTGCCAGCTGTAAGAGCTCTTGTAGCCCAGTCAGTAAGAGCAGTACTGTGTATAGGCAGGATGATATTAAGGGTTGTGTTTTGTCTTCTGCCAGCTGTAAGAGCTCTTGTAGCCCAGTCAGTTAGAGCAGCACTGTATATAGGCAGGATGATATTAAGGGTTGTATTTTGTCTTCTGCCAGCTGTAAGAGCTCTTGTAGCCCAGTCAGTAAGAACAGTACTGTATATAGGCAGGATGATATTAAGGGTTGTGTTTGGTCTCCTGCCAGCTGTAAGAGCTCTTGTAGCCCAGTCAGTAAGAACAGTACTGTATATAGGCAGGATGATATTAAGGGTTGTATTTTGTCTTCTGCCAGCTGTAAGAGCTCTTGTAGCCCAGTCAGTAAGAGCAGTACTGTATATAGGCAGGATGATATTAAGGGTTGTATTTTGTCTTCTGCCAGCTGTAAGAGCTCTTGTAGCCCAGTCAGTAAGAGCAGTACTGTATATAGGCAGGATGATATTAAGGGTTGTATTTTGTCTTCTGCCAGCTGTAAGAGCTCTTGTAGCCCAGTCAGTAAGAGCAGTACTGTATATAGGTAGGATGATATTAAGGGTTGTATTTTGTCTTCTGCCAGCTGTAAGAGCTCTTGTAGCCCAGTCAGTAAGAGCAGTACTGTATATAGGCAGGATGATATTAAGGGTTGTATTTTGTCTTCTGCCAGCTGTAAGAGCTCTTATAGCCCAGTCAGTAAGAGCAGTACTGTATATAGGCAGGATGATATTAAGGGTTGTATTTTGTCTTCTGCCAGCTGTAAGAGCTCTTATAGCCCAGTCAGTAAGAGCAGTACTGTATATAGGTAGGATGATATTAAGGGTTGTATTTTGTCTTCTGCCAGCTGTAAGAGCTCTTGTAACCCAGTCAGTAGGAGCAGTACTGTATATAGGCAGGATGATATTAAGGGTTGTATTTTGTCTTCTGCCAGCTGTAAGAGCTCTTGTAGCCCAGTCAGTAAGAGCAGTACTGTATATAGGTAGGATGATATTAAGGGTTGTATTTTGTCTTCTGCCAGCTGTAAGAGCTCTTGTAGCCCAGTCAGTAAGAGCAGTACTGTATATAAGCAGGATGATATTAAGGGTTGTATTTTGTCTTCTGCCAGCTGTAAGAGCTCTTGTAGCCCAGTCAGTAAGAACAGTACTGTATATAGGCAGGATGATATTAAGGGTTGTGTTTGGTCTCCTGCCAGCTGTAAGAGCTCCTGTAGCCCAGTCAGTAAGAACAGTACTGTATATAGGCAGGATGATATTAAGGGTTGTATTTTGTCTTCTGCCAGCTGTAAAAGCTCCTGTAGCCCAGTCAGTAAGAGCAGTACTGTATATAAGCAGGATGATATTAAGGGTTGTATTTTGTCTTCTGCCAGCTGTAAGAGCTCCTGTAGCCCAGTCAGTAAGAGCAGTACTGTATATAGGCAGGATGATATTAAGGGTTGTATTTTGTCTTCTGCCAGCTGTAAGAGCTCCTGTAGCCCAGTCAGTAAGAGCAGTACTGTATATAGGCAGGATGATATTAAGGGTTGTGTTTGGTCTCCTGCCAGCTGTAAGAGCTCTTGTAGTCCAGTCAGTAAGAGCAGTACTGTATATAGGCAGGATGATATTAAGGGTTGTGTTTTGTCTTCTGCCAGCTGTAAGAGCTCTTGTAGCCCAGTCAGTAAGAGCAGTACTGTATATAAGCAGGATGATATTAAGGGTTGTATTTTGTCTTCTGCCAGCTGTAAGAGCTCTTGTAGCCCAGTCAGTAAGAGCAGTACTGTATATAAGCAGGATGATAATAAGGGTTGTATTTTGTCTTCTGCCAGCTGTAAGAGCTCTTGTAGCCCAGTCAGTTAGAGCAGTACTGTATATAGGCAGGATGATATTAAGGGTTGTATTTTGTCTTCTGCCAGCTGTAAGAGCTCTTGTAGCCCAGTCAGTAAGAGCAGTACTGTATATAGGCAGGATGATATTAAGGGTTGTATTTGGTCTCCTACCAGCTGTAAGAGCTCCTGTAGCCCAGTCAGTAAGAGCAGCACTGTATATAGGGAGGATGATATTAAGGGTTGTATTTTGTCTTCTGCCAGCTGTAAGAGCTCCTGTAGCCCAGTCAGTAAGAGCAGTACTGTATATAGGCAGGATGATATTAAGGGTTGTATTTTGTCTTCTGCCAGCTGTAAGAGCTCCTGTAGCCCAGTCAGTAAGAGCAGTACTGTATATAAGCAGGATGATATTAAGGGTTGTATTTTGTCTTCTGCCAGCTGTAAGAGCTCTTGTAGCCCAGTCAGTAAGAGCAGTACTGTATATAAGCAGGATGATATTAAGGGTTGTATTTTGTCTTCTGCCAGCTGTAAGAGCTCTTGTAGCCCAGTCAGTAAGCGCAGTACTGTATATAGGCAGGATGATATTAAGGGTTGTATTTTGTCTTCTGCCAGCTGTAAGAGCTCCTGTAGCCCAGTCAGTAAGAACAGTACTGTATATAGGCAGGATGATATTAAGGGTTGTATTTTGTCTTCTGCCAGCTGTAAGAGCTCTTGTAGCCCAGTCAGTAAGAGCAGTACTGTATATAGGCAGGATGATATTAAGGGTTGTATTTTGTCTTCTGCCAGCTGTAAGAGCTCCTGTAGCCCAGTCAGTAAGAGCAGTACTGTATATAGGCAGGATGATATTAAGGGTTGTATTTTGTCTTCTGCCAGCTGTAAGAGCTCCTGTAGCCCAGTCAGTAAGAGCAGTACTGTATATAGGCAGGATGATATTAAGGGTTGTATTTTGTCTTCTGCCAGCTGTAAGAGCTCCTGTAGCCCAGTCAGTAAGAGCAGTACTGTATATAAGCAGGATGATATTAAGGGTTGTATTTTGTCTTCTGCCAGCTGTAAGAGCTCCTGTAGCCCAGTCAGTAAGAGCAGTACTGTATATAGGCAGGATGATATTAAGGGTTGTATTTTGTCTTCTGCCAGCTGTAAGAGCTCCTGTAGCCCAGTCAGTAAGAGCAGTACTGTATATAGGCAGGATGATATTAAGGGTTGTGTTTGGTGTCCTGCCAGCTGTAAGAGCTCTTGTAGCCCAGTCAGTAAGAGCAGTACTGTGTATAGGCAGGATGATATTAAGGGTTGTGTTTTGTCTTCTGCCAGCTGTAAGAGCTCTTGTAGCCCAGTCAGTTAGAGCAGCACTGTATATAAGCAGGATGATATTAAGGGTTGTATTTTGTCTTCTGCCAGCTGTATGAGGTCTTGTAGCCCAGTCAGTAAGAGCAGTACTGTATATAGGCAGGATGATATTAAGGGTTGTATTTTGTCTTCTGCCAGCTGTAAGAGCTCCTGTAGCCCAGTCAGTAAGAGCAGTACTGTATATAGGCAGGATGATATTAAGGGTTGTGTTTGGTCTCCTGCCAGCTGTAAGAGCTCTTGTAGTCCAGTCAGTAAGAGCAGTACTGTATATAGGCAGGATGATATTAAGGGTTGTGTTTTGTCTTCTGCCAGCTGTAAGAGCTCTTGTAGCCCAGTCAGTAAGAGCAGTACTGTATATAAGCAGGATGATATTAAGGGTTGTATTTTGTCTTCTGCCAGCTGTAAGAGCTCTTGTAGCCTAGTCAGTAAGAGCAGTACTGTATATAAGCAGGATGATAATAAGGGTTGTATTTTGTCTTCTGCCAGCTGTAAGAGCTCTTGTAGCCCAGTCAGTTAGAGCAGTACTGTATATAGGCAGGATGATATTAAGGGTTGTATTTTGTCTTCTGCCAGCTGTAAGAGCTCTTGTAGCCCAGTCAGTAAGAGCAGTACTGTATATAGGCAGGATGATATTAAGGGTTGTATTTGGTCTCCTACCAGCTGTAAGAGCTCCTGTAGCCCAGTCAGTAAGAGCAGCACTGTATATAGGGAGGATGATATTAAGGGTTGTATTTTGTCTTCTGCCAGCTGTAAGAGCTCCTGTAGCCCAGTCAGTAAGAGCAGTACTGTATATAGGCAGGATGATATTAAGGGTTGTATTTTGTCTTCTGCCAGCTGTAAGAGCTCCTGTAGCCCAGTCAGTAAGAGCAGTACTGTATATAAGCAGGATGATATTAAGGGTTGTATTTTGTCTTCTGCCAGCTGTAAGAGCTCTTGTAGCCCAGTCAGTAAGAGCAGTACTGTATATAAGCAGGATGATATTAAGGGTTGTATTTTGTCTTCTGCCAGCTGTAAGAGCTCCTGTAGCCCAGTCAGTAAGCGCAGTACTGTATATAGGCAGGATGATATGAAGGGTTGTATTTTGTCTTCTGCCAGCTGTAAGAGCTCCTGTAGCCCAGTCAGTAAGAACAGTACTGTATATAGGCAGGATGATATTAAGGGTTGTATTTTGTCTTCTGCCAGCTGTAAGAGCTCTTGTAGCCCAGTCAGTAAGAGCAGTACTGTATATAGGCAGGATGATATTAAGGGTTGTATTTTGTCTTCTGCCAGCTGTAAGAGCTCCTGTAGCCCAGTCAGTAAGAGCAGTACTGTATATAGGCAGGATGATATTAAGGGTTGTATTTTGTCTTCTGCCAGCTGTAAGAGCTCCTGTAGCCCAGTCAGTAAGAGCAGTACTGTATATAGGCAGGATGATATTAAGGGTTGTATTTTGTCTTCTGCCAGCTGTAAGAGCTCCTGTAGCCCAGTCAGTAAGAGCAGTACTGTATATAAGCAGGATGATATTAAGGGTTGTATTTTGTCTTCTGCCAGCTGTAAGAGCTCCTGTAGCCCAGTCAGTAAGAGCAGTACTGTATATAGGCAGGATGATATTAAGGGTTGTATTTTGTCTTCTGCCAGCTGTAAGAGCTCCTGTAGCCCAGTCAGTAAGAGCAGTACTGTATATAGGCAGGATGATATTAAGGGTTGTGTTTGGTGTCCTGCCAGCTGTAAGAGCTCTTGTAGCCCAGTCAGTAAGAGCAGTACTGTGTATAGGCAGGATGATATTAAGGGTTGTGTTTTGTCTTCTGCCAGCTGTAAGAGCTCTTGTAGCCCAGTCAGTTAGAGCAGCACTGTATATAAGCAGGATGATATTAAGGGTTGTATTTTGTCTTCTGCCAGCTGTAAGAGGTCTTGTAGCCCAGTCAGTAAGAGCAGTACTGTATATAGGTAGGATGATATTAAGGGTTGTATTTTGTCTTCTGCCAGCTGTAAGAGCTCCTGTAGCCCAGTCAGTAAGAGCAGTACTGTATATAGGCAGGATGATATTAAGGGTTGTATTTTGTCTTCTGCCAGCTGTAAGAGCTCCTGTAGCCCAGTCAGTAAGAGCAGTACTGTATATAGGCAGGATGATATTAAGGGTTGTATTTTGTCTTCTGCCAGCTGTAAGAGCTCCTGTAGCCCAGTCAGTAAGAGCAGTACTGTATATAGGCAGGATGATATTAAGGGTTGTATTTTGTCTTCTGCCAGCTGTAAGAGCTCCTGTAGCCCAGTCAGTAAGAGCAGTACTGTATATAAGCAGGATGATACTAAGGGTTGTATTTTGTCTTCTGCCAGCTGTAAGAGCTCCTGTAGCCCAGTCAGTAAGAGCAGTACTGTATATAGGCAGGATGATATTATGGGTTGTATTTTGTCTTCTGCCAGCTGTAAGAGCTCCTGTAGCCCAGTCAGTAAGAGCAGTACTGTATATAGGCAGGATGATATTAAGGGTTGTATTTGGTCTCCTGCCAGCTGTAAGAGCTCTTGTAGCCCAGTCAGTAAGAGCAGTACTGTATATAGGCAGGATGATATTAAGGGTTGTGTTTTGTCTTCTGCCAGCTGTAAGAGCTCTTGTAGCCCAGTCAGTAAGAGCAGCACTGTATATAAGCAGGATGATAATAAGGGTTGTATTTTGTCTTCTGCCAGCTGTAAGAGCTCTTGTAGCCTAGTCAGTAAGAGCAGTACTGTATATAAGCAGGATGATAATAAGGGTTGTATTTTGTCTTCTGCCAGCTGTAAGAGCTCTTGTAGCCCAGTCAGTTAGAGCAGTACTGTATATAGGCAGGATGATATTAAGGGTTGTATTTTGTCTTCTGCCAGCTGTAAGAGCTCTTGTAGCCCAGTCAGTAAGAGCAGTACTGTATATAGGCAGGATGATATTAAGGGTTGTATTTGGTCTCCTACCAGCTGTAAGAGCTCCTGTAGCCCAGTCAGTAAGAGCAGCACTGTATATAGGGAGGATGATATTAAGGGTTGTATTTGGTCTCCTACCAGCTGTAAGAGCTCCTGTAGCCCAGTCAGTAAGAGCAGTGCTGTATATAGGCAGCTTGCCATAAAGTGATGGTCTGAGCAAAGTTATAATAAAAAGCAACTATAAAATTTAAGTCGAAAGAAGATATTAGGAAAAAATTAATAATGGGTCCACTGACAGGGTTTGATATACATTTATATACAAATGGTTCTTCCCTTATTTACCTGTGGGTAAAAATAGATCCAAATTTTTTACTAAAACAACTGCTATTCATATACCTAACCTTCTACTGCTAGTGATCAGAGGCTGACCACTGGCTCCAGTTGTATCGATCCTTTTTTTGATCTTCTGGTGATTTAGGATTTCAAAAGACCATTTCATCATCATCATCAGTCTTTGAACATCTATCGTTGAACATAGACCTTCCCCAGGATTTGCCACACTTCTCTATCATGGGCATGGGGAGCCAGTACTCTCTGAATTCGTCTAGCTCGTCTCTCCATCTAATATTCTTCCGGCCTCGGTTGGGCATGCAATCTCGGGGGATCCATGTCGTGAATCGTGATGTCCATCGGTTGTCTGCCATTCTTGCAACATGGCCAGCCCACGGCCATTTGAGATTTTTAATGGATTCTATGATGTCCCTAACTCTGGTCTTTTCTCGGATGTACTGTGCTGTCTTGTAGTCTCTCCATGTGAGGTCCAGCATAATTCTTTCATGTGCATGTTGCATGGTTCTCAATTTACGGGTCTGTCTCTTGGTTAGGTTCCATGTTTCAGCTCCATAGGTGACTATTGGGAGGATGTATTTGGAGTGCAACGAATATCCCTAATCCCCAAGGGTTTTTTGTAATGGTGTCTTCATCCAATCCCTGTATTTTGTCACCATGGGGGTCTCATCATAATCTAATTCTGCAACAGATTTTCCTTCCTTTAAACTATTGTACCTGTAGATTGGCTTAAAGCACAAACTTAACAAGAATATTTTTTTCAAATACTGGTATGTCTAGAAACCCCAGATTCCTTAAGAGATAGTTTTAAATAGTCACTCCACAGAAAACCGTAATTTGACCAATGTCTTTTTGCAGCATGTTGAGGATGATCAATTGAAAAATTGCAAAAAGGGGTGATCAATGAATAAAAGTAAAAAACCTTTTGTTTGATCTCTAAAAAGTATGAATTTTCAAAAAAAAAATAAAGCAAAAACATAGCCAGGCACATAGTAGGGATCAGTTTAGCATAAAATTATATTGTGAACCAAATCCCACACTAAAAACATTTTTTTAGAGGGGGATATTTTCAAAAAAACAAAAAATGCTGTATCTTTTTTCTAGACAGAATAAGGGGTATACGTTTAAATTTTCAACCCTCAAGCTCAATTGGTGCAGCCTGTACATGTGATACATACATACATAGCCAGTCAGCTACACCAACTTGAAAACTGAAGAAACCTATGTTGATAGTCTTTGTTGACAGTTTGTAATAGTCAAAAATTACGTACTCATTTTAAGCAAAAACAAGTTGTCATCAATGGTTATTTTGTTTGACGGTATCTCACAGAAAAGATGCTGACAGGGAAGGAAATGTGACATCTCAAAGTACTCACCCCAGGCGAATATATCGGACATTTTTAAGGTTGACGGGTGTTTTTTCAGCAACGTCACCAATATAAATTTCTATCTTGGATGCTGGAAAAAAATGATTAAAAAAAGAAGGGTTAATAAACATTTTCAATTTTTGGCTCGTATTTCTTTCGTCTTAATTTACCTCTGCCAACGAAGTTGGAGAGACATATATATTTGGTTGCGTCTTTCTGTCTATCCATTTGTCTATCTGTCTGTCCAAACAATATCTCTGAAAGTAGTGAATGAACTTCAATGAAATTTTGTGGAAGGGTAAGAAAGAGGTGGTGAGATTTTGGGATGGATCAAGGAATTTCCCTCTGATTGAGAGATATTTTTATGGTCTTTCCTATACATTTATGTATATGCTTGTCTGTCCATACGGTATCTCCAAAAGTTCTCAATTTCAATGAAATTCTGTGGAAGGGAGGGCAATAGGCTACGGGTGAACTGAAACTATTCAGATTGTTTGTCCAAGGTAGCGAGTAAACAGCCCATATCAGACATAAACAATAAGCTCAATGTGAGACTTGGACACACATCACTTTTAACATGGGAAACCTTACGTATAGCAACTGATCTATCCATTGAGCTACTGGAGCTTTCACGGTCGGTAGAAGATGAAAGTGGGCTGCCTTTCAAATATCATTAGTCCAGAGTTTGTCCTTAGTGAGGATAGGTTTATTGGGCTTCACAGCCACCTACAAGCCTGCATCAAAAAGTCAGACGATCCTCCCCAAATCTTTTAAAGTGAAGAACAAGCCAGAAACAAACAACTAAAGGCACTAAGAGAGGGTATACTTCTGTGAACATCATACACTAATTAAAAAATGAATGAAAATCAGTTCATATATAGCTACGATGCAGATCCTGGATCTGCTCCAAAAATTTATTCACTTCTTCCTCAGCCCATGGTGCACCATCCTACAAAATGTTATTGAAATTCAGTGAGAACTTTTGGAAATATTGTGTGGACAGACAGATGTGAGTGAATAGATATACCTCTTCCATCTTTATTGGAGGTAAAATAACACGAAAAGAAAGAGATGTTGTCAAACTCTGGTTCGATTTAGAATTGACTTTATTTTCCACCATAACAAGAACAATCCTCGCCAAAATCTACAGGAATAGAATTTACAATGTTTGTCGATTCCATCACATTTAACCAAACAGATAAATAAAATTAAGATTTCCTTATTGTGATTTGAAATCACAACCTAGTGACTGTAGGAGACTCTCTTACTAACTGAGCCAAACTGCCGAGCCTTATAGATTTATGAATCTATTGTATATACAATACAAAAGTTGCGGTAATCATTTCCAGTTGGAAGAGAAGTAGGAGTCAAGTTTGATCCTGCAGCAGTCAGGCTTGTTGGTAAAGAGCAGACTGTTGTATGTAACAAAATTCTCGCCCTATTCTTGACCCAACTTGACTGAGGAAACATTTGAGGCTATTAAAGAAAATCCAAATGAATATGATAAGTTTTTGGCGCAAGTCTAAACAAATTCAGTGATTGATTCAACCTGACCTTCCTGATATCATTTAAATAAAATCCAAATGTATTTAGATATAAATTAATCATTTCAATTCTCAGGTTGAGTAATGAATTCAAATTTTATGTGGTCATGTTGTATTAAACTAGTATTTTAAAGTAGTTTAAGTCGTTAATCACATCTCAAAGGCTCTAATTCTGAATATGGTTTCATGGCACATTGACTCCTATATAATGGTCATGTTGTGCCAAATGTTCTTAAATAGGTTCTCATAGTCTTCAACCACATCTCCAAGGTTCTGATTCTAAGTATGTTTTTATGGCACATTAACTTATATACAATGGTTTTGTAGTGCTAAACAAGTACTTTTAAGTGGATTTTTGTAGTCATTGGTTACATCTCCAATGTTCTTATTATGAAGTTGATTTCTTGGCAGAATTTCAGACAACAATAGGAAGATCAGAGAACATTGTGGCTGAGGCTTTATTATGAAAACAGCCACAATGAGAACACTAGTTGAAATGAATTGTGGAATAATGACAATCACAAGTCTTAGACAATACTAGGAAAACTGGAGAAGGTATTGGCCAGGACATAGTGACAAAAATGGTGATAAGAACATAGGTCCACCCGGATATCATTAGGGAGGTTGGAAAAGATATTGGTTGAAAGTTAATTTTAAAAGAAAGAATGATGAAGAATAGTACCAGTCTGGATAATGATGTGGACTTTTATCAGGATTTTAGACAACCCTAGGAAAGCGGGAGAAAATTTTGTCCAATATGGAGGGACAAAATCAGCAGGGATGAGAATGCTAGTCTGGATAATGCTTAGAATAATGATAAGTTCTCTTGTCCAATGCTGTCAGATGAAACTGGGAATATTAATCCTTTTTAATACTGTTACTGTAACCTCTTGGGTGCAGTGGATGAACTTCAAAGAATTCCTTTTACAACTTACTGATGAGGTATTGATGAGATAGGATTTGTATCTTCTTGATTCTGACTCTTCCACTGAGCTGAATAACGATGTCTTGGGGGTACATACAAAACCTATAAAATAAAGAATTAAATGTTTTTGAGTTTACAAATAAGACATCAATTTTTGAATTATAAGATGAAGGAAGATATAGGGAAATAATAAATAAATACTCAATCAAAATATGACCCATTTGAAACTAAAACCTTTTCCCTCAAATCCTTAAATGATAATATATTATATCTATAAAATTCTTGAGGTTCAGTGGTCAGAAATCCAGTGAAAGTATGACTTATGGCTTTCCTATTATTCAACCTTTTTATTATGGATAAATAGTTTTAAATGCTTGTGAAGATGATAATCTGAAAGAGAAATGTTAAATTAATATGGAGGATGTTGCAAGACTTCATAAACCAATTCTCTGAGTTTAGAAACAGTCAGTCTTGATGTCCCTGTCTGGAATTGTTTTTTTATTGGCTGTGTTTACACCTTCAGAAATTACTCTTTGAAGGCTTTCAATGAATACAATGTATCTTTCCAACAAGACATTTCACACGCTATCAACATGATTTTATAAGAAGCCCCAATAAAATGCAAATTAAGTCTTCTTCAGTGGTGCTAAAAAAATCAAGCAGATCTTCTACTGAACTGATGTTTGTAAGTTGCCAATGCAAATCTTTCTGGCAAGACATGGAATCTAATATGGTTCAACACAATCAATTACTTACCTCAAGTGTTGCTGAGCAAATTTACAAAGTTTCATGGATAAATTTTTATTCAATGTTGATATTTATTTTCAAATAATCATCATTATCATCAGCTTTTTAGCATCTGTCGTTGGACATAGACTTTACCAGGATTCGCCAAACTTCTCTATCATGGGCATTGTGGAGCCAGCATTTTCTGAATTTGTCTAGAGCGCCACACCATCTTACTTTCTGGTGGTTACAATTTCTCATATGATCTCTTTAGGGATCTGTATTGTGAGTCATCATGTCAAGCAATTGTCTGACATTCCTGCAACATGTTCAATTCATTGCAATTTGAGTTTTCAAATGGTTCCTTTGATATCTCGGACTCTTTTTTTTCTCTAATATATTGAGCCGACTTATGATCTCTCCATGTAAGGTTGAGCATGATTCTTTTATATGCTTGTCAACCTCGTGTGATTCTTCAAATATAATATATTTTCATCCATCTGTCAAGAAACAAAATGGGGGAAATCTTTTTTGTAGTCGTAGTGTCATATTACATATGCCTGCAAAGTTTCATTTAAATCTGCTCTGCACCTTAGGCATGCATAAATTATATAAATCATTACATTTATATAATTTGATATGATATAATTTATATCATATAAATATAAATTATATGCTGAAAGTTTACCTGGGGATGAGCGGGGACTTGATGGGTGAAGGATGATGTGGAAAAATTCATAACTAAGTTGTGATCACTTTGCTCACTCCCCTTGGACGAATGAAGGTACCCCACGCAGCAAAAACACACTCGCCCATAAGCCATCCTGTTTTCATGAACTAAAACCTCTTCATTATATAGTATTATATTTTCTTGCTGGTAAAATGATTGAGTCAATCTGTTTTATTAATTGATGTATTTTATTGACTTAGAAGAATCAATATACAATTCTACCCAAGAAATCTCGGGTCACCTTGGACCCCTGGGCCCCAGTGCTATGTACCAATAGCACCGCACTCTTAGAAACCCATCTCCTCACCCCAAAATATGCAAAAACCAAGACAACAAAAGTTCTTTTACCTGCCAGACTGCCATCCTTTTGTTAGGGGTCCATGGTGGTTGAGTTCTGTTGCTCTGTAGTTGACATCTTGACCTGATACATGGGCCACTCGGAAGGATATTTTACTAGGCATTCTGCTACCATTAATCTGGGCATGGTGAGTCTCGCCAAAAAGTTCTCAGTGACCCATACCTTACCGGAATTTTGTACATAGAAATCGTAGAGCTATCACATGACTGTGCTGTCTTTTATTTGACTATTGGAGAATTTAAGATTTAGAATCTTCTGAGAGGAACATTTCATCCTTCATTGAATTCCTTGAGAGTTCATGACTGTTTGATCTGTAGAAAGATACGAAACAAAGTATTTATAACTTAACAAACTAAAAGATACTCAGAGAATACACACCACTGCCAACACCATATGCTGACTAAAAAGTGGATGAAAAGAAAGGAGAGGATTTTGAGTTACTTCACTTGAAATCTCAATTCAGCCATTTTATTATCTGTTTGTTTTTAATCTCTTTTTCTACAGAATAAAAAAATATCTCTCAATCAAAGACAAATTTCTGGATCCACCCCATTTAATTTAATCACCACTTCCTTAGCCCATGGCTCACCCTTTTACGAAATTCCATTGAAATTCATCCAGAACTTTTGGGGATATCATATGAACTGTCAGACAGAGTGACATAAGTGAATACATATACCTTTTCTAACTTTGTTGCAAAAGTAAAAAATCAAAAACCAACTTTTCCGAAATAAACAGTTTTCTGGTTTGAGGCCCAAATTGATGGGGAGTTTGAATTGACAAATCAAGTTCCATGAAGGTCAGAGTAGTCTAATGGTTAACAACATGGGGAAAGTTGCAGTCACTTCTCTCACTCCCTTTGGATATATAAAAATACTGCACACAGCAAAAACACACTCGTCCTTTAGCCATCCTGTGGGATTTTCTTGTTCTTGAAGATCATTTGCTCAATCAAAAGCTTGCCAACCCCAAGTGATTCTTTGCATTATTTCTTCTTCTTTTGAGGATTTCATGGAGATTCATTGGCCCAGGTAGATGTGGTTTTGCTCCATTGGTACAGCCTTAAAGTGCTATGCATAGATTGATAGATAGCCAGCCAGATCCACCTAAAAACTGATTGAACCTATACTGACAGTTTTGTCAAAAGTTTTTTTTGATGCTTTTAAATGATTGACAATACTTTATCTGATAATAATAAAAATTTATGACAATTATCATTGATGGAGGTAAAAGTTTTAAAGCATATTTCAAATTCAAAATTGATCCCGCATTTTATATCTTCACCAATTTCTTTTGTTTTCAAATCAAATAGTGATTATGTATGAGTATGCTTCTCAGGATCACTTTTAATCTTTCTGAAATATAGGAATGCATAGGATCAGTTGTGGCTAGGTTATGGGGGATCACTTTACGAGATGGTTATAAGATGGAATTGATCCCCCAATTTATGTCCACACCAAATCCATGTTTTTGAATTAGCGATTATGTACGAGTATGCTTCTAAGTATTATTTTCAATCTCTCTGAAATATACAAATATATAGAATCAGTTGTGGCCAGATAATGGGGGATTTGCTTACAATATTGTTATAATATAAATTTGATCCTCTATTTTATGTCATAACTACATTTGTGCGTTGATCAAAAATTGATTGTCTACAAGTCTGTTTTTCAGAGTTACTTATATCTTATCTGAATTAATTATCATGATTTCAAAGAACGGGAAAAGTCGATCACAAGTGTTTTTATCTTTGATGTAAATACAATGCAGTAAATTGTTGATATGGTTGGTTGGGCCCATGACCAATGTACCTTGTAAATTTCAGTTGCCAGTGTGCACAAAAATTTTGTGTTGTGCAAATTTTTTCTTTTAACAAAAGTACACTCCCAGCATTGACATAGTTTCTTTCGAAGTTGTTGGGTTCAGAAAGAACAGATAAGAAATGTCAACAAATCATTTGAAGTAAACATTACTACAGGGTGCACTGTTAAGCAGTACTGACCTCAAAGAAAATCCAAGAGCTTTCACAGACATTTCTGACTCCAATTCATGAGTTGACTAATTTAATTTAAATATTATAATCAACCATCAAAATTGTATTATAAATAAATGAACAATCCCAACAACTGATAAATCATTCAATATAACCATTGCTTTGTGATATCAATACTGAGAGGATATTTTCACCCAAAATTGCTTTATACTATTTTATGTATCATATATAGTATATATTGAGGGGTAGAAAACCTCTAAAGTCAGGGTACCTTTGCTTTGATGTACAGTCTGGGATCTTTGCCCAAAGTTGCAGGTTGCTGTACTGTCCTGATTCTCCCTCAAAGGGATGGTAGAACTCTATAGTCAGCTTGGCATCTATCAACTGTGGATTGTTCACATGCTGTAGTTCAACCCAAGGTCCATTTTACTCTCAGGATGCTCCCTCTCTGAGGATTCACGTAGTGAGTTGTGATGTCCAACAATTGTCTGACAATCTCGCAACATAATCAGCCCATTGCCATTTAAGTTTGCTTATGAATTCTATGATATCTTGGACTCTCGTTTCTCCTCCAATATACTGTGCTGTCTTGTGATCTCTCCATGTAAAGTTTAGTATAATTCTCTCTCCTGCATATTGCATGGTTCTCAGTTTGATGATGAGTCTTTTGGTTAGGTTCCATGTTTCTTCTCTACAGATGATTATCGTTAGGAAGCATTTGTTGTATACCCTTCATTTAGCATTAGCAGAATTTTTTTATTCTTGAAGAATAACTGACAAACTCTCATTTCGTAGAACATTGGTTGTGCTAATGCCAAGATGAACAGAATACCGGGGCTGATCAAATATACTTTCATGTCTGCTTGCACCTTGCATACTTATTATTTGATATTTGAAACTCTATTTGAAATCACCCCCTATTATTACACAGAGAATGTGTCACTTGGCCTAGACAGTGTAAATAGAGTAAACAATTAAAAAAAATAATATAACTGTCATGGTTGAGAACCAAGGTGCAGATGTGCAAAGTCAATAAACAAGAATGAGAACCTGGGAATGAAGCAGTTATTTGGGCCTTTGCCTTTCCGCTGGGCTATTTAGCTCAAAGGTAAGGGCAAAGCTATGTTAAAGCAGCTATCTAGTCACAGGTTTGATTCCCGTAGCAGCAACATTTGTTGAAATTATTCTATCAATTTACCTTGTCTTACCCAAGTAACACATTCTCCGTGTAACTATGGGCGGTCATACCAAACTTATTAATATATATTCATACATATATATGTATCCAAGTTACTGAATAATATATATATATATATATATATATATATATATATATATATATATATATATATATATATATATATATATATATGAATTTTAAATTGCGTTATATTTTATAAGCGGCTACCCTATTGGTGATAGGTGTGATTGCTGCAGCAGTCCAATTTTCTTAAATTGTTTATTCTATTTACATTGTTTAGGGCAAGTGATATATTAACCTTGTAACAACCAGAGATCATCTCAAGTAAGTTTCTATATAATATAACGCAATTTATAATTCATTTTGTCGGACCAAATATGTCCATTTCTTGATACATATATATATATATATATGTATGTATGTATATATATATATGTATATATATTGTGTATTCAGTCAGCATCCCTTCTTTTAAACAAGTATTATTAAAAAGTGTAGATATTTTTCATCTGTCCATTTTTTTCCTAAATTTTTTGAGTTTCCTGATGTTATTTTTGATCGTCAAACTGACTATCAGAAACAACATCTGAAAACTAGAAAAACAAAAAATGTTTATCCTTTTCAATATATATATATATATATATATATACAGTTCCTGTCATAAGTATTTGAACAAACAGCCATTTTACTTCTAATTGCTTGGGCTTGAGAGGTAGAAACAGAAACATGAATAAAGATAGAGAGAAGATTAGATTGTATAGAAAGAGATGAAATTGATAGATAGATAGATAGATATGAACGAATTGAGATAGATAGATAGATATGAACAGAAAGATTTATGGATAATGAATGATAGATAGGAAGACTGATAGATAGAAAGATATATATATGAACAGAGATATATTGATAGTTGAACTGATAGATAGTTATGAACAGAGAGAGATAGATAGATATGACCAGAGAGATAGATAGATAGGTATGAATATATATATATATATATATATATATATATATATATATATATATATATATATATATGAACAGATATATAGATATATTTGAACAGAGATAGATATGAACTAAGAGACAGGGAGATAGAGATGGACAGAGAGACTGATGAATAGATATGAACAGAGAAATAGATAGATAGATAGATATGAACAGATAGATAGATAGATATGAATAGAGAGAGACATAGATAGATTTGAACAGAAAGAGATAGATATGAACAGAAAGGTATGAACAGAGATAGATTGATAGATATGAACAGAGATAGATATAAACAGAGAGATAGATAGACTAATCAATAGATAGATAAATAGAGAGATAGATAGATAGATATGAAAAGACAAAGATAGATAGACATGAATGAATAAATAGATATGAACAGATTGTGATACATAGAAGTATTAAAGAGAAAACCACTAGAAATATTTTTGATCTTAAAGATTTTTAAAAGCATCTGAATAATTAAGGTTTGGAGGGTCCAAAAATTAGCCTTAATCCATTTAGGAGGATTAGGAGGATTAGCACAGATTAACAGTGTTGATTTATTGGCTGGGAATGCTTGGAGTGGAGCAGAAAAATAACATGACTGACTGACATATTGTTGTGACTACAAGGTGCAATTGATTGGCTAAGAAGATGGAGAAAGAGAAGAAGAAGAAGAAGAAGAAGAAGAAGAAGAAGAAGAAGAAGAAGAAGAAGAAGAAGAAGTGAAAAGAGAGATGGAAAGAAAAAGAAGAAAAAGGGGGAAAAGAAGGATATGGAGAAGAAAAGAAGAAAAGTAATAAAAAAAAAAGAGTGAAGATGAAGTCCCCAGTGAGGATTGAAGACACTGTATGATTTATCTATTTGGAGATAATTCACCTTGGCATCTCTTTTTATCGAATGATGTTTCATTGAAACAGCTTTTCATCCAAAGAATTTTTATCAAAATGACTTTTTATCAAAACAACATTTCATCGAATGGACTTTTATTTGAACCAAATTTATCGAAACATTTGTTTATTTCTTGTCAACACTTCAAAAATATTTCCTATACAAGAATGATCCAATAATTATTTATCTGTGATCTAAAGCAGATATCTTATAAAAATGTTAGTTGTAGATATGTCAAGAAATTCTCACCAAAAAATCAACCTTATATTTTAGAAAATAAAATTAAAATAAAAATTTTTCTTAACGTTTCACATGTTCCTACTAGAAAAGAAAAAAGCCCAAATTTCTGTCTTAAAAAAAATAAAGAAAGATTTTCATTATAACATAGAATTGGATTGTTATAAAGTCAATATTTACTTTATTTTTCAAAACTTCTCCTTTTTCTTGGATTCACTGACAAAAACATTTTGTTTACACTCATCTGTCAGTTTTTTTGAATATCTTTAGTCCTACGAAGTTTACTCAAAAATGTTTATATCAAATTTTTTTCCATTTTTTTATCTTCACTAAAGACATAAAAATTTCAATGATAAAATTATCTTTTATACCAATCTGAGGCTTTTTTTTAAAGTGTTGCTGAGAAAACTTTAGGGCATACCTATGTTACTGTTTTTAAAAATTGAAATTTTAATAGAAAGTTTACATTCAAATTATTAAAACTATTCTTAATTCTTATATCTTTTAAATTACAAATTTAAAAAGTCCATTTGTTCGAAACTTGTTTCAATGAAATATTGTTTCAACAAAGTTATTCCGATAAAGAGTTGTTTCCATGAAATGTCATTTCAAAAAAGAGTCGTTTCGATGGAATGTCATTTTGATAAAATGTCTTTCCATGAAAAGTTGTTTTGATGAAACTTTGTTCGCTGAAACAATAAAAAGTGGTTCAATCAAGAGATGGGGTATGATCATTTATAGACATTTTTAATGTTGGAATTTACAGGTAATTAGATTAATTTTATTAAATTCACTGACAGTATAAATATTTTTGGGGAATTTATATATAGTTTTAGTACTTTTAGATAACTTACAGACATTATCAATTATCAATAATTATTGAAGGTAATTCTCAAACAAGATGGAATCCCTGAACATTTTCTATTCAGAAGAGGAAAAATCCAAATGAAAAATTTAGTTAAAAATAGTTTGGACATGAATCAGATATGGCCTGCCCTGCTTGAAGTGTACGCTTCATGCCTAATAATGATATGCATTTAGATTTGTGGAGGGAAAGGCCATTTTCCAGCTTGTGTCTGAGAATGTTTAGGGAAATGAAAACAAATATAGAAAAATACAGGTCCTGTTAGTCAATTGATAGACACCATCATGTGATAATTTTCTTGTTGTCTTGGGTGGGTGATCAATTAAAAAATTGGGAAAACGGGTATCAATGAATGATTTGCTGTTCTTGGTGTTTTGTTGGGCAGTGATCACTAAAAAAGTCCGAATTTTCATAAAACAAGCCTGAATGCTGCTGGACACAGATCAAGAGAGGGATCAATTAAGCATAAAATTAAATTGCAAAATAAACCCCTCCCCGCCAAAAAATTCTCTTTAAGGGGAGAATTGAAAAAAAAAAATCAAAACAAAAGTTTTTTCTTTGCATAATAAGGAGTAAATGTTTACATTTTCAGCATCCTAGTGCCATTTAGTCATTCGAATGGCCAGTCAAACCGATTTAAAAACTCAAGAAACCTATGGTGACAAGACTGGTAGACAGTTTCTAATTTCTTCAACATGGAAGATTTCCAAAGAAATCTGGGGAAAAAAAATCAAATTCTATGCTTAAGAATGTGGATCAATATTAGTTGAGACCATTTTAGCACCTTACTGAACCCTTTATGCTATTACCTGGCATCACCCATCTCCTCTCCAAATATGTTATTTTATTAATTGTCAGTGTTTGCTTTTTAATAATTCCTAGTCATCTAGTATCAGAGGTAAATGAGATTCCTCGGCCACATTGCATTCTAGGAGATTGTCAGGGTGCTGTGTTGAGATCTTCATATTATCCCTAGGGCATGGAGAATTGACAGGCAGCACCCGTCTCCTCTCCAAATAATATTAAACAAATAGTACTGGGTTACATGGAATCAGTGGTTGGGAGGAATCCTTGACTTGACTGCCATCATATCATCTTGGAGATAGCCATAGAGCTTTGCAGGGCCTTCTGTAGGGAAAGGGGTATAAGTAGGTGTTGCCCACCACCTCTCCAAGTAAAAATAATTCCTGACCACTGACAATCTCTCTCTTCCTCCTGATTTTCTATAGTAAAATCATTGGCAATGCATTTACATTATACGTATAATAGCCCAGACTGCAAACAGACCATATATATATATATATATATATATATATATATATATATATATATATATATACGTGTGTGTGTATGTGTGTGTGTGTGTATATATAAATATATGTATATATACATATATGTATAAGTGTATATATGTATATATGTATGAATGTATACATATATATATATATATATGTATATACACACACATATATATATATATATATATATATATATGTATATACACATATATATATATATATATATGTATATACACATATATATACATATATATATATGTATATACACATATATATATATATATATATATGTATATACACACACACATATATATATATATATATATATATATGTATATACACACACATATATATATATATATATATATATATATATATATGAAAATGATCATCTGTCTCTACACGATTAATATATCACTCAATTTAGACAATGTAGAATAAACAATTAAAGAAAATGTAGCTGCTGCAAGAATGGAACCTGCCACCAATAGGGTAGCCGCTTCAACATAGCGATGTTCTTACCATTGAGCTAAACAGCTGCCAGTAATGCAAAGGCCCAAATAACTGCTTTCAAACCATTATTGGGGGCTGTTTAGCTAAATGGTAAGTGTATCGCTACTTTGAAACAGCTACCCTATCAGTGGCTAGTTCGTTTCCTGCAGCAGCCCCATTTTCTTTAATTGTTTATTCTATTTACGTTGTCTAATTCAATGATATATTAACCATATAACAACGGGAGATCATTTTCAAATAACTTTTTATATTATATAACGCAATTTATAATTCATATATATATATAATAGAGAGAGAGAGAGAGAGTTGCCCTGTTGAAAGTTGAGACAGAGCGTGTCGTTTATATAGGGTTGTTTATTTACGAGTTATTCTGATCATGTTTCGAACGGAAAGAAGCTTCATCTTCATTGGAAAGATCTGACATCTCAGTGTTAGTAGAGCTGAAAATGGTTATGTAAAATCAGTAAAATCAGACATTTGATTTCAAGTCCACCATACTGTGGGTCAGCAAACCCAATTGATGGAGATGGCTGTTTTGAGAATAGGTTACTGGCCCATTTGAGTAGGGGTCATCCTGGGGTCAAGTCTCCAAGAAACTGGTTGCCATGGGGACATCCCAGGTGGGGAGAGAGAATGAATAGCAGAATAGGGGGATTAAAACTAGTAAGGGTTGATGATCAGAAATCTTGGTTTTTAAGAACCATATGAGACAAATATATCTTGCATTATTAAGAAAAATACCCACGTTGAAGATTCTTACATTATTGTAGATGCAGTCAGTTCGATTTAGTTTTAATCCTTCATTTTTTTTTTAGAAATTAAAAAAGGATTTTTAAAAATTTGTTTTTATGATTATTTGTTTACTAATATATTCTTTTAATGTGAATATAATTTTCCATTCCTTGGTGTGAGGGTGGTTGTGAGTATCCTACTCATTGTTATGAAAATTCTTTTTTGGTTTTTGGTGTATAAGGTAATCTTTTGGCTTATGGTGTGTGTTGGTTTGGGCTTCTGAGCAGTTTGGGTATTCTGATGGAAATAGTTTTATGGGTTGGAGTTAGGCGTCGGTTAGTTTAATTTGGTGTTCAGTTCATTAGGGGAAAGAGTTTGTAAAAGAAGTATCTACATATTTTCGTGATTCTCAAGGATTTTGGGGGCCTTGTTATATATGTATATATATATATATATATATATATACATATATATATACAGTATATGTGGTACAAATCAGGTTAGCAATATAACATAATATAATAATATATCAATAATATAAAGCCACTTCTGAAATGTAATGGATTTATTCCATAGAGTGTTCGATACATACAACTTCTTACTCTTGAATTTAAGTTGTGTTAGAGTAGAGCTGGAAATAAATAGTAGAATGTGGATTCGCTACACAAACTAGATTATGTTTCAGCCCTCCCTGGGCCTCTTCAGGCAAATGATTGTCTATGTTATTTTTGGTCTATTTATTGGGAATTTGGTGAAAATGTTATGAGTGTGGTAGTGAGTGTTATGGGGATATTCATTTTGTCAAAGGGGTTTGAACTCTGTATAGGGGTCATTCCTGCAAAGATGCTTAGTTGTGGTCTGGGAATAATTTCTATTTTGACCTAGGTATCTTGGCATTGGGTTTTATTGCCCCTGTTGGTGCCTTTTGTAGCTCTAGTGGTAGTATTAATCTTGATGTTTAATTCATAATGTGTTTGGGTATGTTTGAAGGTAAAAGATGGTGATATATATATATATATATATATATATATATATATATATATATATATATATATATATATATATATATATATATATATAAAAAATTTTCTTGTTGAAGAGAATTCTTTTACTTCCTGATTTTAATTACAGGCAATGCATTTCTATAGTAAAATCATTAGCACTGCATTTACTCTACATATAATAGCCCTATTCTGCCAGCAATGCTTTTATTGATTCCTGACCCCTGACAATCCCTTTCTCCCTGATTTTCAATGCATTTCTATAGCAAAATCATTAGCAATGCCTAGTGGTGGTAATCGGAGAGAGGGTTAAGGTGTATACCTACTTCTCATTTTCCAGCACAGAAATTGGCCTTATTTTTTAAAATTGCCCACAGGTGCTTACAGTGGCCCAGAACCCCCAGTTGCAATTGAAGGCCCTCTCTAGTGATCCCTGAGCATAAATTCAAAATACAGCTTCAGTATATACCTAGTTGCCAAACCCCATTTCCCTCACTTGCAATGCTTGTATTTATTCCTGACCCCTGACAATCCTTTTTTTCTGTTTTTCAATCCGATTCTATAGTAAAATCATCAGCAGTGCATCTGTATCATACTTACAGTAGCTGGGTTTATCGTTTAACTACCTACTGCCAGAATTTGACGATATGAGTGAATAAAGATTAGAGTGAATAAAAGTAAACACTTGTTACATACATAAAAAAGTAAAAATAATTCATGTTGTATGAGAGATCTTTGTCAATAAAACAAAGCATATCATAATACAACATAAATGTAATCATCATTTTTGACAAGTTCTATACTAGTTCATTTATAAAAGCTTCATTTTATTGACAAAGTTAAAGTAGATATTAATCACTCATATAAATGCATTATTTTTAAATGCTGTGTTTTATTGACTAATTCAAAGAAGATATTGTTCACTCATATAAATATTTTATTATAAAATGCTTTATTTTATTGACAAAGTTTAAGAAAATATTGTTCACTTATCTGAATGTATTATTTGTAAATATTTTATTTTCTTGACCAAGTTAAACAAATCACTAACTCATATGAATGCATTATTCTTGATTATCTTATTTTATTGACAAAGTTAAACATATTATTCACTTGCATGAATGCATTATTTCTAAATGCTTTGTTTTGTTGACAAAGTTGAAGATATTGTTCACTCATATGAATGCATTATTTTTAAATACTTTATTTTATAGACGAAGTTGAAAAATATCTGCGTATAGGGTCTACTTTCGTTCAGATCACAAAAATAGGCTAAATAAGGTAAGTCAGATTTTGTAATTTTGAGATGAGTGATGATGTTATGGGTGCTATATTACAGCTTTTGAAGACATTACCCCCTTCCTCACCAAAAAAGGAAGAAAGGAGAAGACCCCTACTGTACTCCCGACTGAAATGTGGGAATAACAAGAATGTAATCTACAAATGGTAGAACATAGCAAAGGTGGTTCCACCTTTGTTAAGTAGTGCCCTGAAAACTTTCGAGGAAGTTGAATTTATATCAGGTCAATATTTGCCACAGAAAGAGTAAAATGCCATATTTCCCGGCGCTGATAACGTCCCAGCGTCGAGGACACCCCAATTCTTTCAAGCAAAATGAGAAAAGTAAGGAAAAAGAGAACGGGTTGGCCAGGCCCAGATAAAGGTGCTAGCATTTGATATGGGGGCCCTAAATTGTAAAAAAAAATACGCATAGATATTCAAACGCAGAAATATTTTACTTGAAAGAATTTTCTTCGTTTACTAAGTATGGACAAATCATACGACAAACGTATATAACATTTCAGAGGAGTATTATTTGTTTTTCGTTTTGATTTCTATGCAGCGGCTATGACTTCGGTTTCGAATACCATCGTATTTAGGGGTGGAATATACATCACATAGATACCAAACTCCCATTATTAACGTGTTAAAATAATAATCGTAATAATGATTAACGGTGATAACTAGCTAAAATCGCCAACATTAAAAAAAACATCCATCCAGTCTTTCGTGAACCTTAAAGGCAGTTTAGTACCAACAGAATCTGACTTGATAGCCGGGCAGCATTTTGCGCGGGGCCCTTGAAAATGCAGGGCCTGTGGCATATACAACTTATGCTTCATAGTTAACCCTGAAACCTATGAAAAAAGAAAAGGTAACCTTCGGCCTGTAGGACGTGGGGTTTGATAAATATTCGAGATTTCTTTCAGGGAAAAATATAGCGTCTTCAACGCAGAGAATCACGATGGTTTTTCTTTAATACTTGAATGTGAACTCGTTCACGGTTTGCAAACACTGAAAGATTTAAATGATTTCTTACCCGAAATTGGCTACAAACTATGTTGATAGATTCCTGGATTTGAACCGACCGTTAAACGAAAAAAAAGGGGTATCACTGCAAGGTCCAATTCGAGTCTATAGCGCGTACTTTGCTTCCTATACAACAGGGACCATTCACACCTTTTTCAACTACTAAGGTAGATAAACACTTACGGCTTTTGAAGCAATCAGCCTTTTCACACGTGAGAGTATGGCCACTAGAGAGAGAGAGAGAGAGAGACAGAGAGAGAGAGAGAGAGGGAGAGACAGAGAGGCAGATAGAGAGAGGGAGAGAGAGACAGAGAGAGAGAGAGAGAGAGAGAGAGCAGAATGGAAAGGAAAAATGGGGAGGGTGTTTCAATCGCCTACAAGTGGTATATAGATATAATTTGTTGCTTAACAACCACAATTACCTGAACGAACGGTGGGTGGACTCAGGTGTGCTTTGGGTGAATGGGGTGGGTGTCTGATGCCATGTTGTCATGGTGATTAACAGGTACGTTGATTTGGACGTGTGTTCAAACAATTGATGTGTGGCCGATGTATGCATCGATCAGTGTACGCGTATGCGTGTGCGTGTAATACGAATAAAGAGAGCGTATGTATACTTGCATGTATGCGGGCAAGTATGTATGCACGTACGTACGTATGAACGTACGTATGTATATATGTATGTACGAGTTGTTATCCAAACGTTCGGGGAACGTAAGACGTGAATTGTGTGTGCATGTATGCATGTTTGCACACGAGTGAGTATGTGTGTGTATGTATGTGAGTATGTGTGTGTGTGTGTGTGTGTGTGTGTGTGTGTGTGAGAGAGAGAGAGAGAGAGTATTAAAGAAGAAGCGTATGTGGTGTATGTAAATTGTAAGACGTGAATAATGTATGCATGTGAATGTGTGTGTGTGTGATAGATAGATAGATAGATAGATTGAAAGAGAGAGAGAGAGAGAGAGAGAGAGAGAGAGAGAGAGAGAGAGAGAGAGAGAGCATATGTTTGTATGTAAGTATGGATTGATAAAACGTAAGTGGTCAAATTACTTCTTTAAAGACAAAAAAAGAAATCGAAGTTCTTTATGTCCTCGCGGAGATATTTCAAGGGGTGTGTGATTTATCTAGTCAGACGCGTTGGACGCTGGGTGGGGGATAAACAGATTGATCTATCCATTCAAAATTCCCCGAACTTCTGGGCTACCATACATCGTTCGGAGTTTCGTAAACCGTTGTCTTGGTAACGTGTCAAGTGTCTGGATGGATTAGTGAGAACATAGACAACTAACACTTACACGTCCCATTAATTCGTCAAGTACATAACTTACTGATTTCCGATTTCAGGGTGGAATCGTTTGGAAAAAAATTAAATCTGCTTGACTGGTATTACAAATCTGTCAATCTATCTATTAAACAACCGTAGCCATCAAAGACGGTTAAGGGTTCTATCCCACTTGGATTTTTTTTATATGCATGTGTGTTTGTTTTTGTTTGTTCGTTTGTTTGCCTTCCTGGCCATACCTTTTTGTCTATTGACTTTTTTCTGCATCAGAGTGTTTGGACAACTGCTGCGCATCGCAACTCACCCCAGTGATCACAGGTAAAAGTGGGATCGATAAAATACAAAATAACATAACAAACAAGATATTTTCAGAAAGTACTGGCTCCGAGATAGAGAGGTCTGGCAAATTTTAGTGAAGGTCTATCCCTGAAACAAAACGCCAAAAGGCTACTGATATCAATGATAATGATATATATTTCAACTGCCCCATGGTAAGAATTAGTTTATTTCTACGATTTTGCAGCTGCTGCTTTGCACATCTAAGTCAAAGAAAGCAAGCGAAAAATAATCAGGAAGACAGCATTTACCCTGAATTTCATTTTTACCTATTAGAAAAATGGCATCAGTGCTCAACTAGTCCTCCTTCAAAAATGTTTATTTTTTTGATCTTCCGAAAAAAAAGCAAACTTTTTGACCTCCTTTGAATCTTATTTCGACGGGGTTATTATCAAATTCTAGATTCTCCAGATGTATTTGTAAAACTCTTTATTAGATGTTTCCCAGTGGAAAACGCCAGTGATGTCATAAGTAGAATTTATTCTGACCATATTTATTCTTCGATGGAATTTTCTTACATGACATCAAATTTTGACGCTACTGTTGTTCATTCATTAACTGTGATAGCGAGTCTTTATTTCTATCTATCTATTTATCTTTGATAAGCTTCGGTATTGAATTGGTATATAAAGCCGGAAAGTGCACCGTTTTGAGATATGTCTTTCCGTATCGAGCAATTTAATAATAATGAAAAAATAGACTACTTCAGGCAATGATCTTATCCCTGTTAAGAATACCCCCCTTGTGACCTCACGCACTTATTCCAGCGTTACTTTCACATTTCAAAGTCTGCAAAGCCATAAGCTGTCCCGTCGCGTTCACCTTAATCTCGTACACAGTCTGGAATCTCTTTAGGGTAAAGCAAAAAATCACAGGGAGCCAAATCTAGATTATTGAAGTATTGACCGACTCGGTCTTTGTGAATGTGACGGTCTCACAATACACAAACTGACTCAATGGCACCTCAGAACCGGATGATTAAACCCACAGGAGAGTGTCTGTTCAGGTCTACGTTGGATACTCTTCGGACAAGCCTCATATACACTATGATAACACGTCAGATGCATTTGTGTATTTATTTTTCGTCTGAAAAAATATTGTCACTAAAGGGATGTAACCTATTTAATGATGATTTACATAATTGTTTCAATCGTTCACGCATAGAAAATGAAATGTATATCCATATATTTCCTTAACACAATGCTGTAAACAGTAATTTATATAATTTCTTCTGTTTTAACTTTCCAAATCACTTAGATAAACATTGTTACTAAAGGGACGTAACCTACCTAATGGTAACATTGAAGAGTTACATTCCTTGCATAATTGTTTCTATCGTACATGTATATTACTTGCAATGTGTATCCATGTTGATGGATGCCGTCATTTTTGACGGCATTAGTAAAGTAGTATTTCAAATAATATTAAATCAACTTAACATGAAGTGGTAAACGGTAATTTAAAATCAACAAAGGTGGGAAATTGAATTGCGAAATGCTCAAGAGTCAATTAACAGAGAAGTTCGTATGCATTCACTCGAGTCAATATATTTTATTGATTTCTGGCTTGTTGAGAGTTTACTTCTGTCGTGGATATTAATATGTAATAGCTCTATTAACGCCTGCATTAATTTCTGATCACTGATAATAACTTTGAAAGGCTTTCTATCATAAAATCATTAATAACGAATTAGAATTATAGATATAAAAGATGTGGTGGGTCACTCACTAGAAACAGTCAAGTGACCAATGTCGTCAAGCAGCATGCCGTGTTGGGGGCGATCAATTAAACAAATTGGAAAAGTGGTGATCAATGAATAAGATACAGTGGTAACCAATGAATTAGTTACTTCTCTCGATTTTTGCTTGGCAGTAATCATTAAGGAAAGTCTGAATTTTTCTAAAAACAAACGTGGATGCTACCGGACACAGACTAAGCGATCAATTTAGCGTAAACTTGCATTGTAAATTGACCCTCCCACTGGACTTCGGTTCACAATAGGTTTTTATAGAAAGATTCTACTTTCGGATACCAGGGCGAACCTTTGGTTTATTGCTTTACTTTCTCCTTTTCCAACATTTACTCTCCCAGAAAGCACATATCTTTGCCAACACCATACACTTACTAAAACTGAATGAAAATTAATTCATATATAGCTTTGATGCTGGGGAATTAACTGTGCGTATTTCGATTTCCCGTATTTCGGACTGTGCATTATCTATATAAAAGATATCTCTCAATCGGAAAACAATTCTTGGATCTGTTCCAACATTAAATCACTTGTTCTTCAGTTCATGACCCACCCTTCCGAAAATGTCATTGACAATAATCGAGAATGTTAGGAGATATTGGACAAACATAAAATAATACGATTAAATACATATCAATAACTGAGAATAATATCTCTCAATCAAAAAAGAAGTCCTGGATTCATCCTGAAATTTAATCAATCCTTCCTAAGCCCATGACCAACTCTTCCACTAAATCTCCAAGAAATTCAATGAGAACTTTTGGAGATATTGTTTGGACAAACACACATAATGCATACATGTATGCAGACTGATAGAAAGACAGACACAGGCAGAGACACGAGTGGATACGTTTGAATGGCCGACCAAAGAACCCATATAAAAAAGTTGACATTTTTTTAATCATCAGAGCTCCGATATTTTTTTTATTTTGAAACTTGAACACTCAATAAATCATTGTGTAGAATATTCGAGCTTCAAAATAAAAAAAATAAGAGCGTGGTAGCTATAAAAATAACGGAAGTATCAACTTTTTGAAAAAGGATTGCTGGACTCTTATTACGGACGCCCACTCAAATGCCTCTTCCAACTTAAAGATGAAAAATTACTTCTTTCTAATTAACTGCGATATTCTAAGCCCCCATTTCCCTAAGAGATTATGAAATCATTTGTATTTTTGTGTTTGGGACAATACACCCCGGGGACGGCTATTTAGAAAGCATGGCATACTCCATCGATTAATATTATTTAATAATGAGGCAAAGCAGGACTCTACTTTGTTGCAGTGTTGCTTTGGTTACGAATCTTTTCAATGAAACCAGACGATCATTTTTTGTTTTGTTTCGTTTGTCAACTTCGACGATGTTTTTACTATCGTCTCGCACCAGTGGTTGTCAAACCAATGGCTGCGACCTGAATGAGGGTTCAAAGAATCTCCTGAAGGCTGCAGAAGGGCTACAAAAGAGAAAAAGACAAAAAATGTAAAATAAAATAAAAATGAAAAAAATGAAGGAAATTGTGACCATTCCCGTTTCAAAATGACTGCCACCCCAGCCATAAAGTTGCAGGTGCTGATGGTGAATTCGATGTCAGAGAAGCAGACAACAATAACCAAAAATCTAAACCTAACAATAACCCTAAAAATACTGACCCTAACACTAAGCCCCCAAATCTGACCCTAAAAACTCTAACCCTAAAAAAGATAAATCTTGCAGTTGGAGCGACGGACATTTTGAAAATGGAAAGGCAACAATAACCAGAAGGAAAAAAAATGAAATCATTTTACATCACAAATTTTTAATATAAATCGTCATTGAGACTTCGGAACAGGAACATACTTAAAACTCTCGGCGTTTACTAGTCTATTCATGTCCAATACAGGTTGATTTATCATAATTTGGATCAAGAGATTCTGGATTTGTGAACATTTGCATTACATCTGCATTAATGAGATAAATATAACCACTCTCTCTTTTTCTTCTCACTGTTAATCATAAAGATATCTGCAGCATTTTCGACATTTTCCACGATATCTTCGTACAGATGAGTAAATTAACAAAAATGCAATGATTAATGCTTGTAGGTGTGGTAATGACTGTGATTTGTTCCGATTAGGACTTGTTTCATCTTTCATCATTTGTGACATAATCATAGTTTTAAGGTTCTTAAAAGTTACACAGAGATAACCAAGCGTTTCCTGCGGCCAGAATGAGTTGAATGTTTTGGAAATCGGTATCATTTCTCACCTTTGAATCATTGTAAACTGAAGTCAGATATGGAATTTTCCATTCTTGATATCAAGTTGGCTTTAAAAAGTTTCAGATTTTGAAACATTTTGATTTTCTGTGTTTCAGATAAAGGGTATCCAACATGTACTTGTACTGGTTATCCAATAAAAGTTCAATTTCTATTTTTTTTAATCATTGTCGAAGACTCTGAAAAATACTTAAATAAGTCCTTTTCTGAGGAAGCACGAGAAGATTGTATTCATCAATAAATTGAATACAAGGTCTACCTAGAATATATCGAGCCATCGAATGCTGACGGAAAAATAGCCTACAAAGGTCACCTTTAAAGTGCTCCCCCTGGAGCCTCACATATTTATCCCAGGACCTCTGACACTTTTTTTAAAACAATGCCCAAAGTCCTCTTTTGGGATCGTGCAATTTCCTTAATCTCGCCCACAGTCCGAAAAGTCGGAAGTCAACTGAGATAGGGTCTGTCAACAAATACGCAGTAAGGTTATCTCTGATTGATCGCTAACTTACATCATAGCCACGCAACAGATTCTCAAGATATTCAAAATTGCTGGATACAGACCCTGTATTCACCAATGCAGTAATTACATTTATATCTATGTAGATTTGTCCATGTCTGTAGCCAAGCAATGAAAAACAAATCATTTATTTTACGCACCAGATATTTATTTGTCAAAAAAATCTCTTTCCTCGTCAATGCATTTAATTCAATGGCGAATATCCGCAACATAGAACGAGTGAAGATTTCAGATCAAAATTCAGCTGATAACACCGTTTCAGGCTACAGAGATCCACTCTCTCTTTCTCACACACAACAAAACACATCTATATTTTTGAAAACGATACATTATTTGAAACTCTATTTGAGATGACATCCTGTTGTTAAACGGACAATGAATCACTCGGCCAAGACGATTAAAGAAAATCGGGGCTGCTGTAGGAGACGAATCTTCGACCGATAGGGTATCCGCTCCAACGCAGCGTCGCTCTTAACCATTGAGCTATAGAGCCTAACGGAGAGGTGAAGGCCCCAATAACCGCTTTATCTCCACTCCTCTTACCTTTACCTTCATCATTCACAGCCCATGTTTGCAAATGCAAATTATAACTAACGCTGTCAACCATATTAATAGGTAATTGATATACAACCCGACAGAATATTTATGAATGCTTTATATCATTTGGAACCCTTTTTGATATGGTCTCCCGTTGTTAGAAGGAAAATGAGTCACTCTTTATTAGGAAATGGATATATAATCGTACAGAATAAGATTTCTTAAGGTCATTTAAAAAAAGTTTCATATAATGTAACGCATTCATAAATATTCTATCGGATTATGCATCCATTTTCTTATAAAAATGATGTGTGTATATATATAATATATATATATATATATATATATATATATATATATATATATATATATATATATAAGATGGGATACCATCTTTTGCTCACAGAGCAAAGCTCCTCCCAATGGTGGACTCATGTTCCACATCAAACTTATAATTTCTAAAAGTACACACACACACACACACAGAGCACACACACACACACACACACACACACACACACACACACACACAGAGCACACACTACTGAAGATGGGAATACCTCCCGAAACATGGCTAGACCATAAATGAAAACATTTACAGATAAATAAACCTAACTGCTGTACACTTTACTCCCGAGTCTCTCTCACTCTCTTTAGTTCAAATTATATATAATTATATATATATATATATATATATATATATATATATATATATATATATATATATATATATATATATATACAAAGGCTCTAATAACTTCTCGGTCTATATCTGCTCCATTTGTTTCTTTCAACGTAACGATTATGTAATTGAGAAATGGATATATGATCCGACAGAATGATTATAGATTGAGTCATATGGTATAGAAACTCTTATTTGAAATACGTCTACCATTCGTTGCAGTAAAAGCAGAAGTGGGAGGTGGAGTTGGAGTAGCATAGCCTGTTTTTTTTTCAATTGATTCTCATGCTTGTAAAATATTGTGATATGAAATAATCTGCAAGTATAATTTTCAATAAAAATCGTGAATTAGACGTTCTTTTATCATTTTTGTCGTTTTCCTATTTTAACATCGTTACCAGTTGGTAGAAAAAATGATCGGAATCGATTTTCTTTCAATGTATCACGTCTTTTAATGATATCACGCCCTTTAATGACATTAGACCTCTTTCTGTCTTCCTATTTCTGTTGTTTACTGTGAGACCGACGGGCCAACCAAATAGCGTCTGATAGAGATGTGTATCGACACATCTGAAAAATAAAATGCAGATTTGGACGACGAAAAGGGATTCAACTTTGAAAAGACACGCCTTACAGCAGCAGGGTCAGACTCTACCCTTACTTCCATTCTGACTAAAGATGATTATTGCCACTTTTGCAATGCAATGCTCTTCCATAGGTACTGGATGGGATAATGGAAAGTTTATAGCCACACTGAAGAGATGTAATACATCGAAACAGCTGTCTGTGGATGACACAATAATTAATGCTCCTCTATCCAGGGTTGATCACTCTTTAAGTGAGGTAACTCATCCATTGTAAGCTTATGCAATGCTCTTCCATAGGAATAGAGCACACTGGTGGATGGGGAATTTCTGCATAAATAAATATATCGGTTAGAATGAGATAGACCCTTCTGTACCTGAAAGACAAATTTTTGCAGATAAGTAAGACTTGGCTGTTTAGCTCAGTCAGTAAGAGAGCTGGCTACCGATCACTTGGTCCTGATTTCAGATCACTGTATAGAAATGTTAATTTTATAAATGTATTTATAAATTAGAATGGAACAAGCCCTTGCATACTTTAAGACCAATCTTCGTAGATATGTAAGACTATTAAATTTAGCCCACTTGGTACGAGAGCTGCCAACCAATCAGTTGTGATTTCAAGTCGAGGGAATGTTAATATTACTGAACGTTTTGGTGTAACGTAAAGAAACAAACAGTTACGAATTTTGCCGTTACGGTAGAAAAACGGAATCAACTCCAGGCTTGAACTGGACGTCAACAACAACTGGTTGCTTTACGATATCCGAATGTAATGAAAGTAAACATAATTTTTCCCCCCATTAACGTTGGATTCGAGTAAAATCATTTTCTCTCCGTGTTAGGTCTGGATTTCCATTCCTTGTCCCTTTTGAATAGTGAAAGCCACCTCGGGTTGAACTCTGCATTGTTCCTCTACATACCAAAGAAATGAAAGGATATCACGCATATCGAACGTTTTAAGCGTTGTTACCATTAGAGAAAAGGTCTGTTTACCACTATCACATTTAGATAGTACCCCTGAAGAAGGCCATAGAATGGATCGACTGAAATGTCGTGTTAATTACTAAAGCAATAAGGAATTCAAGTCTTCGGGTGATAGGAGTTGTATTGCATGGGAAGTAATTCTCAATTTATAAAGTATAGTTGATTCCCTTTAATTTTTTCCAACGGTAAAATGCCATCAGGAAATTTTGATCGGTTCTCGAATTTTGAATGATTTTATCGTGAAATCTACCTCAATTTGCTTGTGTTGTCTCCCGTGATTGCTGCAGACCACAGGAAATTTCCATCTTATGTATAACTTCCTTTCTGACAAGAAAAATAAATACAGAAACATATTTAGCTTTATAAAAAATCTTGACAGCGTCAATCACACACGTATCCGCTACTCGCGCACACATACACACACACTCATCATCGTCGTCGTCGTCATCATCATCATCATCATCATCATCATCATCATCATCATCATCATCATCATCTGCCTTCCAAGTCCACTGCTGGACAAAAGTCTTTCCCCCCCCCGTGCATGACGATCATCTGCTGTCATCTCCCTTTGCTAAATGTCCAGCCCATCATCTGTGTTGCATAATTATTTGTATAACACCCTTCACTGTAGTCCTCCTTCTGATCCATGTTGATCTTTTCCTGTCTCTCAGAATTGTCCCTGACATTGCTCTTTCCATGGCTCTCTGAGCGATTCTGAGGTGATTCTCAGTTCATTTTGTTAATTTTCATGTTTTGCATCTGAAGTCATAGCTGGTATTATGCATTCATCGTATACTTTACAAGACACGTGGAGACGGGGCAGAACGGATGGATATGGATTTATATCTTTCCCAAGGAGATTAGTTCTTGGTGAATCCAAACAACCTCAGCCGAAATTCGAACCCGGTATGTCGATACCGTTTTCTGTGGTAATGTTATGCTATCAAATACCTCCAAGAAAAGTACCAAATCTAACATTTATCGTATATGAACAGGCTTTTGTTCTGTTATTTTTCTGATAATCTATCTATCTATCTATCTATCTATTGGAATGTGTTTTGTGGAAAAGATGTTACTTGATAGAAAAAAATGTTCTGATTTTTTAATCCAGCACCCCAAAACAATTAAAATTCAACTAAAATAATCGAAGCAATTTTTCATTGTATCCACATGTATAAAGCAAAATTATTCAAAATTCTATCTTTCAGATAAAAAAAAAACGTTTTCCTTGAAGAAGTATTATATGAAGGAAAGAAATAGTCTTCATTTTAAAATTCTGCGACCTCAAACACATGAAAATCATGTGAAATGATGAAAACACTATTTACAATTCATACGTGTAGGGTTTTGAATGTAAGGGAAATAACTCAGGAAACATTAGCATGAATTAACCCCCTTGAAAAGCTGGCTTGCAAATCTATTTTCGCGTCCAGATTCTTGTCACGAGGCAATCTTTAATACAGTGATTGGTCGACTTATGCCCGACCGACTTACGTCCAATCGCAGATACGCCCCCGTAAGATATTGATATCCATTGAATGCGGACGGTGGGAATATTCTATAACTCAACGATAATGACGGAAAAATTCCGGAGGGGTTTATTGTTAGATTGTTTAAGAAAACGCAGAATACTTAATGACAGGAAAAATTTGACAGGACACCAAAATTGATTAAAATTAAAATCACCAATACGCAATAAGAGCCATCATAGTTTCAGTTAGAAAACTACAATAACCATGGGCTGGGCATGTTACTTTGTCATCAGAATTTGATTTAATTTAGCCAAACATAAAGATGAAATCTAGAATTCAGACACCTTCAAATACATAAAAGGATACTGTGGAGACATAGTGTCACAAAATCCTCGTTTTGATCAAGTTAGATTAAATCATGATTATGGAGGAATCTGAAAAATCATCTTCTTGATTTGAATTAATTTTTGGGCCCTGATTCTATATTTGATCCAATCAAGTGCATTACTTACCAACTACATAAATTGTCAAGTGACTAACTACATGAACATTTATATCGAACTTCAAAGTATACGAATTATATAATTTTGATTCTTTTCAAGTACTGATTAGTTAAGCAGTTAGTATGAGCTTTTCACACACAAGATCATATCCACAAAAAGGATACAAATTCAATGGTGTAATATTTATCAAATGAAGAGGATGGTTTTGAAATAGGTTTAAAATATGTCTTTTGTCGAACAACTAATACTTAAGTTATAAGCTCGACTTTCAAGAACACACAAATCCTACAAGTCCTGAAAAGAAGGGTATACAACTAATGTATACGACCGATAGTCACTTATGTTGCTGAAACATAGTACCTTGCCCAAATACTGACCCTCAAACCGAGAACCATGCAACGCATGCATGAGAGAACCATGCTCAACCTCACATGGAGAGATCATAAGACAGCACAATATATCAGAGAAAAGACAGGAGTCATAAGAGCCATCATAGTTTCAGTTAGAAAACTACAATAACCATGGGCTGGGCATGTTGCAAGAATGTCAGACAACCGCTGGATATCAGGACTCACAACGTGGATTCCCAGGGACCATATGCAAAATTGAGGCCGATAGAAAATAAGATGGCGTGACAAGCTGGATAAATCCAGAAAGTAGTAGCTGCGTGATGTCAATGATAGAGAGATCTGTCGAATCTTGGGGAAGACCAGCGACGGGCGCTAAAAGGCTGATGATGATAGTCTTTTTTCCTTACACCTATTTTTCTATCTCAAGAATTTAGAAAAAGTCAAATGTTGGTGTCTGATGTCTTTGGGGCTTGTCGATAATTCTTTTGACTTTGACCTGATAGTTGAGAAAATTCTCTGAACTCAATATATTTACATATATGATATGATTTATATCTGATGATCACCCAATTTATTTATAGCTGATGATCACACGAACACATATACAAACACAGGTCTGGTTAGTCACTCTATAGAAACCGTTACTTGACAAATGTTTTGGCAGCATGCTGTGTTGGGGATGATCAAGCAAAAAAATTGGAAAAAGAGGTGAACATGAATGATATATTTCAAGTTATTTGATTATTTTCGAATTGAAGCAACTTGATACTGAGAAGGAAAAGTTTATGTATATATATATATATATATATATATATATATATGAAGTGTATACATTAGTTATAAACACAAATTCTCTGAGCTCAAGATATCTACATATACAAACAAATGCAACGATGTAAATGATGATGATCACACAGATACACATACAAATACAGGTTTGGTTGGTCACTTTATAGAAACCGTCACTTGACAAATGTCTTTTGGCAGCATGTTGTATTGGGGTGATCAAGTAAAACATTGGAAAAAGAGGTGATCAATGTTTGAGTTACTTCTCTTGCCTTTTGTTGGGCTATGATCACTGAATTAAAAAAAGTGGTTACAAACTACGGACTCTTCTAAAAATAAAGATAAAAACAGAACCGAAAATGTTTTTACAAGCCATGATAACGATATCTATAGAATTTCAGCCCCCATTATACACGATTTATCTTGAACAAATCGTGTACATGAATGGCAGAAATAGGACCCACTCCCCTTAATCTTTTAAAAATTGTTTTGGAGGCGGGATCTTGGTATTTCAGAAGTGCTAAATTTGATAAAAATTTGAATAAACTCATAAAGCCGAAAACTGTATCAATTTTTTTCTGAATAATTTTTGTGCTTTCAACTAGTAATACTTTCCTTACATTTGTAAGTATCACAATGAAAGTAACAGAATACTTTGAAGCCGTACTTCCGTACTTTGAAACATTTCAACCTTATTGCCACTGTGACACTAAAAGCTGTATGTGTCTGTGGGTTTGTCCGTAGGTACGCGTGGTTCCGGGCAGACCTGCTACTAGTGTCACCATAATTAAAGTACCAAAGACGCCTAGATAACAACTTTCATAAGGAGAGTAACCGTATACATGGAAGCCTTACTTCTGTACGACTGTCAGAAACTAACGTTCCAGTTTAGCATTACAGATGTATTGTAAACAGATACCTTCCGCATTAAACCTTTAAAATTTTTTCTCGGGATTTTACTTGGGAAACAAGGGCCTAATGCATTGAAAGCATGAAAAAATATACATATTTTCATGGTTACGATTGGTTTTTGCGGATAATCCTGAAAACCGTATATTTGAAAAAAAATTGTTTGCGCTTTTGATCAATAAAACCTACTTTCGTTATCTTGGAAAAATGACAGTTTTGACAAGAAATATTTGCTAGGAGGGGTTTCTGGTTATAATGTAACTATAATGCAGAACTTACTTTTCATCCAAAAATAATGATTTGAAGTATTTCGTTTTGTTCCTCTGGGAATTTTTATATTTTTTAAATATTTTTGATGATGATGATGATGATGATGATGATGATGATGATGATGATGATGATGATGATCATCATCATCATCATCATCATCATCATCATCATCATCATCATGTCTCTTAACGTCCGTCGTTGGACATAGACTTTCCCCAGGATTCTTATCGTGGGCGTCGCAGAGCCAGCGCTTACTGAATTAGTGTAGTTCATCCCTCTATCTCGTAACCAGCCAATTTCGGTTGCGCATGTGATATTTGGGGATCCATGTTGTGAGTTGTGATGTCCTTTGGGTGTCTGCCATTCTTGCAACATGACCAGCCCATTACCATTTGAGTTTTCCAATGGATTCTATGATGTCGTGGACTCCTGTTTTCTCTCACGTATATTGTGCTGTCTTATGATCTCTCCATGTGTGGCTGAACATGATTCTTTCATGTGCTCATTGCATGGTTCTCAATTTGAGGATCTGTCTCTTGGTTAGGTTCCACGTTTCAGCTCCATGAATGACTATCAGGAGGATGCATCGGTTGTATACCCTTCTTTTTAGAAATTATGGGATCTTCTTATTTTTGAAGGTTGAGCTTGCTCTGCCAAAGGCTTGCTATCTTACAGCGATTCTTTGCTTGATTTATCCTTCTTTTGAGGGTCTCATGGAGATTTGTTGTCCCAGATAGATGTAATGGTCTACTTTCACCAGTTCTGCGTCTTCGGTTTTGTGTTCTCATTTCTGACGTGATTGTTGCACGAGATCTTAGTCTTACTGGAGCTCATGTGTTGGCCGACTTGCTTTTTTTTGTTTAGTTCGTCTAGCATTATTTGGAGGTCATGTAGGTTCTCTGCGAAAAGGGTGATGTCGTCTGCGAATCTGAGGTTGCTCAGATATTCGCCGTCTATTTTGATCCCTTCATTCTCCCAGTCTAGATTTCTGAGGATAATCTCGAGGCAGGCTGTGAAGTGTTTGGATGAGCTAGTATCACTTTGTCTAATTCCGTTTAGGGGATGAAAGGGCTCGATATAAAAATTTAGACATTTTGGGTTTTTCAAATCTTCAGAAAATAACAATTGAAATCTTATAAACCTTCACAACGTGTTGAATTAATGACGTAAAGGATGGGACTAAGAAATGAAAACAGGCACAATGTATGGAAGGTGACCTCGATTGTGAAGTCTCACACCTTCGCACATTCGATGTTAAAACCAGTTGAAAAATAAAAACAATTTAATTCATTCAAAGCAATAACAATATAATTTATATGTATTTCTGTTTTTCTTTCATTAACTTTCATGTTTCTTTCCATTTATGTGCCGTTTAAAACATTGAGAAAGCGAGGGCATGAAATTTATAATTCACGATCGGGACGATCTTCCCAACATTGCGCCCGAAAACGTAATTAAAAGTAAACGAAAAAAAAAATCATACAAATAGATATATAAAAATGACGGACAGAAAGTTCAGCATTATACATATATCGTAAAAACATTCCTTTTAAAACCTAGATTCTTTTTCCAAAACAGACACTTTTCCAAAAAGATCGTATTCATTGCTAGCATAAAAATTATTTTTTGAAAATATTTCATTGGTTTTCTAGATTATCTGCAAAAATCAATCTCATCCGATTTTTTCCGAATATTCGAGTAACTTGAATCTTGCACGTATAGATGCTCTTATCAAACAATGTACAAACTATTTACTTTCTTCTTGTCTGTTCTCTCCTGCGTAAAACTAGGACCCTTCTTTTCGAAAATTCTTGCTGTTAGCTGATTTTTCTCCCCAAAATGTCCACAGACGATTGGCGCCGGTTCTTTCAAATTTTTCTTTATGGTCCCTTCTCAGCTCTGGTCAAATGGCATTGTCATTATGATATTTTTCTAATTTGAAAAAATCAGGAAAGTATTGGAATCTCGAATCGCAAATATTATATTGTCTTTCGCTGGGAGTTTAGTCGAAAAAAGTAATTAGTCTCCCCAATGCCTGAAGGTTTGAAACACTTCAAACTTACGTACAACTTGTCCGAAGAAAGAAAAAGAAATACCTCTATAAATTATCATGTGAAGTAATTGCTGTCCAATTCAAAAGCCTTCTACTACATTCGTTATCAAAAGTTTATACTTTTCCGTCAGACATCTTTTGATAGAACTGCCTTCTATTGGATTTGAAATTTGAAGTTAGTACAATAAAATCAACTTATACACGAGTAAAAAAAGTATTTCTTCCAGTTGGGAGTGAGCCCTTAAGACCTTTGTGCCCTTGAGCGGTCGCTTAACCCGACCCTAATGAACGAACCTTCTCACTTTATATATATATGTTAATGAACGTGACAATTGGAAGGCGAAGAGAAAAACGTTAGAGAAAGTAGATGTTACATCTCAAAATCTAATTATTTTGAGAGCCTGTTTCGATGCATTTCGACGGGTACCATCCATCTTTTTCAAAGAAAAAATTTCAGCAGTTTTCGGCAAATTTTACTGTTTACATGCTTGAGGCCGAGGAAAGAAATGGGGATATCTCTATTCTAGCCAGTATACACGGGGAAAACAGAACTTGAAAAATAGACAACACATTGAAAAATATGTTCTTTATTTCTTCTGACCCAACAAAATAAACAGAAAAATTATTCACAAAGAGTCCTAAATGTTTACTTCCAATCTGTGCTCTTTACTCACTGTCGTAGAATGATGGCCATATCTAAAATATAAATTTTGAAAAAATCAACAAACAATTAAAATGATGGTGAATAGTAATAAATATGATAATGGCTGAAATACTTGACAAAATGACATTGGTAAAAACGATAACTGGATACTTACATTCAATTTTATTAAAAATTTATCTGATTTAACAACACAGAGTCATATATGTCTGCTTACTTCATCCTCACACCACATTTTGTCATTAAGGAAAGGGAAAGGGTACAGGGAGAAACAAAAGCATTCTTGTGTTAATTCAACTGCTGCTGCAATGAACTGCTTCATTGTTCATAAGGCGATTTATGACTAAAAACATCAAAACTAAATTTTGATGAGATGATGAGGTATGCCATTCATACGAAGAAAAAAATGGTATAAAAATTTTTCTTCTGACGTTTAGGACCAAAGATTGGTTAGAGAAAGAAAACAAATGGGAAAGAAAGACTATCCCATACTAAAATGCTCTCCGTAAGGCTTAGGCTTGAGAGTTGAAAACAAGAACTCTACGCCAGTAGAACCATTTTTTTTTGCAATCAGCACAACAAGGAATGCATTTGGGCATTTTTGTGGTTCCGAATGTTATATTTATTAAAAAGAAGATGAAAAAAAAAAAGAATTTAACTATTGAGCGAATTAAACCAAGTATTTTTCTATCCTTCTGAAATCTGTACAAACTGTTGTATTATAAGGATGTCGAATATTTCAACTATGATTGTTACAATACAAACCCAATTGCAAAAAAATTGATAAAAACACTTGGCCTTTTTCTTCCCCTGAAGTAAAAAAACACACACGTACGTACACCCCCCATATATATATGTATTATAAAAGAAGCCCTTAATTGTGATCACTTTGATAAGATTAAGCAAAGAATATAGAACAAGGAGAATTTACATTCATTTTTGTAAATTCACATACGTGGGTATGAATTCATGAAAGTTTTTGTGTTTATTAACATCCACACTCAAATATTTATAAATATAGATATGTTTATATATTTATAACAATATAATCTAACGTATGGATTGAAAGTTGGGATAGAAATAAGATCTTTTTTATAAATTTTTTAATATTCAACTGATTCGTTATGAGTGCGGACGTAATCAAACATCCCAATAAATTTATCGCCCCAATAATTTTCAAAGACAATTGTGTCAATGTACATCCTTAGGTGACCCCTTTTCTCTGCAAAGTTGGTTCACCTGGGAACAGGAAAAATGAAACAATGAGATCGAAGTCACCATACTTCATTAAAATTTTTTTCTTTTAGGCATGTATCAATCTTTGCATAAGTATTTCGGTCGAGACAAATTATTTTTCTGGGAGAGTGAACTTTTTCTTACTCGATCGGCTGTCAAGCTACTTTCCTGAAATCTTACAGGATATATATATATATATATATATATATATATATATATATATATATATATATATATATATATATATATATATATATATATATATACTACTGCTTATAAGTATTTCAGGGAACAGAAATTTTGCTCGTATGGCTTGGTTTTGGGAGTTAAAAATAAGGACTCTACATGTTATATGATTCTGAATATTAAATTTCTTGAAAAAAAAAATTTTTTTGTATCATGCTAAAATATTCTTTAAATTCGACTAAGGAGATAGAAAAAAAAACTAGTTAATTAAATGGCTCATACACATTTTGGAAAGGAAGCAACCATAGGCAAAAACCATTGATACTTATAAGCGATACAGTATATATATATATATATATATATATATATATATATATATATATATATATATATATATATATATATATATATATATATTCTTACATTCAGCATGAGGCCTCTAGTAGCCCTGACAACAAAACTTACCCACAATGCATAGCCCCTGGCAGTGGACTCTGGTTCCACATGGTACATTCTAATTCCCATTCACACAACGCACACCACTGATGATGGGAGAAATCCCGAAACATGTATGAACTATTGACATATAAGGATTAATAAACCTTACCACCAAAAACTTCACTCCCGAGTCTGTCTCACTCTCTAAAGTACACATTATATATATATATATATATATATGATCAGACAGAATGATTATACATTGCATTATATTGTAATGAAGCATTTATTTGAAACGATCTCCCGTCGTTTCACGGTCAATGTATCAATTAGCCAAGACAATGTAAATAAAATAAACAATTTAAGAAAATGGGGCTGCTTTAGGAATCGAAACTGCGACTGATAGGTTTGCTGCTTCTACGTAGCGATGCTCTTACCATTGAGCATTACCGTTTGCATTACTGGTAACTGTTCAGCTCAATGGTAAGAGCATCGTTACGTAAAAGCGGCTACCCTACCAATCGCAAGTTCAATTCCTGCAGCACCCCCCCATTTTCTTTAATCGTTTATTCTATTTACGTTGTCTTGGCTAATTGATACATTAACTGTGTAACGACGGGAGATCGTTTCAAATAAATATTTCTATATAATACAATGCAATCTATAATCGTATATATGTGTGTGTGTGTGTGTGTATGTATGTATGAGTCTGTGAGCGTATAATATTTATGTATATCTATATATATGAAGATGAAAGCTTACATATACACACAAGAAGTTTTTCCAACAAATACGCTGGTGCACACACACACGTAATTGATTTAAATAATGTCGTTCATCAACACTAATAGTGACGAAAGTACAGATGAGTGTGTTGAATAACATTGTGAAATGTCGATGGAGTTCAAAGGCTTTGCTGTATCGTCAGATCGATAAAGTAACAATAAAAAGCTCCGTCTTCAATATATTAAAAAGAAAAGTATTTGTAGTTGACGTTAGAACAGAAAGAGTTTAAACAAAATGCCGAGAATTAAAAACAGTCTTTATGTCGAAAGAAATAAAATGGCGGAAATAGGGCGACATCAAGCGGAAGTCCATTGAACTTATGGCGCGAAATGAAATGATCGGCGAACAAATATAAAAAAAAAGAAGAAAAAATACGTCTTTAAAGGAAGCAAAATATATTAGAAAAAAAACACAAAGGAGGAAAAATGTCGAAAAATAGAAAAAATTAATAAATAAATTGTACAAAGAGGATAGAAGGAAAAGACGAAGTAATGAAAACTAAAGAATTAAAAGAAGCAAAGATATGCTAGAAAAAATACAAAAGAAGAAAAATGCTTAAAAGTATAAAAGAAAATAATAAATAATTTCTACAAAGGGAATAGAAAAACAACCGTGTCAAAGAATTAATGAAAATTGGTTCGTATGAATGCAATATAAACAGAACGTAAGGAGAGAAGCATTGAAAATGGGAAATGGACAAAGCAGACGATATTGGTCTGTTGCAAAAAAGACAGAACAGAAAACAAGACTTGAAAGGGAACGAAAATATTCAGAAAACAAAAGCCTCAAATGAAAGAAAGATTGCATCTATCTATCTATCTATCTATCTATCTATCTATCTATTAGATCCCGTAAACCAAAACTGTCACCAATGCTGTAAACCTAGGAGATATCATGTGAACATATCATATACATAGATGTGTGATAAAGATTGACAATTTGGAACTGCTCGGACTGACATATGACAGTGAGCAAACGGTGTTGAATGGAGAATAAAGACTGAGACTTAGGGGTGTTCGAACCCATATCCTTTACAGGAGCACTTTTAAGCCAACCCTGCTCTTACTGATTCAGCTACCAAGACCTGCACGACAAACATAAGCTCGAATAACACCCTTATCTCATTTCGCCGATCGTTGACCTACTTCGTTTATGTTCTGTTGACTTCAGGACTACTTTCATTTTTATTCTGTCGGGTATTATTATCCTATTTCACATACATCATATATATGTAAAAAAGCAAATCAATCAAAAGAAATTCCCTGGATCCACCCTCGAATTCAACTAACTTTTTCATTGCTCACCCTTCCAAAAGACAGACAGACAGAAAGACGTACCAACATTTTTATGCAGTTTAGAGTTATTAGGCCTTCTCTTCTTTTGGGTAGATATCCTTTTCAACAGGTGTCTGTATGTTCCAACGCTCCTGGCCATACCATTTTATCTACAGTCTCAGAAACTTTTTGACTTTTCCTCCGAACTTCTGAGCTATCCTGTATCGTTTGGGATTTCGTATATCGTTGTCTTAGTAACGTTCCAAGTGTCTGGATGGAATAGCGAAAACATAGACAGCTAATAATTACTCGTTCCATCAATTTGTCAAGTAAATAACTTACTGATTTCCAATCTTAGAGGGGAAATCGTTCAAAAAAGTCGATCTGCTTGATTCGTATTACCGATCAAGATCTATCAATCTATCTATTGAATAACCGTAGCCATCAAATACGGCGAAGGGTTCTATCTTTTTTTAAAGATGTTTTTTGTATTTGTGTGCTTTTTCATTCGTTTGCATCTTCAAGCACTCCTGGCCATACCATTTTGTCCATTAATTAGAAAATTGGCAGCAGTACTGTACCAGTCCCCTTTTCAAAATGTTCTTTTTGATTTTTTTGTTGAAAAACGACAAACCTTTTTTGACCTTCTTTGGGCTTTATTTTGATGACTTTATTGAAATCATCTAAATTCTCCTGAATCTAGATGTTTTTAAATGTTTAAGGAAAAACAATTTTATATGTTTTCCAGTAGAAATAATATCCAGATTCTTCAGAATGTTTTTCTGGATATTTAAAAAAAAATCTATTCGAGATGTTTTTCGGTGATAAACGTCAGTGATGTCATAAGTACACCTTATTCTGACCTTATATATTCTTCAATTAATTTTTTTCTACGTAACTTTCAAATTTTGACGTTAAAGTTGTTCAATTATTGACTATGATGGATCAATCTCCAAGCGTGTCTGGCTGTCTGACTGTCTATATGTATGTGTATCGTGTCTACAAGATAATGGAACTAGAGGGCTGAACATTTAAGCATTTACTCCTTATCATATGCAGAGAAAATGTCTCCATTTGTTTTTTTTCCCAAATATCCATCTATTTAAGTTTTTAGTGGGGAACTCAATTTACTAGGTAAGTTTATGCTAAACTGATCCTAGAGCTTGTATCCTGCTGTGTTCATGCTTGCTTTTTGAAAATTTGGATTTTTTTAGTGATCACTGCACGAAAAAAGATGGGAGATTTTTCAATTGATCATCTCCAACACTGTATGCTGCCAAAAGACGTTTTCAATTGAGTAACTAACCAGACCGGTTTCTTTCTTACTTTTCTCTCTTCCATTCCACCGATTCTCATCCGTTTTGGTTCTCTTTCCTTTTTTTCTTCGTAACAATTGTTTTTTTTTTATCCTTCCATCTCTAAATACCGATTGCCTTCATTCTTGGTAATTTTCTTTTTAAAACTTTCTTCATTCATAAAAAAATTCTTCACTTTCTTTCTCTTTACAGTCTTCCGTTTTCCTTCATCATCATCATCATCATCATCATCATCATCATCATCATCATCATCATCATCATCAGCAGCAGCAGCAGCAGCAACAGCAGCCTTTCAACACCCGTCGTTGGACATTAACCTTTTTAAGGATATACCAGAGTCCTTGATCGTGAGCGTTGCGGTGCCAATATCTTCTGAACTTGTCCAAATCGTCTCATCTTATCTTCACTGGCCATAGTTTCGCATACGGCTCTTAGGATCCTCGTTGAGAGTCATGCCGTCCAGCGGTGGTCTGACATCCTTGCAATATGGCTTACCCATTGTCACTTCAGTTTTCTAATTAATTTTATGATATTACTGATATTTTTTTGATTTTCTGATACTTCTATTTTTCTGTAATATACTGTACTGTCTTATGGTACCTCCATATGATGTTGAGCGTGATTCTCTCTTGTGCACGTCACATGGTTCTCAGTTTGAGGGCCTATCTTTTAATTAAGTTCCATGTCCCTGCTCCATAGGTGACTATTGGGAGGATGCATTGGTTATAGACCCTTCTTTTCAAAACTGATGGTATATTTTTGTCCTCAAGTGTTGAGCTCGCTCTGACGAAAGCATATCAATCTTGGGTGATCCTCTGCTTGAATTATTATTGAGTATTTTATAGAGTGTTACAATCAGATATTGAAACTAGTGATTCCTGAAATCTCTAAGAATTTTGTGATATCCCCACTTTCACTATCAGTGTAGTAATGGTTAACAAATTGGTGATGCTGACCATTTCAGTTGTAATTAGTATTGTGGCCTTGTGTCAAACTAAGCCTAATTAGAAAATATCAAGTATATTCTGCTGCAGTATTTACAGTGTATATACTGCTTAGTTTGACGCAAGGCCAGATTAGTGGGTCACCCAGTGAGGGTCGATCTCATTTCAGTCGTAATGATCAGAATCACAAGCTTGTTAACCATTTATCAGCAGCAACCTTTAAGCGTCCGTTGTTGGACATAGACCTTCCCAAAGTTCGCCAGACATTTCTATCATGGGCGTTACAGAGCCAATACTTTCTGAATTTGCCCAGTTCGTTAGGCCCTCTTGTTTTTTTGTCGGCCACAGTTTCGCCTATGATCTTTGGAAGTCCACGTTGCTAGTCATGATGTCTATCAGTTGTCTTATATTCTTGCAACGTAACCAGCCCATTGTCATTGTAGGCCTTTTCTCTCAATTAATTTCTGTTTTCTCCTCATATCTCTGCTCTTTCCTCTGTAACATCTGTCATCCAGTGATTGAATGCTGAGTCATATTGATTCTGGGAAGGAGAGGGCTAGTTAAACTTATCAGTTGTCACTCTTATCTGGTGAGCTTTTTTGATAAGCGGCACCATATCCAATATATATTCAATGGGTCCCTACATACTACTACGATACTCCTTTCTTTGATTTTTGTGCCTCACAATGTCTTAGCAGAGAACCAACATAGATTCGCACATAGAGCAATGGAAAGAGCAACGCTAGTGATAAATCTAAGAAATAGAAAAAGGTCAACATAGACCACAGAGAAGACTAAAGTGAAGAATATTATACAAATAATCAAATAACAAAATGGAGATGTGCTGGACACCTAGCAAGGAGATATGCTAGCAAATGGGACAAAAGGCAAACTGTTCAATGCTCATGGGACAGTAAACGCAGTAGGAAAAATCAGTCATAAAATGGTGGGATTGGATGGGGAGGCTGGTCGATAAAACATTGCAAAGGCTAGCGCAATCGTGGTCGTCATGGAAGAGAATGGGAAAGGCTTTTGTCCAGCAATGGACTTATGATGGCCGCTGCTGCTGATCATGATCTTGATCATTCCCATAATGGATGAATGAAAAGGAAATTAAAGAAAAAAAAGAAATTATTCTCGTTTTGCTATTAATATTTTTCAACACACTTCTTTTGCCTTTGCCGAAGGTGGCATTATTTCTTTGTAAGTGTCATGGCGCTCAACAATGGCTGCATCGTCTGGTTTTTGCCGATTTTCTCTTTAAATTCTTAATTTTAATTTATTTCGTATATTTTTTTCTGTTCAGTTTTATTATTTGCGATTACATGATGCTGTGGAGGCCGAATTATAGAAGTACTAAGAAGCAAATTTCACGAGTTAATCTGAATGTGATTCTCAATAGGTTAACTTGCAAAGGGAAGAAAGAATGAAACTAACAGACGATTGGAAAAGATTATAAGAAGAAAAATGAAAAATTGAGAACAGAGAACAGAATCAAGAAAAATAGAAAATGGTAAATCGATGGATACATAGATAGATACACGCGTACGTGCGAATAGATAGATAGAAACACAAGAACAGACGAAGATAGATAGATGAATAATAAGATGAGATAATAAGATATGAATAGGCTGAGATAGATAGATAGATAGATAGATAGATCGGGTGATAGATAGATAGATATCAAAAGACCGAGATAGATGGATAGATGAATAGATATGAACAGGCTGAGAAAGAAAAATGGATGGATCGAGTGATAGATAGATAGATGTAAAGAGACTATGTTAGTTTGATACCAGTGAGCTGAGATGGATAGATAGATAGACAGATAGATAGATAGATATGATCGGATTGGGATATATGTAACTATGTAAGTATAACTAAATAGATAGATAAATATAACGAAACCTATATAGAACTACTGAGATTGATAGTTATGATCAGATCGAGGTAGAAAGATAGATATATAGATAGCTGAATAAATAAATGCGATCAGATTGAGATAGATTGATAATGAGTAGATCGGGAAGGATAGAAAGGAATACACTGAGATAGAAAGATAAGTAGATAGATAGATATGAATAGACCGATATATATATATATATATATATATATATATATATATATATATATATATAGAGAGAGAGAGAGAGATAGATAGATAGAGAGAGAGAGAGAGAGAGATAAATAGATAGATATGAAGAGACCGAGATAGATTGATATATAGATATGAATAGACTAAGATAGATAGATAGATAGACAGATAGATAGATATGGATAGACCAAGATATATACACACACACACGAACACACACACACGCACACACACACACACATACATATATATATATATATATATATATATATATATATATAGATAGATAGATAGATAGATAGATAGATAGATAGAATGAAAGATGGATGCAAACTGATTCCGATTTTATTAACGTTGAATTCATGGAAACATTTGAATACAATTCGGAAGAATAAAAACACAAATATATTGGAAGAAATGAAGAAAAAAGAAAGAAAGAAAGAAAGTGGAAAGGGAGAAAGATCGAATGAGACTGAAAGAGAGAAAGAAAGAAAGAAAGAACGAGCGAACGAACGAACGAAAGAAAGAAAGAAAGAAAGAAAGAAAGAAAGAAAAAGAGAGACAGAAAGAAAACAGTTGCAAGGAAAAAGTAGAAGGGGAAGCAGATTGAATAGTGGTAAATAAAGAAAGAAGGAAGGAAAGAAGAAAGAAAGAAAGAAAGAAAGGGACAAAGAAAGGAGAAAGACAGAAAGAATGAAAGGAGCAGAGAAAGGAGGGAAGAAAGAAAGGAGGAAAGAAAGAAAGGAGGAAAGAAATGAAGGAGGAATAAGGATGAAGGGGAAAAGTAGGGGAACTGATCCAAGAGGGATGGAAGAAAGAAATGGAGAAGAAAGGAAGAAGAAAGAAAGAAAGAAAGAGAGAAAGAAAGAAAAGGGGAAAAGTGGAATAAAAAAAAGAAAATAAAGAAAGATAGAAGGAAAGAGAGAAGGGATAAAGATGTACGGAAGAAAGAGGGAAAGAAAGAAGCAAAGAAAAAAGAAAGGGAGAAAAAAGAGAAAATATAAAAGGAAGAAAGGGATGAAAGAAAGTTAGAAAGAAGGAAGCAAAGAAAGAAAGGAAGGAAGAAAGAAAAGTGGAAATATAGGCGGAAGAAACGAATGAAAGAAAGAAAGATTGTTAGAAAGAAAGAAAGAAGGAATAGATGAGAGGAAGGGATGAATGATAACAATAATTCAAGATAACTCTTGAGTTTGATAGTTGTAACGAATGAAGGAAGAATGAAAAAAAATATACCACCACTTGGTTAGTAAAGAAAACGTTGTTTTTGGCCTGTCTTTCGGTCTGTCAGTCTATACGCCTGTCTTGTTCAGCTCCATCCAATCCACCATTGTTGAAGGAGAAGTGCCAGATATTGATAGAAGTTAATTGAAGAAATAATCAATTTCGAAGACGATTAATTAGTCTTCGATCTCTTAAGGCAAATAAACCGCCTCTTCAATTTATTGCAAATGTTTTTTTTTGTTTGGTTTATATGGAATATTTTTTCTCTTTTGGCTTTTTTTGTTTTGTTCCTGAAGATGTGTTTCAATTTGTTTTTTTTTCTTTGTAACCGAAAACTTCTATGTTTTATGTTTTAAGAGATTATAGTCTTTTTTACTGAATATTGTAGAAATCAATGAGAATACAGGAGGTCTTGTTTTTACGCCGATTTGTTATAACGCTGGTTTGAAATTTTCCCAAGTAAGAAACCGTCAACCAGAACAGTCATCCAAACTGTCGACGTATGTTTCCTCAGTTTTCAAGTTGGTCTGGCTGGCTATGTTTCACGCGTATAGGCCACAACAATGGACGGCTGGAATTTTAAACATTTGCTCTTATTAAGTAAATAGGGAAAATAAAACAAAACAGGAGTCCAAGACATCAAAGAATACATTAGAAAACTCAAATGGCAATGGGCTGGTCATGTTGCTAAAATGGTTGACCACCGCTGGACTCACAACATGCATCCGATCCACAGAGATCATATGCAAAACCGAAGCCGGCAGAATACAAGATGGAGAGACGAACTAGCGTTTTTTTTGTTCGTTTTTTGACCCCACCTCCACTCAAAAAGGGTTCTTAATGATTGGTCCCCTAGTTTGTGCCCGGCAGCATTCACACATGTTTTTTTTGAAAATACAGATTTTCTTTTTTAATCATCACCCAACAAAATGCGTGAGAAGTAACTTATTCTTTGATCACCCGTTTTCCCAATTTTTAAATTGATCACCCCAACACAGCATGCTGCCAAAAGACGTTGTTCAAGTGACGGTTTCTATTGAGTGACTAACCTGGGTACTGGTGTGAAACTTGATGAACACAAACAATAAAGAATACTGAGGAGAGTGCTGCGATATTAAGGACACTTGCTGTCACTTGACCCACAATGGGAACCATCAGATACTGGTGTGAAAACGTCATAATCATCAGTCTGTTAGCGTCTGTCGTTGGACATAGACTTTCCCCGAGGTTCGCCTGACCTCTCTGTCATAGGCGTCGTAGAGCCAGTACTCCCTGAATTTATCTAGCTCGTCACGCCATCTTACTTTCTGTCGTCCAAAGCATCGCACCTGATCTCCGAGGATCCACGTTGTGAGACGTGATGTCCAGCAGTTGTCTGCCATTCTTGTAACATGTCCAGCCCATTGTCATTTGAGTTTTCTAAAAGTTTCTATGATGTCTCGGACTCCTGTCTTTTCTCTGATATATTGTGCTGTCTTATGATCTCTCCTTGTGAGGTTGAGCATGATTTTCTCATGTGTACGTTGCATGGTTCTCAATTTGAGGGTCAATCTTTAGGTAAAGTTCCACCTTTCAGCTCCGTAAGTGGCTATCAGTAGGATACATTGATTGTATACACTTCCTTTTAGGACTAGTGCTATTTCTTTGTTCTTGAAAATTGAGCTTGCTCTCCCGAAATCTTGCCAACTTAGTGTGATTCTTCGCTTTATTTTTCCTCTTTTGGAGACGTCATGGAGACTTGCTCTCTTGAGTTAATGTAGTGGTCTACTTTCTCTAGCTCTGCATTTTCGATTTTGATCGCTGTGTCTTTGTCTCCAATAATAAAATATATCGAAGAGAGTGCTGCAATATCGAGGAGACTTGCTGTCACTCGATCCACCATGAGAACCATCAGATACAACTTGTGTGAAAACTTGATAAGCACCAATAATGAGTAAAAGTGAGAATATTCCTGGAATATTGAGGACACTTGCTGTCACTTGATTCTCAATGAAAGCCACCAGTCACTAATGGTGTGAAAAGACAATCAGTATAAACAATATAAGAGACAATAAATGATTTTCGTTTCGAGTTATTAGTGGAGAACAAATCAATTTTTAGAAAATGTTTTGGAAGCCAGAAAACTGTTGCTACTTCCCAGCAAGAAATAACACTTAATTTTAATCTAAAAAATAGATTTACAACAGGTCTGGTTTGTCACTCAATAGAAAACGTCACGTGACCAATGTCTTTTGACAGCATCCCGTGTTGGAGGTGATCAATTAAAAAAATTGCAAAAAGAGGTGATCAATGCATTAGTTTCATTTCTCAATTTTTGTTGGGGAGTGATCACTAATGAAGACTAATTTTTTTAAGAAACAAGCTCAGATGCTGCCGGACATAACTAGGGGGATCAATTTAGTATAAAGCAGCATTACAAATTGAACCCTAAAACCTGAAAGTCTATTTAGGTCTTAGAAAAACCCATAAGAAACAACGTTTTTTTTCTCAGACATCAAGAATACATGTTTCAATTTTCAGCCCTCTGGGTCATATATACATATATACCAACATGGGAACAGAAGAAACCCTATTATGACAGCTCTGGTTGGTGGTTTCTTATGATAGATGGAATATTAAAGAAGAATGAAGGGAAAAATTCTAGACATTTTACGCGTTTTGTTGTAAAATTTTAATGTCAATAAATGTAAATTAAGTAAACGTGTATCAAAAAAAAAAAATTATGGAAAGAGTTCTTTATTCTATATATATATATATATATATATATATATATATATATATATATATATATATATATATAAACCAAAATCAAATTTGTTGATTCGCTGGTTTCAGTCACGAGGAAAGGGGGAACGGATTTTATATATACACACGGTGCATTTTTTAAAAGCTTAAAGGATGTTGAAAGGAAACGAAGGAAGAAAGAAATACGAACAGCACGTCTGCCTTCCTATCTACCCCACGCTATACTTGACAATAAATACCCATATCTCTTGCCATATTTATATATATATATATATATATATATATATATATATATATATATATATATATATGCATACTTAAAGATACAGCTTTTTTCATGATGTAGATTATATCATTATATTATTACACGCACACACACACACATATATATATATTTACATTAATTTTACAGTTTTTCATATTACGTTAATTATTTAGATTGCATTTATATACATATATGATATAACACAATTTATAATTCACATACTCACACACAGATATATACATATATGCATAAATAATTTTCTGTTTTGAACGTTGATTATAACACAAGAAGCCGAAATATATCTGTTTTTTTAGATATATGAAAAAGAGAATATTTAATATTTATTTATCAAATTGAATTGAATGTTGTAAATTTTAAGCTTTTACTTCATTCAATTTAATTCTATATTATCATATATACCTACAAATATATGCATACATATATATACATATATATGTGTATATATATATACATATACATACATATATACATACACATGTATATATATACATATATATGTGTATATATATATACATATACATACATATATACATACACATGTATATATATACATTTACATATATATATATATATATATATATATATACATATATATATACATATATATCTATATTTCTATATTTCTCTCTCTCTCTCTCTCTCTATATATATATATATATACATATATATATATATATATATATATATATTAACTTGACAGTTTTCTCGCACCCCCTCATTCCTTCTCTATCTCCCACCCCTCTGTTTTTTTTTATCCATCTCAGTTTGTTCAGATGTATATATGTTTCTATCTATCTATCTATCTATCTATCTATCTATCTCTCTATCTATCTATCTATCACCAAACTTAACGACACCGACCCCACGGAATTCATATCAATAACCTTCCAACGAACATATGTCTCCCGGCAACTCCGTGGTGCAGTCTGCTTCATCGATGCTGGCAATGTTTTGAAGACGTTGGAACCAAATAAATTCCGTTTCCCGCTGACTATAAACTCCAAGAATTCGGATCCCAATGTTTGTTTCCTGTTTCTCGAGTTATTCTAACTGCGGGTTGCATTTACGAAACCATGGCATGGGTTGGAGGGTTAGAACAATAAAAGGTAGATGTCAAAATCATTCAAAGAGTTTCTATTGTAATTTTCTTTTGAAATTCAGTTACGCCAGTTGATTAATGGAAAAATAATCAGAAAGGAACCTTTTTCGAATGAGGAGAAAAAAGACTGACGAATTTTACCAAGTATACATCCATTATGAGCATCTCCGGAACCGATTATGCAGCCCAGATGTAGCTTAGCACCGAACCGGAAGAGATGTCACTGCGCATGCTTGAACAGATACTCTCCCGTTTGTTTATTCAGTCGGCAGTGAGATACCATTGAATGAGCTCGGTAACTGAGTTAGAACAACAAATGGTGAATGTCCGGCTCATTTAGAATGTTTCAATTTGTATTTTCCTTATGGAATTAAGTCTTTCTGTTTGATTGATCGAAAAATAACCGAAAAGAAATTGATTTAAAATGTGTATAGATCTGCCCCAAAATTTAATCACTCTTTCCATAGCCCATCGCTCACCCTTCCAGAAAATTTCATAGAACTTTTGGGGATATCGTGTGAATAGTCATTAGCGCAATATTCAACCAACTCCCTCTTACAGTACTGCCAACCATTCCAGAAAATTTAACTTTTGAAAATATCGTACGGACAAGGAATTTGGCGGTATTCGGTGTGAACATACGGTCACAACGAAGTAATTGTTAATGAATCTGCTTTTCCAGTACTCTATTTCCCGACGTTCCAGAAAATATCTTTGAAATATCGTATGGGCGGTCATGAGCGTATACACAAATGTATGAGAACAAGAATCGAAATTTTAATGAGGTATCCACTATAAGGGTTAAACGTCATTATCGCTAGATCATGTGACCCTGAGTAGGAGATAATTCCAGATAAGAAGCTGTCTAAGTAAATCTGATTCCAAACAGCTGTCATGAAGTTTATGCTATCGTTGCCAGATGACATGACCATGAGTGGAAGATTTTTCTAGGTAAGAAGCATCTTATCAAGGAACACCTTTCTACTAAGTTTCTGATAGATTTGTCTGAGAGAAACAATTCTTGGACTGACCTACCAATCGATAGACCGACAGAGTCTCTTATAGAGATGCAAGAACGTATCTAAAAACCGGGAATATATCTTATTGATTTTTTGCTATTATTTACATTTATTCTGAATTGTTTTTTATCGCAACTAAATTCAGGTTGGTATCTCCTTAACAGTGAGTATACAAATTTACAGCGTAGATTGAAATAAAGAATAAATTCCAGATGAGAATCGAACCCACGATCCTCTATGTCGTAGGGTGGCTCACTCAATGCACAGCCGCTTTGACCATTGAGCTATTTGAACTCAGGATCAAGTGCGGGTCCAAATCAGTTCCTATCCCGAACTCTTCTGTACCAGTTTATTGTAAGAAGATTCGTTCTTTTCTGTTGTTTTTATGTCAAACTCTGGGCCAAGTCGGAGTCTGGAGTTGAATTTGTTTTTTTCACCATAACAAAAAGAACATAAAGAAGAATCCTCACCTAATTCATTGATTGCATTCCCATTGCTTTCATTGTTAAAATACAACATCGTCCACTCACTATGTCTTCTGAGTTCATTTTTTTGCTTCTCTCTTTCACTCTCAATTGAGTGATGTGATTTATGAACAGCCCTTTATATCTGATATTAACTAAGAAAGGTTTTAGCGGTTTATGGGCACATACTCTTTGGAATTTATACAATACAAAAGTTGCAGAGATCATTTTTTTTTTCGAAATTTTGATCCAGCAGCAGTCAGGCTTTTTTTCCATCTCTTTATTTCATTTTCTGCTTTTACCTTCGTTTCCTATGCTTTATCGTTAATTACCTTTTATATTTTCGTATGCCTCTCTGTATTTTACGGCCAAATTTCATCGGATAGTGCAGTTCTAAGCAACACCCTGCCTGGTCAGTACCTAAATGGATGACCAACTGGGTATACTAAATACTGTGAGCAACTGGGGATTATATAGAGAGCTTCCTGCTCAATTCAGAGGAGATCGATCCGTATGCTGTACTGATTAACACAAGCCAAAATCCTGCATCCCTTCGAACCTCCCCTTTGAATCCTTTGACTGGCCTGGCTGCGAGCAACAAGAAATGAACGAATGAATGACCCTCATTGAACTTCGCACTCCCCTGCCCTAAATCGCACAATTGACCTCTCCGACTCCATTCCAATGATCTTTGAGAATATCCTACACCTGAAGACCAGAGTTCTCTTATTGTATTCACACACTGAAAACATACGCCAGACATGAACATTGCCATACAAAATTGAACCTGTCAAAGAATTAGGTTTAGTGCCAAATTCTTCGAGACATTTTGCCAAAACTTTGGCCCACTCGGAACCAGATAACATCTGAAATAAATGAACCAGGAATTGGAACAAGGAGAATTACAGGCGAGAATATTTGAATTCACTTCGCCAAAACTAAGACAATTTCCCATCATTTATTTCAGTGATTCTAAATGTGGGGCGCACATTCTACGACGGGGCAATTTAGACATATGGGGGGTGGAGCAATTAGAAAGTTCAGTGTAAAGTGTGAAAAACGCCCCGGAGTTCAAAACTGACTCGTGTTTAGGCTTAACTAAGTAACTCCTAATTGAAAAACCTCCTAAAAAGAAGGGTGTATAACCAATGCATCCCCCCAATAGTCACTTATGGAGCTGAAACATGTAACCTTACCAAGAGACAGATCTGTAAATTATGAACCATGCAACGTGCACATGAAAGAATTATGCTTGGCCTCACGTGGAGAGACCACAAGACAGCACAGTACATCTGAGAAAAGACAAGAGTCAGGGACATCATAGAATCCATTAAAAATCTCAAATGGTGGTGGGCTGGCCATGTTGCAAGAATGGCGGACAATCGATGGACATCACGACTCATGACATGGATCCCCCAAGACCACATGCGCAACCGAGGCCGGCAGAATATTAGATGGAGAGACGAGCTAGACAAGTTCAGAAAGTACTGGCTCCGCGACGCCCATGATGTGGCGAATCCTGGGGAAGGTCTATATCCAACGACGGACGTTAAAAGACTGGTGATGATGATGATGATGATTGTGGAACAAAACTTCAACATTCCTGTTATTAGCAGATGCATAATAACAATTTTAAACTTGAAAAAATCCTCTTAAGCATGTTTCGACTCTCATCAGAGGACGATTCTTCAGAAAAAGTTTATTCCACTCAGAACATAGAAACATTTTCCAACTAGTCATTCCCTGATGATGGTCAGTTGAAATAGGCTAATAAGGATTTATTTAAAAAGCAAGTATAAAACTTCCCCCTTTTCTTTCACGTTTTATTACGGGTCAGCTAATTACGACAATATTAATTCCTAATTGATCAATACCGTTGATTACTATAGATTCTATGGTAATTATTGTTTAACTCTTCAATTCCGGGAGGTATAAAAGTGATGAGATAATTACATTGTTGTGAGTAAATTTCACACACTTCAAAAATTACAAATATTTTTATAAGTGTCTTAAAATTCATTTAAAAATATATTTGCTTGGTAATTTCTTATATATTTATCCGCTTAAGATGAGGTGCTAATAAAAAGAAAAAACAAAACATATTAGTATTTAAAGTACTTAGGGTTTGGTTTTATACTTCAACAGCATATTGGAGGTTGTCTTTTTTGCCAGATGATGTATAATCAAATGATCTTTTTATCGCAAAGGGGGGCATAAAATATTTTTAGCTGTTGATGTGGGGCATAGAACAAACAGGTTAAGAATCACTGATTTAAACGTTTCAATTTTTCTTTTTCTTTCCTTCTCTCTTTCTTTATTTCTTTCTTTCATTCTTTCTTTCTTTCTTTCCTTCTTTCTTTCTTTCTTTCCTTCTTTCTTTCTTTCCTTCCTTCTTTCTTTCTTTCCTTCCTTCTTTCTTTCTTTCTTTCCTTCCTTCTTTCTTTCTTTCTTTCTTTCTTTCCTTCTTTCTTTCTTTTCTTCTTTCTTTCTTTCCTTATTTCTTTCTTTCTTTCTTTCTTTTCTTCTTTCTTTCTTTCCTTATTTCTTTCTTTCTTTCTTTCTTTCCTTATTTCTTTCTTTCTTTCTTTCTTTCCTTATTTCTTTCTTTCTTTCTTTCTTTCTTTCTTTCTTTCTTTCTTTCTTTCTTTCTTTCTTTTATCACATTCTTCTTTTTCCGTGTCTTTACGTTAGCATGTTCGGTAAGTAATGATGTATTTCACTGCTAATAATTATAAGCCAATCACCTATAGCAAAGCTAGGGTTAAATGATACGAAACAACTTCGAGATTTAGTCCATTATCCTTTCTAACCCTAAGCGTGTCGTTTATAGTGGTATGATAAAGTTTTATCACATACAGGATTGAGACTTTGAAGTCCCCCCCCCTGCAGAATTGAAAAAAAGCAGAATTTTTTTGACCAGGAATCCAAAATTTGCCTTCCTGTTGGGCTGCTGTCAATAATAATGATAGTGATAACATTATTCGATTAAATTTCTCTGGCATTTGTTTTTATCATCTTTTCCAGAAATACGCAATTATTTTCCGAACATAAAAATATGTAATTATTTTCCAAACACGAAAATATTTAATTATTTTCCGAACATGAAAATGTTTAATCATTTTCCAAACACGAAAATGCTTAATTATTTTCCGAACACGAAAACGTTTAATGATTTTCCGAACTCGAAAATACGTAATTATTTTCCGAACACGAAAATGTTTAATAATTTTCCGAACTCAAAAATACGTAATTATTTTCCGAACACAAAAATGTTTAATAATTTTCAGAACTCAAAAATACGTAATCATTTTCCGAACACGAAAATGCTTAATTATTTTCCGAACTCAAAAATACGTAATTATTTTCCGAACACGAAAATGTTTAATAATTTTCCGAACTCAAAAATACGTAATCATTTTCCGAACACGAAAATGCTTAATTATTTTCCGAACTCAAAAATACGTAATTATTTTCCGAACTCAAAAATACGTAATTATTTTCCGAACACGAAAATGTTTAATAATTTTCAGAACTTTAAAATTCGTAATCATTTTCCGAACACGAGAATGCTTAATTATTTTCAGAACTTGAAAATTCGTAATCATTTTCCGAACACGAAAATGCTTAATTTTTTTCGGAACTTTAAAATTCGTAATCATTTTCCGAACACGAAAATGCTTAATTATTTTCAGAACTTGAAAATCCGTAATCATTTTCCGAACACGAAAATGCTCAATTATTTTCGGAACTTGAAAATTCGTAATCATTTTCCGAACACGAAAATGCTTAATTTTTTTCAGAACTTTAAAATTCGTAATCATTTTCCGAACACGAAAATGCTTAATTATTTTCGGAACTTGATAATTCGTAATTATTTTCCGAACACGAAAATGCTCAATTATTTTCGGAACTTGAAAATTCGTTATCATTTTCCGAACACGAAAATGCTTAATTATTTTCGGAACTTTAAAATTCGTAATCATTTTCCGAACACGAAAATGCTTAATTATTTTCGGTACTTGATAATTCGTAATTATTTTCCGAAGACGAAAATGCTTAACCATTTTCGGAACTTGATAATTCGTAATCATTTTCCGAACACGAAAATGCTTAATTATTTTCGGAACTTGATAATTCGTAATTATTTTCTGAACACGAAAATGTTTAGTAATTTTCCAAACTCAAAAATACTAAATTATTTTCTGAACACGAAAATGTTTAATAATTTTCCGAACTCGAAAATACGTAATTATTTTCCGAACACGAAAATACGTAATAACACCGTCATCGCTCAATATTCTTTCCAGCTACTGCTTTTTTCACTTTTCAACTTCCCAAGTGCATCCCAATATATCTTGATAGCCCCCCTTTTATGGCGCGCGCCTCATGTTCAGAATCACTGGTCAAACTGGTCTATGACACCTCTGAGAAAAGACAACTAAATCGTATAATCAAAGTGATTATGGATTTAGGGAAAATAATTAAAACCCCGTTGATATTTTTAATAGTGACAATGGATATTGGCCTGGTATTATTGTTTATACCAGGGTTTCTCAAAGCAGTGTGAGAACCCGTCCGGGGCTGTGTGAAGGTTATTGGCGGTCTCAGAAATTATTGAAAATTTTTCTAAAAAGAATAATTATGTAACTTGTATTATTTTTCATTACCTCAATACAACAATGTACTCTTTCTGGTACTTATTGTAAAATGGCTCAATGTTAATCACTGATTTTTCAAAAATGAATACAATTTTTGTTACGTTTTAGGAATTCATTTTTAAAAAGTAATTTTTCTCTTAGTAATAACATCTGCGAAACTTGTAGATTACAAATATACCGCACTTTTTGACTATTGTTTCTATATTTAGTTACTGTTACATTGTGACTAAAAACTAATTGAACAACATTAGTCACCAAAGGTGGCAAAAGGTTCTATCGTTTTTCATACGTGCAAGTGCAAGTGTGTTTCTATGTTTGCATGTTCCAAAGCTCCTGGCCATACCATTTTTCTTTTAATTTATGGAAAGAGATCAGTTTTAACCAGGGATGGAGCTTATTTTGACAGATTTATTAATATAACCTAGATTCTGAAAAATTATGCCGTAAAATCGAGAAGTTTCTAAGTGTTCTTTAAAAAACTATTTTAGTTGTTTTCCAGTGAAAGTAAGATCTAGATTCTCTAGAATCTAGATGTTTCTAGATATTTTTGTACTCTATTTTAGATGTGTTTCAGCGGGATTTGTTTCATTGATGTCATAAAGAGAGTTTATTCTGACCATATTTATTCTCCGATGGAATTTTTTTTTCAACAACTTCTAATTTTGACGCTGTGATTGTCCAATTTTTGACTGTGATAGCGAGTTATACATAGTTTTAATACCAATTGCTTTTATAACAGTGAGTGGGCAGGGGCGTTACGGCCAAATCACGTTGGACACTGGTTCTCTAATAACCACCGAAGTACTAAAATGGATGACCGCCTGGAAATACGAAGTGCCTTAAGCAGCTGGAGATAAAGTAGAAAGCTTCCTGTGGCGATCCTATGAATCCTCTTATGGAGGAGACCGATCTCTACATTACACCCAATAAAGGAAGCCAAAAGCCCACCTCAAACCAGTGGCTGGCCTGACTGCGAGCGACAAGGAATGACTGAATTGTTCGAACCAGTAGCGGCTCTTTAACTGAGTATCGTTGATTCATTTGCAAGGATATAGCCCTGCCCCATTCTAAGTATTCAGGGTCAAATGTGGAATCCAGATCCCAAAATTGATATAAAAGTCAGTGGAAACAATTTCCAGATTACACCCGCCCCCAAAATTGATTTAATTTAATCTAAACAAGAATGAAATTTAGAATTCAACCCCTTTAACTACATAAAAGAATATCGTGGAGAAATAGTATCTCCTCAAAATTGGAAAACTTAATTTAATTAGATTTTGATACAATGTAATGTGAAAACTTGCGCTTTCGACTTGAATCGATTTCGGGGCCCAGATTCTAGATTTGATCCTAAGTCGGACTCAAATCCCCTAGAGGGGATGTTATGGAAGATATCAAACATCTTGAGTTCTGAAATAGATCAACAGAAACGTGACTGCATTTGGGTGTTCAGAATTTGTCTACCAAAACACTCCATGAGTTGAATATGAAAAACGCTGTTAGGGGGACTTTCCAGAACATCCGAAGTTGATGTGACACCGGTGTCAAGTTGGGTTCTTATTGAGCTTTCATTTCATAAACAAAATGTAATTGTTCAAATGTCCCTAGAAGTACTTGACTGATTAATACAAAAATAATTAATACGTAAGATGGACCTGATGTGATGCCCCTTGTCCTCTCCCCACCCTTGTCTTTCAATACTCCCTATCCTCCCTCTACTTCCAGCGCCCGCAACCTACTGGTATAAAATACGTTTTGCTACCCTAATGTGTTTTTCTATTACACTGGAACACTGAGCTTATCATGAATCAATGATATTGCAACCATAACTTCAGAGTCGATCTATGCACGAAGCTCAAAATGTAAAATAATTAATCCAGGAACTCAAGGATCGACCTAAATACTAGGCATATCATAAAATGATAAATTCGTGACCAAAAAATCAGGCCGTATCATGAATTCATGATTTACTGATCCAAATAGCCTCTGGATAATAATTTGCTCATTCGGACTAGATTACAGATATATGAACAGATTTCGTTGGTTACCAAATAAAAACCACTACGTGACCTATCTTTTGGCAGTATGCTGCATTTGGGGTGATCAATGAGTAATTTACTTCTCTCACCTCAGAAGTCTGAATTTTCAAAATTAAGGGGTCAATTCAGCCTAAACTACATCCTTAACTGAGCCCCCAATTGGGAACATATCTAGGAGTGTTGGGTCTGGAAAAGGAATGTTTTTTTCTAAACATAATAAAGAATAAGTCTTTTAACTCCGTCACCTATACACATGATACCTACATAGCCAGCCAGACCAACTCGAAAACTGTAAGAAACTTATGTTGACAGTTTTTGTGACAGTTCTCGCTGACAGTTTTTTTTACCCCCACTCCAAAAAAATCCCAAGTAGCAATCACAAAAAACAAAGAAAACCCCAATATATTTTGAAAGAGGGAAATCAAATTGATCATATCAACTCGATCTGCATATTCTCTCTCCTCCACTCTTTCTTTGTCAACTTCATCTCAAGATCTCTGGAATGCCATAATTTAATAAATGTTAATTACATTTTTTATTTTAGCATTCATTTTTTTTTTTTTACCTTTGTCTGAATTTTCAGTTGTTTTCATCACAACTTTGACTCGGGTCAGAATCCGTCAACAACGAAATAACAGCGCGATCAGAAATAAAGTATGAACTTCCGGTGAGAATTACTCTCTATTTCCGGTCGCACCTTTTACTCGTAGCTGTAGAATAATGGCCCACCTCGAAATAGCACTAGAAACTAAAAACCAATAAAGAAAAAAAAACAAAAAAAAAACTAAAAATTAAGATGATGGTAAAAATACATAAAAGTGGATGAAGTATTGGATTACAGCATTTCATCTGATATTTAGAATAAATAATAAGAATTGCTTTAAAATGCCAATCAAACTGAAACGGGGATCCTGTCTGCTTTCTAATAAAATCAATTCGATAAATTCGCACAATAACGTTTAGAAAAAGAAACTAAGCATAAATTGAACTGTTTCGTATTGTAAACATACATCAGCTCATATGCAAAAATATACGACTCCCATCATGGGACTATTCTTATTGATTAGGTTCGTTTAAAATGATTGGATATCTTTTTGGGGATCAGAGATTCTTCCATACCCAAGGGAAGTAATTCATCACAAAGTTTTAGTCTTTTAGAGGAACATTGAAGGCAACTTTAGGAACACCAGAGAAAAACAATAAATCCAGATGAACTATTAATCATCTGCCTTTAAATTTCAAGAAAAGGGGCACTTAACTCATGTCACTCCGATTTCAGTTTCATTCCCAGGACGAAGTCATAAAAAAAGTTATAGGCAATATTTATCATCGAAATGAAATATGCTTTTATTAATAAATAAAATTGAATACATCACCGCGCGCAAGCGTATGTATGCATATATATATATATATATATATATATATATATATATATATATATATATATATATATATATATATATTGTTTTAATAGCATCCTTGGAAACACAGTAATGATAAGTATATATACTATACACTTTGTGGACGTTACAAAAATTCTTCTCAAAAATTGATTTCCTAATCCTCCCGAAGAAATTTTGTTACGTCCATGAATCATTTGACCAGCAAGGTTAAAATATTATCATTAGAAAATTAAATAAGTTTGTGCCATCACTGAAAAGTAAAAAAATATATGTATAGATTTGATTTCATTCATATATATATACTTCATGCGTGTAAGTTTGTTTGTATTTTTACACACACACACACACACACAAATATATACATAAATTGCGTTATATTATTTTGAAAATTTATTTGAAATGATTTCCCGTTATTACACGGTGGATGTGTCATTTGGTCAATACTACGCAAATAAAAGTCGGTCTTATTATATATACATGCATTAAAATAGACACACATACACAACCACACACACTCACACTCACACACACACATATATATATATCCATTGCTCATACTATATATATATATATATATATATATATATATATATATATATATATATATATATATATATATATATTCCAATGCATGTTTATTCATATTTTTGGTTTCTGAGGACTGTAGCTGACTATTTCCTGAACTGACTGTACATACTATCTATTTAAATATATATCTCGGTCTATTCTTATCAATCAATCTATCGATAGTTCTATGAATTCCTAAAAGCTTTTCATCCTCACCAAATTTGTATCGGTTCATAGCGAAAGGAAGGATACAGAGGGTGGGCGAAGAAAGGTGAATTTCTTCTTCACTTTAACGTCGCACATGTCATATCATTCTCTTTATTTATATCAATTCTTGAGACAAAAATATAAAGTAGAAGAAAGAAAGAAATAAACAACAAAGAATAAAAGATAGAAAGAATACGTACTATACAGTGTTTATAACTATTGTATACACTTCACACACACACAAACACACACACACACACACACACACACACATATATATATATATATATATATATATATATATATATATATATATATATATATATTAATGGAAGCTCCAAAGTCACCCAGACCCATAGGAAAAACTTCACCTTAGCCTGTTATAACCCCTGCCCAAATCATAGCCAAAACATTTTCAATAACTTTTAAGGTTGATACCTATGTAGCTCCTTCACCTCACCACCCCTCCTTCTACACTACCCCAAACATACCAAAAAATCCAACTCCACATCACTACCCCCTACCTTGACACACTCTGCCTTCCCCAAGACCAACTGCTGCTGCTTTACCAAAATTCCAATACCTGCTGGTCATTCTTACATTCAGCAGGAGGCCTCTTGTAGCCCTGACAAAACTCACCCACAATGCATAGCTCCTGGCAGTGGACTCTGGTTCCACATGGTACATTTTAATACACATTCACACAGCATACACCACTGATGAGGGGAAAAATCCCGAAACATGTATGGACTATTGACATATAAGGATTAATAAACCTTACCACCAAACACTTCACTCCCGAGTCTGTCTCACTCTCTAAAGTACACATTATATATATATATATATATATATATATATATATATATATATATATATATATATATATATAACTCTTTCCTTTGCCAATGAATTATATTATCGCTTTATTTTTTATGCAATTATTATTTATAACGAGGATTAACTTGAAAAATCAATTGGAAACAAATAGTTTTATTACAGAAACAAATGTTGCCAAATGCAGTCAAAAATTGTTCAAACAACGTCGCAGGTTTCGAACAGAGTTTGTTCTTTCTCTTGTTATAGTCAGACTGACAAAGAAGATATGATTGTGATCTTCACAATACAAGCACTTTATAGCCATTTCAATTGTCATACAAACATCTTTCGCCTGTATTGTGCCTTTGCTGATGCTATCATCCAGTTCCCCAAACGTGCTCAAATAGGTGTGTCCATTCAATAATTGAGTCCTACAACGTGTTTCTATTGCTTTTTGACCACATGCCTACAAGATGCAGAGGCGACACAGTCTCGATGGCAGTCGAATTGACTGAAAATGTAATTATTACATATTTCTGGCTCAGCAGTGGCAAGAAAGCCCACGAGCCTGGCCATTCAGCCCTGCCTTGGCTTTTCACAAGACGACAATATATTGGATTTCCATAACTGTGAATCCCACGAGCAAATTTCTCTTGGACGGCCATATTGTTTTCTCTTCCAGATTCCCGCCATTTTCTCTACTTTCGCGCCTTTTTCTCTACTTTCACTTTCGCTTTCAATTAAGCTTTTTGTCGTGTTGTTCATTTCAAGAAAGATTTTATTATTGGTTTTTGTTAAAGAGGAAATAACTTTTATTTATGCTTCAATGTTGGATGCAAGAAGTGGAAAGAACGCAGGAAATGCATCCTCCTCACATATATAGAGAGGGGGTTAGAGAGAGATAGAGAGGGGAGAAAATAAGGAAACATGGTGAGAGAGAGAGAGAGAGAGAGAGAGAGAGAGAGAGAGAGAGGGAATAATAACTCCTATTTATGCTGCAATATATATATATATATATATATATATATATATATATATATATATATATATATATAATGATTTGTACACTAGAACTAGGCTTGTTGTTTCAACGCTATAGTGTATTGTCAAGTGTAGGGAGTCTTGGCGTTGCCTGTGGAAAAATAGCCAAACCTCTGATTATACAGAATTTAAACATGTTCTTTACATACCTTCTCATATAACGCAACAGGGTAGGCAGAGTGGAAGGAGCCAAAAATTGTTTGAGTGTATCAGTGTAGTAACTGGCAGCTTGTGAGATCGAATCTCAGCCTGGATGTCACAAATCCTCGAGATAGTTCGTTCACATCCCTGAGCATATTTGCCCCGACCGGCACGTATTGTAAGATAAGTCAATGTAGTACAAGTAGCTTTTCGTATCACCGTTATTAAAATGTTTGAACGCGGAAAATTAGGCTTAAGATTGATATAACTTGAAATTTATAAAAAAAAAAATCCTTTATACCCTGAACGAGTTTTTATTTATTTTACAAGTGATCTGCCAGTTCAGCATCATAGTTACACAGTGAATGAAATAACCTTCTTGAAGACTTGAAATAATTTTCGATCTCGAAGTGAGGGACTGATCTTCTGGAAACGATCAGAATCTAGCATATACAGGTGAACATGGTGTCTATTTGTTCGTTCCAGTCTCCCATGTCTGGAGAGAGAGAGAGAGAGAGAGAGAGAGAGAGAGAGAGAGAGAGAGAGAGAGAGAGAGGAAAAGGTTAAAAATTTTAATGAACACCTACTAGGCACGCATGCGTGTCGATTGGTATTTATATCGAACGTAGACTAGATTCTAAGCTCAGTCTCAGAGAAAAGTTGGACTTGTACATCGTTAGGTCAGTCGTGTAGCTGGCTGTTCCATACTAAGAGCCATTCCACTTCATCTGCCAACTACCTCAGTTGGCCTGGTGGCAGATATGAGATTAAAATTTCAGTGTTACAAGTTCGCTGCAAAACACTCACTTTGCTCAACGTAAAGTGAAGACTGACGCCACAACAGTTCTCTTACGATGGGATCCTATATTGAATTTAAGATCAAGACCGAAACCAATGCAAAAAGTACGCAATTTATACTAAACGAATGTCAGTTTTGAAATCTTTCGGCCTTCAGTAAGTCTAAAAAAACGAATTTATGTAAGTTTCTCCACGAATTTACATTTTCTTAGCAAGAAGATAATCCTTAAAAGTTCAGTGCATGGCTCAACGAAAGGTTTTAGTTAAAAAAGCATGAACTACAATTGCTTTGGCATTCATCAACCCGAATCTCTTTTGACCGCTGGCTTATTAGCTGCATTTTCATTGGCTGACAGATCATTTCCCTTTGTTCACACGTTACCGTATGGTGAATAACCGGAAAACAAAGGGAATCAATTTCTTTAATGTTCCATT
>OY735241.1:11541059-11548505 GCA_963457665.1 Thysanoteuthis rhombus | reverse complement strand
AAATATGAAACCAGTTGCCTCTCTCTGTTTCTATTGCACTTCAGGGTCAGTGTTTCCTTCACAGAATCGTCACAATGATTCCAACGACCAGTTTGAACACGAATGGGTTTTCTGCATCATCCAAACAACATTATCACTCGTGAATAGTGTCGGTGCAGTTCAAAGTAGAGACAATGCATTTGAGAAATCGTGACATATCTGACATGTAAGTGGTGGGCAAAACACGCCATTGTCCTTAATGTGTAGTATCTGCAACCTATTTTCGACGAGAATGAAATAAAAACATTGGTACTCATTCATATGGTACACGCATTTGCTGCATTTATCGAACTTCGTTCAGTAGATCAGAAGAAATTTTTTTTATGGCCCACATGTTTGGCGTGATTATCAAACATCGGTTGGTAAATCCGAAGACAGTTCAGATTAATCGACGATTTCGTTAAAGCCCAAATTTGTTATACTGTGGTTTGTTATGGGGAGAGTTCATTGTACTCGCTGAGATGTAATATTAATTTGTTTCATATCCGCTCATATCGGGTTCAGAATGCCAAAGAAGAAGGTAGGTGTTGGACTCAGCAAGGTCTCGAAGGAAACGAGGAGAATGTAGTCACAGCGAGAGAATGAAGAGGCCCCGGCAGAGACTGCAGAACATTCTAGTCTCTATCTGCAGAGCCAACGTCAAGATGAAGAACATCATCAGAAGGAGAAGAGAATAAGAAAGAAAAAAGTAACAGCAAGGCTCTTGAGAAATAGACGCGAGGACAATACCCAGAGGTATTCTGAGAGTCAAAACTTGAACTTACAAACAGCAGAGGTGCATCAGGATCCCAGCAATAGAATAGACACAATCCAGGTAGGTCCGAACAAGGGGTCCGTAGACCGAATTCAGGAATAAGGAGTCCAACGACGCCAGAAGAGCATAATTGACTACTGCTGGTTTGATGAGAGCTTTTCGAGATTAGTCTGAATCAGACCAATGCCACGCCTACTGGCAGCACTTAACACATGATGACTTCAGTTTCAAGATCTTCCTCTACAACCTCATGATAGAGGCTGGCAAGGCCACACACAAGAAGCTTCCAGAGTTGGTTTGGAAAACAGGCTGTAATTGCAAGGAGTTAAAGATTAATATGGAGCTGGTCAATCGCATGTGTGAGCTTATGTAATAGCAAAAAAACAAACACTGCCGGGAAAACTTTGCAGGACAAAAATATTATCTTATCCCCAGCCCAGTGCTAGCGTCTCTTTCAAAACCAAGTAAAAAAGACTCATTTCCCTGATCTGCTTATGGATCACCATTTACAAAAAGGGTTCAGAAAGCAAGGGCCATGGTTTTAGCATCTTTGAAGACGTTCAAAGTGAGGCATCAATCCTTTCACGCCTTCCTTAGGACTTGGATATCATCATTTTTAAGAGCCTCCATAAGGCCACCGTACAACTTCAGGGCAAATCGGAACAACATCAAGAGCTGTCAAGGTGGTTGATACACACATTGCCTACAACAAAGATATTTAGATCTCTGGAGATAATCCCAGCTATTATCCCAACGATGGACTCATGGCCCATTCTGAATCCAGATTAGCTCAGCATGCCCCAAATAGGAGGAAAAGAACTGCAAGAGAACCTGCGGAGGAACCATCGCAGGAAAGAATCCCTGGAACCGTGACAACTGCCCTGTCGGGAGGCAAATCAAGATAATCACGAGCTTAACCATTCAGAGATTGCCTAGCTCAAAGTGCACGCTCAGAGGTCCCAGGCGAATCAACAGTAGCTGACCTTGAAGTCAATTATAAGTAAGAAAGTATGTTTATCCGATGATTTTTCTGCCAGAAATATCACTTTTTTAAGACAGATTCATTTGCCAATCTTTGACAACTGTTTTGGCACATTCCTGTCTCAAAATTAGGTGTCTGTTTTGTTTTTTTTTAAAAATTCCATTTCAGCCAATACGTGTCGAATATCGTTAGTGTCGACCACGACGTAATAAGATGACCTCAGCGAGGAATATCGGAACCTAAAGGGTCAAGAACGATCAATACTCAAGAGAGAAAAGATTGGGGACAATTTACAGTCACAATTTAACCTTTTCCCCTGATAAATTAATTCAATTAATTTGAAAAAGTCTGACCAGAGACACTCGACAGACGGTGAAAGCTAGATGTCGACTTGAATTACTTACGACATTGCAATAGATCGGCATACAGCTCTGTGAATAGTAGTGAGCGAGGAATTTGGTGAGAAGTTCTTCATGTTTAGTGGTCTAGAAGAATCGGTATGCAACTTTGTAACTAGTGTTAGTGAGTGAGGAATTGAGTGTGCAGCTTTTTTGTTTGTTGCTCGAGAATGTTCTAGATATCCAGGAAAGCGGGCAAGTTCTGAAAGGAAGGGCAGGGCGACACCATGATTTACCACCCCGGGTGACACAAGCCATAAGCCTACCACTAGCTATCAGTGGTATATGGTATGCGAATTGATGCACGTGTTTGGCTTCCAAACGTAGTTTTTGGATGCACTAACTCAACTCAATTTTTAATCAACACGAACCTATTACGTTTGAATTTGTAGCAAGCGGGGTGAACCCGAGAGTTTCACAGGTAGCGCCATGTATTCGAACTTCTAAGTCGATGCAATATATTTAACGATAAATTAGGTTTGGTCTACCGGCGAGCGAATATAGCATTGCGTACCAAAATGCTTATAGCAGACGAACACAGGATGGCTAAAGGACGGAGGTGTTCGTGGAGTGTGTATGTGGGTAGAAAAATGCTTTGCACCGCCTTCATCGGAGACATCGGAGGCTCTGGTGGCAAGATTATACATACAGCGAGTGCAAAAAGAATCCGATACATTTTAAAAAGATCATTTTAACATTCATATACGGCTTCACAATTGACAGAATTTGTCCCAAAGATTTCTGATTTTTCTACAGAACTTTTCAATGTTTAATACTGTTTCTATAATGTTTTTGATTTTTGTATTTTTTTAATCTTTGGGACAAATTTTGTAAATTTTGAAGCTACATAAAGATTTTGAAATGGACTTTTTGAAACGTTTCCTAGACTCTTAACACTCACCGTATCTATATAAGTATACGTACGCCTAAGTGTATGTACATCTTTGTGTATGTATGTGTGCATGTGTTTGCGTGTGTATGTGCGTATGTGTGTGTGTGTGTGTGTGTGTGTGAATGCTTTGGGTGATACAATCTGTTATTTAGCAGCATTCATTAACAGTGTCTCTACATTCTTTGCTGTCTGACACGAACATTTTAACATGGACCTTCGACTTGTCTAATCTTCTTTATCGCCCGTCTGGACCTGGAGACTGACCAAAACACTAACTACCCCACCCATCCGACCAGACAGAGATTCTCTTTCTTTCTCCCAGTGACCAATTTCACACCCTCTTACCGCGGGATGTGGCCGGTCAGGGTTTCATACGAATCTTGCTGGCTGGAGATAGTTTCTCTTGCTTTTTATAAGGTTTTTGTTTCTTTTCTTTTCTTTTCGTCTCTCTTCTCGTATTTCTTTTTCTTTCATTTGTCTCCAGTCTTTCTCTTTCATTTCATTCCTTCTTTTTTCTTTTTCTTTCTTTCACTTTTCTGTTTTCTCTATCGCTCGTCTTTCTTCATGTCTTCTGTTCGGTTTTCAAGCTTTTATTTCGTTTGTCTTTCTCCCTTTCTTTCTCTCTTCCCCCTCGTTTCTGATTTTATATTCATTCGTACTTCTTTCTTCCTTCCTCCCTTTCTTCTTTACTTACATCTAATATGTATTCTGTCTCCGACTTTTTTCCTTCTTTCTTTCCCCCCAAAATCTATTCAATTTTTTTTCACTCTCGTTCTTTCTCGTTTCTGCTTTCTGTATCATTTTTCTTTCTTTCTTTCTTTCTTTCTTTCTTTCTTTCTTTCTTTCTTTCTTTCATTCCATTCTCTGTTAAAGATTCAGCTTTACATTTCTGCTTTTCAATTCTTTTTTTCCCTTTCTTTTTTTCCTCCTTCGTTTTTGTTTCTTTCTGCTCTTTCTTCTCTTTCTCTTTCCTTTCTTTTTTCTCTTTTCCTTCCACCCCCCAGCCTTCTTTCTTTCCTTCTTTCTACCTTTTTCTTTCATTCCCATTTCACACGAGTCCATCTTGCAGGCCAAAGTTAGTTTCCCTTTCGGACAGTAGACTCAATTGATCCGGTTTTGATAAACGACAAAAGTCACAAGACACAACTAAACTGATGTCAACGTCGACAGGAATAGTAGAGGCCTTATCTGTGTTTGTATGTTTATATATATATATAGTAATAAGAGTGAAAAAAGTGAAAAAAAAACGAAAGAAAGGCAAAGCAAAAACGAGAACGAGGAAAAAAGAAATACAAACGAAAGAATCTGACTTTGTGTGTGTGTATATATATATATATATATATATATATATATATATATATATATATGTTTATGTATATATACACACACACACACATATGTATATGTGTGTGTGTATGTGTGTAGTGATAAGAGTGAAAGAAATAAGTTAAAAAAAATTGAAGAAGGGTAAAGCAAAAACGAAAATGAATGAAAGAAATACGAACGAAAGAAACAATAGACACAAGACCAAAAAGACGGAAAGCAATTAAGATAATGAAAGAATGAGAAAAATTCTTCTTAGAAACCGCCAACTAAAACTGTCATCAAAACTATCAACATAAGTTTCTCCAGTTTTTAAGCTGGTCTAGCTGGCTAGCTCTGTAAGTATCACGCATACAGGCAACACCAATGGTGTCGGAGGGCACACATGTACAACATTTCATCATCATCATCATCATCATCATCCTAATCATCATCATCATCATCATCCTCATTATCATCATCATCATCAGTCTCTTAATGTCCGTTGTTGGACATAGACCTCCCCCAGGATCTGCTACCTTTCTCTATCATGGGCGTCACGGAGCCAGAATTTTCTGAATTTGTCCTGTTCGTCTCTCCATCTTGTTTTTTTGTCGGCCACGGTTTTGCATGTGATCTTTGGGGATCCATGTTGTGAGATGTGATGTCCATCGGTTGTGTTTCATTCTTGCAATATGACCAGCCTATTGCCATTTGAGTTTTCTAATGGGTTCTATGATGTCTCTGACCCCCGTTTTCTTTCTGATATATTGTGCTGTCTCGTGATCTCTCCATATGAGGTTGAGCATGAGTCCGCCTATTTTGTGATAGTTATGGCTTGTTTAGTGATCACTGCCCAACAAAAGGTGGGAGAAGTAAATTATTCATCGATCGACCCATTTTCCAATTTCTAAATTGATCACCCCGACATGGCATGCTGCCAAAAGACGTCTGGCACATGACGGTTTCTATTGAATGACTAACAAGACTTGTCTTGTTCCTTTCTTGTTACAGTTTTGGTCTCTTTTTTTCCCTTTCTCTTTGCTTAATTTCGTTTCTTGTTTTTGCTTTTTCTTCCCTTTTTTCTTCTTTCTTTCCTTGTTTCTTTTTCTTTCTTTCTTTCTGCCTTGTTTTCTCTCTTTCGTACATTTTTCTTCTCCTTTGTTTGTTTCTTTCTTTTTCTCCTCTCTATTCCCTTTTCATTCCCTCTTTTATCCTTACCCCATTCTTTTTGTTCTTCTTTCTTGTTTCTACTTTGTTTTCGTCCGTCTTTCCTTCTTTTATTCTTCCTTTCCATCCTTCTTACTTTCTTTCTTTTCACCCTTCTTTCTTTTGTTTTTTCTTCAATCCTTCCTTTCATCTGTCCTTCCATTCTTCATTTTGTCATTGCTTTCTTCATTTCGTACTTTCTTATTTTCTTCATTTCGACCCCCTTCCTTCCTTCTTCCCTTCATTTCTTCCTTTCATTCATTTTTCCTTCATCCCTCCCTTCCTTTCGTCTACCCTTCCTTTTCATTCTTTTCATTCTTTTTCCTTCTTCCATTCACCCATCCTTCCTTCCTTTCTTCCATTTTTCCTTCCTTCTTTTTCTCCTTCTTTCCTCCCCCTCCCTCCCTTTCCTTCCACCGATTGCATTTTTTTAATCTCTGATAGAAATATAGAAAAACGAAACAAAGAGAAAAAGAATTGGAAACAAAAAAACAATGGATCAAGATTGTAAGCTTCATAGACAGATCGATTTACGACAAGAACAATTCGATTAAAAAGAACTAAAAAAACAAATGAGTTTCTTTCGTCGATTGGCGCAAACAATTTAAGATTGCCTCATACAAACAGGGGCGCAGGATAGCTGTGTGGTTAATTGCTTGGAGAATGAACTCAGCGAGCCCAAACTTCAACTGAGATCATTTGTGTCAACGTTGCATTAAATGCTCTTTGGAAAAGCATGAATCCATTTCTCCTCCTAGGTATGGGCATAATAGCGCTAAATGAAGCGAATGACGCCGGTTCAGGTGGTCGCCGACCGTGTGCCTATTTCACTTATTGTAAATGGACGAGTATGTAGAACAGTGATATGTGGGGAATAGCTGTGTCCAACTCATGGGCACTAGTTATTTTTATTACTTCCCTGCAGCCTCAGAGTGAAGGTAAATAGGAATCAGAATTAAAATTAAGAAAAATCAGAATAGATGAGTACGTAAATTCAGAGAGAGAGAGAGAGAGAGAGAGAGAGAGAGAGAGAGAGAGAGAGAGAGAGAGAGAGAGAGAGAAATATTTGGATATTGAGTGTTGATAATCAATGATTTGCGAAAATGGTTCCCCGAAAACACTTTTAGTTCTGTCTCCTCTGCTCACCCAAAGGGTCCATATCCTATTAAAAGGGACCACTTGAGATCATTATGAAATGTAAATGTTGATTATCCAAATGACAGTTCCTTACCAGAACTGACAATACCCTATTTTAAAACAGTTGTGGTTTTGGATATAACCTGTAGTGATACATACGTATTGGACACAGGACGATTTTTTTGATATCATTTTTGGGGGGTAGAATGACTATGATCTCATCACAATCATGTTTTGATTGGAGACATAAAAAGAGCCGGAACTGGTTGCATAGACAATATACACTTTTAGAACTCACTCACTTGCACAGACTATGACAATAAAATGGCTGATATATCCATAGTTAGTTTCTGCTGGCCGAAGACTAAGTCTAATGTATTATGTGTATACGTGTGTCTGTGTAAGAGCCATCATATCTATAGTTATATTCAGCGTGTAAACTCCCTACTATCGTGGGTAAACAAAGAGAAGTGGTCTGTTTGTGGCAAAAATGGGCCAAGTCCATGAAACATTTCGAAATTCCTCGTGCACTGTCTGACCAGAGTGTTAATATCCATAGTTTTTCGACCCGTTTAAGATCATTATAAAATGTAAATACCCATTATCCAAATGACTGGTCCAAGCCAGAACTGACTATATCCTATTTAAACAGTTCTCAAATAGTTTAGACATAACCACTTCTTGCCAGTGCTCGATGTATCTATAAATTGAGAAGAAATACTCCCGCCTGATA
>OY735241.1:11501059-11536059 GCA_963457665.1 Thysanoteuthis rhombus | reverse complement strand
TAGCATGATAATCCCCGCATGAATCTCAATTTTAGGATAAATCTTTTACATGGCTTCCATGTTTCAGCTCCATGGGTGACTATTGGGAGGATACACTGATTGATTATTAAGTTACAAATCGTTTTTGCTAATAGGATGATGATTAGTATAAGCATCGAGATATTAACCACTCTAGTTTGCAAAACGAATTTTGATTACCAATAAGCACGTTATCAGAAGTTGCATATATCCACGTATTTCACTAATCCTTACTCTCTCTCTCACTTTATATATATATATATATATATATATATATATATATATACACACACACACACACACACACACACATATATATATATATATATATATATATATATATATATATATATATATATATAATAAGCATATACTTCTCTGTTTGTTTGCGCTCACGTATCTCACTGGTTAATATACACTCCTTATATGACATAACAATGAAGATTACATCACAGACACTCTTGAGACTTTATGTCTAATCAAACATTGGAACAGTTGAAGTTGAGTTGAGACTTCAAGAAAACTTAACATTGGGATATTTGAACAAATAAAGAATGAATTCCCAATAAAATAAGCTCCAGGTTCCTTAGTACCGATCCATACACAAACAATCACGTAATTTTTGACGGGTATATGCATGTAAATAAATAAAAGGGTTATGAAAATATCAGATCGTCTATTGCAATGACAAAAGATAGAGTGAAGATAGACCACACAGGCGTCAAGTTTTCAAAAAAAAAAAAAGGATTACTGAACTTTAAAAACTGATTATTCGTTTGTCAGTTTTGGGGAGACGGGTTTCTAAAAAAAAGGGACGCCTACCTTTCGACCCATTACCCCCTCTCAACCAAGACTTTACTCCTCAATACCAGTCTGCCACTAATGTTTGGACAGTTCTCATAGACAAATTCACCAAAATTTGATGATTTTCTCAGCTTCAATTTAAAGTATTTTATTTTTCAAATAAAGATAATACAGTCCTTGTTTTGTTTGGAATAAGTACATATAGACTAAAATACATATAATCTATTCATGAGTAAATAATCTAGTCATCTTGTGTTAAAGTTCTTTTTTTACATATCTTTTTTACACATAAGATATCTTTCCCGTTCAACTATTTTTCAAAATATATCTAATGTTATTACTTTTTTGGAAACAACTTCCGCTTATTTTTTTACGAAACTGTCTGTCTTAAGACTTTATGTCACCCTTTAAAAGTTGAGATATGAAATACAACTTATAATTAGAACTCTTGGATTATCAATTACCTAAATAAATGAATTAAGCTTATGCTCCTTGGTGTTAATCCATGTATAAATAAACACTTCAACTTTTCATATATATATATATATATATATATATATATATATATATATATATATATATATATATATATATATATATATATATATATATATATATATATATATATATATATATATATATATATATATATATATATATATATAAAACAATTTACACATTGTACCATTATAACAAACATGTTAAACAGGGAAATATACTGAAGCAAATTGCATTGACAGATATTGGGAAATACAGGCGACTGAAGTAACACAAAAATCTTTTGAAAATGATTTCTAGCGTTCGGTATTCAAAGCTATGAAGCTTTCTAGACTATCCATCTATCTATTTATCTATCTCTTTACCTCTATCTCTCTCTCTCTCTCTCTCTCTCTCTCTCTCTCTCTATATATATATATATATATATATATATATATATATATATATATATATATATATTCTCGCTCTCGTACATTTTTTCTCCCATTCTCTCACATGGACATCGATCTTTCTCTCTTTTCTTCTATCACCCCACATGCATACGCTCTTCCTTTCTCTCTATCACACACATGTAATCTTCCCCTCTCTCCCCAAGACTCTATCTATCTATCTATCTATCTATCTATCTATTTATCTATCCTACATATTCTCTTTCACTCTCGAATGATTGCTGTTTCTCTCTATTACACACACTCTCTCTGTTTCTTCCTCTCAAAGACCCCCATATTTCTACTTTTCTCTTTCTCTCTCAAAGACACCTTCTTCCTCTATATCACAGTCTGGCACGCACATGCTCTTCTCTCTCCCCTTGTCCCTCACGCATACACTCGCTTTTCCTCTTTTTCTCAAAAAGATTCTGTCTATTCATCAGAAACAGACACTCTCTCCCCCTCCCTCACACTCACTTTCTCTCTAGTACACTTATACTCTCTTTCTTCCCCTCTCTCACACACATATACTTTTTCTCTCTTTCTCACTGATACATCCACACTCTTTCTCCATCCCAAATACTCTCGCTCTATCACACACATACACACACACACACACACACACACACACACACACGTGCGTACACACGCATGCATTCTTTTTCTCTCTATCATACACCTACCCTTTCTCTAGAAGATACTCTCTTTCTCTCTATCACAGACGCATATTCTCTGCCAGTCTTTCTCAAATACATTCTCTTTCTCTCTCCTGCACATACTCATTGTCTCACTCTCTCGAAAATACAATTAGAATTTCACAATTTCTCTCAATCACATACACACACCTTTTCTTTATCATCCTAACCCTCTCTTTCTCAAAGAACCCCTTTTCTCTCTTTCCCATACCAACACGACCAGTAACGTATAGAGGTGTTCAGTGCGAACAAGAGAAATGAAGAGCTTGACTCTTGAGCCGAAAGTCGCAGCTCAACACTAAAAAAGACCAATCTATATTGTGATAGATAGATCAATAAACCGGTGAGTTGAGCAGATAATCACAAATCGATTTCTGACGCAGACGGGGAAAAAAAGGAAAGAAAGAAGTCGGGAAGAAAAAGTACAAGAATTACAGACAGATATCATTTTAGCGAAGGTTATTTTAGAGGGTCCGATGGACAGTCTCTCGGGATAGGCGATAATCAGCCGGACGTTACACTTTTCAACTTAGGCCTTGGTCTTCACTTCCTTGCTTTGCCCTTCGAATCAACTTTGGGCATTTTCTGGTGTAAACTGTAGCCTGCCATCCAATATATATATATATATATATATATATATATATATATATATATATATATATATATATATGTGTGTGTGTGTGTGTGTGTGTGTGTGTGTGTGTGTGTGTACTGTGTGTACTGTGCACCGTATTTGAATTCAAGTGAAGATTTCATTACTTGTGTGGAATAAATGTACATGTTGTCTCTGAATGATGAACTGATTCCCTTCTGACTGGCAGGTCGGATCTTGTAACAGTCGGACAATTTTCTTTCTGAATTGTTTGTATACTTATGCCTTACCATAATAAAAATAGTGGATTGTCACCTTTACTCTTGTATTCCCTAACATATCTTAAAAATGAAAGAAGAGTAGAAAAAAAATGATAAAAATGATATTAAAAAAAGGTTCTGGAAAACAATGCGTTTGAAAAAAATACAGCATTCCTTGTTTTAAGATTTAAAATTTAACCTATTCCACCCTAACATTGTGTTTTTCATAGTTGAATATCGTTTTGTTAAATTGAAAAAGGTGCAACACAACTACAACCATGAGTGATCCGTACGTATTTACGGTGTTTACATAAAATGTAATGTTTTTTTAATGTACAATTATGATTTAGATACTCTCTCGTACTTTACCAGCTCTAATACTACAGAGTAAATTTGCATATATATATATATATATATATATATATATATATATATATATATATATATATATATATATATATATATATATATATATATATATATATATATATATATATATATATATATATATATATATATATATATATATATATATATATATATATATATATATATTTCAAATCTAGGAGTGTAACTTTTATATTTACATGAATTTTTATATCCACATATACATATATGTACAGACGGTTATAAGTAGGGGACTACATATATTATTGTTTGTGATTTTCTAAGTTGGTTATTAACAATGTCCAAGAGTTAAGATTTGAGCTGAGATTATTAATTGAGATTTTTAATTTCAGTCATAAATTCATAAAGTATTAACATATCAAACTTGAAGGGTTCAAAGCTCAATTGGTCGATTTCTGTTGCTAGCAAAAATGGTGTCGAGTCTACTCAGTATGGGGAAGAAACCAATGCTGTCTGATTTCGGATTTGGTTAGATTGCTGAAATTCGATACCAAGGTTTATCACAACGTATGCAATAACTGAGCGAATTAATCGAAATCAGATAGTTGTGACTTTTTTTTGCGTAATCCAGTAAGTTAAGCTAAGAACAGAGGTATTCGACATAAGGAGATATTCGATTGTGATAGGAGGACAGTTAAAAGAACCCTGAAGCAGATCACTAACCACCAGACGGACAATTAAGAAGTCAGGACCCAGACGTCAGAATCAGACACAGAAAAAAACAAACAAACAGGTTGGTTTAGTCACTCAATAGAAACTTTCATTTGACCAACGTCTTTTGGAAACATACTGGGTGGATTAATTGGAAAAAAGGGATGATCAACGAATAAGTTACTTCTCTCGCTTTTTGCTGAGCAGTGATCATTAGAAAGGTCTGAATTTTCAAAAATTAAGTGATCAAACAAAGAGATCAATTTAGCTAAAGCACACACTAAACCCACACTAAATTGAATGTTGAACCCCCACTAAAAATCCTATTTTATACAGACATAATAAGGAGTGAATATTCAAATTTTCAGCCAGCCAGCCGGAACAATTAAAGAACTGAGGAAACCCATGTTGACACTTTTGGTGACAGTTTTAGTTAACGGTTTTTAATTGTAGCTTGTGGCTCTGAAAATGAACCACAAACAATACAGACTGAAATTTGTAAGACTTCGTCGGACGTGGGAAGGGAAATACCACCAGCTACATTATTACACACGGACCCATAAATGATTTATGCTGGTCCATTGATCAAATAGGAGTTGCGAGGGGCGAAACGGTTTACGGCGTAAACAATGGAACAGTCAAGTTTGACTTCTGTCCAGGACTGTTTACGTTTACTTCGTACTAATGCCCTTGATAGAGGCATGAATATTTCTAATCTCAAATCTTTTGGTAAAATAGCAGCGCAAAAGTAGGCTCCTTAGAATTGGGAGTCAATTTGTTCAATAGTAGAATGACTTTAAATTCAGAACTAGAAATAATGCCCCAATGAACAATCATGGCAATGCATAGTTTAACCCTTCTCAGACCGACGGTGTCCAAATTACACGAAAGGCTAAGTGGGGTCCCGATGGATCCTAAACTTTCGGATTGAGTTTTTGCAATATGCATAAAGATACATTTCTCAAACTTTGTTCTTACGTTGCCCGGGGCCTGGTACCTGAGGCCAACCCACATATGTCCCTGTTTTTTATATATATTTATGTTTTATATGTTTATAATTAATACATATACCTCTGAATTAGTGTCAAGAATGGTTAGTTGAGTCTAGGTGGACCTCAACAGTATTAATTGCATTGTCACGTTAATACAGTTCGAGATTTTTGCCTCAATCTTTTGTGAGTATAGATTAATGATTTTCAATATAAGTCGCGAAAAATGAAATTTCAAAAATAAAGAATGTAATAAAAGCATCACTTATCACAAACACTGGGATCCGTAGGGACCCTATCGGCTCACTAAGGCTTAAAGCCGATCTACCACATCTTAAAGGAACATTATAAACAGAGGATATCAAATCTTTATCTCTTATATCGACATATCAACACAAAATCAAATTATGCATTTGCATACAAATAACAATTATTATTTACTTTCTCTTACCTATATACGACATTATCATTAATTAGTTTGTGTCCAGATTTTTATGGAGTTAGTGACGCCTCTTTAGGTGCTTGTCGCCTCTAAGTCCATTTCACATATAGCAAGCCGAGACAGAAACTCTTGGTATGGGAAGCCCGTCCAGAAGCCTCTGATGCCGTAGCCAGCGTATGAGAACAAGCAAACTATCAATGTATTTGTCTCTAGTCGAAGTCAAATAACACATTTGCATAGAGATCACAATTTATTTACCTATTCACGATGCTACCATTTGTCTACGTCAACCGATTTATTTTCTTGCAGCTTGCAATTTCCATTTGCGTCTTCCACCAACTCCCCTTTGTCCAAGATAAACACAATCAAAATCAAGAAGCCGAACCATCAGAGAGTATCTGTCTTCCTTCGGGCCCAGTGCGCCAATCACCTGGGCGTAATCATTGTTTTACTGACAAGTCATTAACTTAAGACATTTTCGTCCCGTTCGACACAGAGCATGACGTGCGTAAATCCTATAAGAAGCAGTCAGTTGGAAAATTGAGCTGGAATAATTAAAAACGACAAATGGACCGAGACAGCACACCTTATATATATATATATATATATATATGTGTGTGTGTGTGTGTGTGTGTGTGTGTGTGTGTGTGTGTGTATTCAACCCATATATATATATATATATATATATATATATATATATATGTATATTTACTGATTTATAAGAAATAAGTTCGATATTTATGTTAAACTGATGCCAAAGTTCCCAGCATTATTGACAAAATATTTTCTTTATAAATTCATTTCTCAATATATATATATATATATATATATATATATATATATATATATATATATATATATATATATATATGCATGAAATGTTAAAACACAGATCTCACAAGAATTCATAAATATAAATTCTTGTAAAGGCCTATAAATTGATTGTACAAATATATATATGCGTCTATGTACGTTTGTTGTATAAGTATTATATACAAAGTCCATGATAAGCAAATTCAAGACAAAACAGGAGTTTATCCGTGAAAAAATCTATTGTTCTTTATTTGGTTTATTGGTGGACAATAATTTCGGACATTCTCTTTTTTCAGTACTTGGTTTATATATATGTATGTCTTTCGACAGAATTCTTATAAATTGCGTTGTATTACATAGAAACTTATTTGAGATGATCTCCCATTATTACACTATGGATGTATCAGTCATAATAGACAACATAAATAGAGTAAACAATCAAAGAAAATGGGGCTGCAGCACAATTCGAACCTGCCACCAATAGGGTAGCCGCACCAACGTAACGATGCTCTTACTATGGAGCTAAACAGTCGCCAGTGATGCAAAGTCCCAAACAACTGCTTTTTAGCCAAATTCTCATTCTCGATCTATTCACTTCTTTCAACACAACAGTTATGAATTGAGAAATGGATATTTTCTCTGCCAAGTGCGACTGATGCATTAAGCGTGTAATGAGGAGAGATTATTTCAAGTAAGTTTCTATATAATATAACGCAATTCATTCATTTATATATATATATATATATATATATATATATATATATATATTTCAGATTCATAGCTGAAAGGGAAGTGCTAGAATGACATGTTGATATTACTGTTTTATTTTTAAATCCCTGAAATGGTTATATGGTAAACAACTGATGATCCCATCAAGAGGCAATTTACATATAGTACCATTATATCAAACTATGTGTAAAACATAACAAACGAGTTACATTAACAGATATTGAAAAATAATTGACTGAAGTGACCCAAAAATATTTTTCAAGAATATTTTTTTTATGAGTCTTGTGTTCAAAGCAGCAAAACTTTGTAAACTATCTAGCTATCCATCCATCCATCTATCTATCTATCTATCTATCTCTCTACATGTATATATAGAAAGAGAGCGAGCGAAAGAGTGAGAGAAAGAAAGGTAATGAATAAAAAAACAAGAGAACGCTTAATCGTATCAGGAATATACAGGACAAAACAATTCTCACAAGATTCCCACCAGCATCTCCAGAACAATTGTTTCTTCCACTGCCTTGTCTTAATGTATTTTACGTCTTAATTCCCAATCTGATTCATTACCAGAGTAAGATGAACCAAGGACAAGGACATCTCTGTTGATATATCTCGTCATCTGCTCCAAGACAATCATTGCTTTTACTATCTTAATCCCCATCCAATCAATCGTCTTGGTTCACTGTTACGATATGGAGACAAAAACCATCTTACAGATTAAAAAAAAGCATGAAATTCTCCAGTTTCAGAATTAGGGCAGTAATGGTTTACAAGTTTGCGATGCTGACCATGACAACTGTAATGAGGTTGGTCCTCATTAGGATCCCCACTCCGATAGCCTTGTGTCAAACTAAGCTGTATATACCGTGTAAATACCTAAGCAGAATATTATTGAATTTACAAGTTTAGTCAAAATGTTCTGATATTTCACAAAATCACTCGGGGTTTCACGAAATCACAAGTTTAACAGTTTTACTGTAACAGACGCATTTCAGTGATTTTTAACTAGGGTAAATTCCCCTTGGAGGAGTATTGCAAAATCCTAAAGGAGTATTTTCCATGTGTAAATGGGCTTCGCGTGTTTGTTTTAATTATCACACCCCAGACTGCCCTATTTTTCATAATGGAATCAGCTGAATGGAATACGTTGATAACATTTTTGAGATAATTTTTTGTTGGGTGTATTTATTTGCTGTCCCACCACAGCAAAATATGACACAAGGTCAAGTTTAACGTGGGGAAAATGGAGACATCCATCCAAAAACGGCTCCAGCTGATGCAGCTTTGGTTTGCTAAGCAACCAAAGCAACCTCCGCCACGAAAGCGTCAGGACAAGTCCCGACCTGCTCCGTTAAGTGCAATGGAGCAGTCCTGCCCGGGGCAACAGATCCCCCGCAGCTGGGCCGAGTAATAGAAAGAGATCCAAAAGGTTCCCAATGTGCGTAGCAGTGTGCAGTCTCAGTAAAACCTCATTGGCTGACGCAATGCACCGGCGCACTCGGTCTTGATACCAACCACACCAGAATTCTCCGGCCCATTCATCAGGCAAGTGTCAGTACCAGCGCCTCGGTCACTGCTGTGGAACAGATACTACACCTTGATGCTGCCGAAAAGGTATGGATGTAACTGCGACGATTTGACCCCTGTGATACATGGCCTACACCAGTGTGCCGTTTTAGGACAATAAAAATCAAACTTTTGATGAAGAATGAGTAGTATTCCTTTGCAATCTTACAATCACGGATTCTTACGGGATTTTCCTCATTCTGTCGCTAGAATGAATCATCGGTACCGGGTGGGAGATGACGCCGAAAACTTTAATCAGACGAGGGAGAATAGGTTGAAAAAGGTTGGGAACCCCTGATCTAAGCTAATTCCCACCTTGTGCAATGTTTTGGTAAGTAGACAATTGATGACTTGAAGTTTCGTCTTTTACGAGTTCTGAGATTAAAGCAAGACAGTCTCTGCAGATATTTATTTTCAACAACCAGTGACGAAAAAAAGACCCCTAAACTCCAAATTTAATCCACAAGAAGTGTGATATATATCAGAATAGCAATGCAAGCCTACACTCAGTACTAAACAAGCTTGACTGCTACAGGGTCAAGCTCTACTCCTACCACTATTCCAACTGGAAATGATTACAGTAACTTTTGCAACTAACCATATAATGAGCTTATATGCAAGATTTTCTGTTCATTTTTTGTTTGCTTGCGCTCAAATAGGATGATCTCATTCGTTGATTTACCCCCCTTTTATGACCTAATGAAAAATATGCCATAAAAACTCTTAAGACTTCACTTCTGATCCTCACATATTAAACAGCTTGAAATGAATAGGGCTTAAAAAAACTTGAAATCACGAGACTGAAATTATTAAGAGTAAATTCCTAAGAAAACAGATTTAGGCTCCAAGATTCAGGCTTTTGATCCATGTATAGATAACCCTGTCATTTCTGATGGGTATATTCTACTTGTATATATAATGAATAAATTCGTAGATGGTCAGCTTAGTTGGTAAAAGAGCCACCAACCAAATCACGGTATAGAAATGTTAATTTTATACATAGGATTGCTTTAACGTGACATAATAGACAAACAGTGGAAACTTTACTCCCCTAGATTGGGTGAAAATTGTTCTTGTTCTTAGCCTAGTTGTCGGAAATCTCACCCTTAACATATATAGAAAGACTTCAATACCCCAAATACCCTCATTACAATATCACCCCCTTCGCACTGATCTTATAATAATCTACAATTTTTCACACAATGATATCATTACAATAGACATTAATACCTACTTTACAAGCTGCAAGAGGACATAAGTATATTTACCAAATACATCACCATCCAGGCATCTGCCATAAATTCATTAGATCAAGAAGTATTAACAGCTGGAACCACTTACATACTAACACAGTTAATGCCACGACAGTGAAAGTATTCGAACATTATTTCGATAATGGCCTACCCGTGCCATCAAAATACAATCCCCACTTATACAACACACTAATTTAGCTGTAAGAAGGGAGATATTTATGTCACAGAATTAAAAAATAGCAAAAAAAAAAAAAAAATTGATGTTAAAATTGTGAAGTTGGAAAAACTGAAACAATAAACGAGAGAAATATTGTGTTAGGCGCTCGTTTCATCATCATCATCATCAGTCTTTAAACGTCCGTCGTTGATCATTGACCTTCCCCAGGATTCGCCACACTTTTCTATCATGGGCGTTGCGGAGCCAGTATTTCCTAAATTTGTCTAGCTCGTCTCTCCATCTAGTACTCTGCCGGCTTTGGTTCCGCATGTGATCTCGGGGGAATCCATGTCGTGAGTCGCGATGTCCGTCGGTTGCACATGATCCTCTTCTTACAGAAGAGAGTTAATTCCACGTTGTAGTTGTTATTGAAAAGAAGCTATTTGCGACAAGTCCTGGATATGCCTAAAAAGTATGGATTGCAGGCAGAGTTTCAACTGGAAATTCCCGGTAGGGACGTGAGGATATAGTTCGTCGGAACACCTTCCATGAAAGTAACAGTTAAAAAGTGCTTAAGTAGCAATAGTAAGACAATGAGACAGTGGTTAGAGCAGGGAAAAAACTCATCACCCACTAGTCCTCGCATTCACTTCCTTACTTTATCAGGGAGAGGAGCCTGCCTGTACTCCATTTTTATATGCTGCAAAATATGGCAATTAACAGCAGAACTAAAGTTGGGTTTGAGCCCAGGAAAAAGCCACAATTATCGGAGTAGACAAATCCTATTGAAACTTTGATACAACAGAATATGAGTGACCGCTCATGATATGTGCTCAACGGACCATTTTTAAAAAGTTGATATTTTCATAATTTTTGGTGCTACAATGATCTGATTAAAAAAAAATGATTCTTGAACACTCTGCGTTTTGATTCATAGAGTGTTCAATAAAAAAACTTAGCATTGTAGCTCTGAAAATAACGAAAAAAATATTAACTTTTTAAAAATGGTTGCGCAGCCACTCACATATCTAAGACAGCAGTTGGCTCCAAGTTTAAGTGTTCCTTTCTGTCGGTTGGGAAACGGGCAAGAGGCGTTGTCATCGGAGGGTTAACAGGAATTGGTTTCGATTTAAGTGGATTCGCTGTCACTGAGCTCAGTGGAAATTAAAGCGCATTTGACCCTGACTGGTCAAGCCTCTACCAAATGGATCCACTGAGCTACAGTTTAACCTTAGTAATGGTCATTGCTGGCAGGAGGGCATGGTTTTATTGGCTATATTTTCTTTCCTTCTTTCTTTTTCCTTCCCTTCCTCTTTCCTTCCTTCTTTCTTTTCTTTCTTTATTTCCTTCCTCCATCGTCTTTTCCTTCTTTTCTACCTTCTTTTTATTTTCTTTATTTCCACTTTTTTTTCGTTCTTTCTCTTCTTTTTCCCCAATGAACCATCTCGGTCTTTCATTCCTTTTTTCTCCTCGTTTTCCTCCCTTTCTTTTTTTCCGTTTCTATTTCTTGTTCCTCGCTTTATTGTTTTTGTTGTTGTTCCTTTCCTCTTTTATTCCCCCCCTTTTTCTTTCCCTCTTCCCTTTGTTCTTCTTCATGGTCATCGTTAGCAGGAGGGCCGGGTTTTTATTGGTGCTCTTGCTTTCAAACCGACCACTTTTATGAATCCCGTTTATCTTCGACCTTGCAGTACATATAAATCAAACACCTATTGTCTTACCAATACGTAGGGCGGCAACAAGGTTTTTAGCAAAAGTACCAAAAGCTCGGACAAAACGTACCAAAACCAACCTTGGAGATTCAACTCAACCATACGATTCAGTCGAATCGATTGTCTCTCGGGCATGTAAGTTTCTAAGCGTTCTTGGGTAAATATTATCGATCTTTACAACAATTTTTTTTTATATTTTCAATTAAAAGAGTATTCAACTGAATCGTTATGAAACGGAGCGGAAATAAACATCCCTAATTGGTTTCTTGTCGTACGAATTTCGGAGACGGCAACGATAATGTATTTGCCCTACGTAACCCTGTTTCTCTGCAAAGTTTGTTCGCGTGTGGAGGAACTGGAAAGGTAAAACAATGAAATCAGATTCAGCATATTTCTCTACACTCAATATGGTTCCTTTCTTTTAGGCATGTCATTCTTCCTTGCATAACTATTTCGGTCGGGACAAATTATTTTGAGGCGAGTAAACTTTCCCTCTAAATCGACCAGCAGTCGAGTTACTTTTTTCCGAAATCTCATTGGCTGAACAAAAACGTCTATAAAAGTAGAAAATAAAGATAAACATTTATTTTATATTATCTTTGATTTTGAGAACTTTTTTTTTCAGACAATTCAATCTTTTCTCTTCATCCCCGGTGGAGTCACGATGTTTCGGCCGATTCATTCATACGGCATCTCCAGTCGTAGAATGTGACATCCATAATCGCATCTAACCACCAGAAGAATAGACTGATAGTAATGACTTTCTTTCCTTACGGATATCACATTTATAAACGCTGTAGAAATGAATCGTGACTACATTCAACGTGGAAAGAAGAGTTCGAATCGTCCGAAACAAAGTTTTTTTTTTTTATACCTATTTAATAAATATTTTTTGATTACAGGAAGTAAGATAAATAGAAATCCAAATTGATTCAAAAGATACTAGGTGTGTAAAAAATATTAGGTGCAAGTGGAAGTAATATAAGTGAAATTAATAAGTGAAATAAAATATATTCTGATATTTGCACGACTATTAAACATAAATTATAGATTTGAAGGAAATGGCCTTGTGAATAGCGGTTCGGGCAGTCGAATTAAAATCTGGCCGGGTTCACTTTCGCATTAATGCCTTTTGGAAAGGCACAGATCTTCCTCCAGCTATGGGTTAAATAGCATCGGCCTCATCATATCCGTTGGTCAATAAATCACAGGTTTCCCCTTTGGGGAAGCATAGTGCCCATCAGTAATCTGTATCAAGTTTACAGTGAAGATGATAGTCCAATCTTTCTTGGCAGAAAGACAAAGAAGTTTGACTTGGTGAGCTTCGAAACTGACGTTTCGACATCAATCACTGTCTGTAAGGGGGACATATACTCTTGTTAGCCGAGTGCTCCGTTTCTGATGTTCTTGAGTAAGTGTCAATTTCCTCTCCCTCAATAATGAATAAATTACCAGAAGAACAAGGGGCCAGTCGAGACAGGAACAAATTTTCCCAACATCGTACGAAACATACCAATGTTTCTGAACTAAGTATCAAACGTACCAAATTTTCCGGGCGTAGTATCAAACATGAACCTGAGTAAAAGGTACTTTTTTGGTGCGAATGTACCAAAGTGGCAACCCTGCTCAAGTGACAAAACCACTTTCTTCTTCAAGCTTTTCCTCTTCTTCCTATCCCTCGTTCTTTTCTTCCCTTCTTCTTTCTCTCTCGCTCCTTAGTCGTTTCTACTTCCTTTCTCCATTCTTCTTCTTCTTCCCCTTCCTTTCTTTCCGTTTTTCTTTTCTGCTTATTCCCATCTTTTTTCTTTCTTCATTCCTCGAAGAAAATTAACGGGATCGCCACAGGAAACTCTCCATATGATACCTAGCTACTTACAACCCCTGACAGCCACCTATCCAGGTTCGATGTTGCTTAACTTCGTTGATCGTATGAAAACCAACGAGAGAGAGAGAGAGAGAGAGAGAGAGAGAGAGAGAGAGAGAGAGAGAGAGAGAGAGAGAGAGAGAGAGAAAACAAAGGTAAGAACTTGAGCAAATGATAGCGATAGAAATAGAAAAAGGGACACTTTGTATCAGTCTGATCAAGTGCAGATTAGGTGAGCTTGTAAAATCAATTTGTGTCGGCGTATTCCGTCGGCTAAGAAGGACTGCACTTCGAAACGCAAAAGAATTCCAACAAAATAAATTAGTGTTCCTCAAACGTTTTGGACAACTGACCTTTTTTTGGAGCATAAATTTCAGCGCTGTTGCAAAGTTGGTAAAAATAATACATTGAAAATTAAATTTATATCTGTTGTCCCCTGGAACCCTTCACATTGTTTTCCAATGTCCCCATCCCCTCAGTGTCTTTCGAGGTTTCTCTACCATCCCTCGGTTTCAAGCGCTCCAAAGTGGGTAGTGGCACCCCTTTTAAGAAACACCGTAAACTGCCATTCTCTAGTCGTTCATACTCAGCAAACATTTTTAAATCGTCTTTCGAAGAAATGATTTTGTCAAAAGAATAGAATAATCATGGAAATTTGATATCACACAATGGTTCCATTTCTGTTTGCTTGTATTAGGATCGGTCAAACGAGACTATCACCCAAAACTATCCACATACGTTTCTCTGAGTTTTTAAGCTGCTCTGTCTGTCTGTCTAGCCTGCTACGCATGAAGGTTGACAATTTAAACACCCACTCCTTTTCATGTGAACCCCCCCCCGACTTTTTTGCTTTTTTTAAAATCCAGTCCCCCATCCAGTATGTATTTAGTTGGCTGGGGTTGGAGGTTAAAATGCAATGTAGGTTCTTGTTAAATTGATCACTCAGAGTATTTTTAAAATTCGTACTTTTTTCAGTAATCAGAGCCAAAAAAAAAAAAAACGTTAAGAGAAGTAACTTGACCTTTGATCATCTCTGGTTTCCCAATTTCTCAAGTAATTGCACCCAACACGGTATGCTGCCAAGAGAAATAGGTCACATGCCAGTTTCTGTTGAACGACTAATCAGACCTATGTTTGGTACCATAATACAAAAGAAACGACACGGCGAGATTTATATTCGCGCAATGTACTTAAAATGCTCAAACTTGGAGGATAAAGCAATTCCCGATCCAATCTGTAACTTAATATTGATATTATGGAGTCAACATTCTAACTCAAACCGATAATCTATATCATAATGATCTAATTTTTCAAGAAAGATAACTCCAGGTATATTAAATACTAATTATAGAGTTGTCTCCTTTATTCAGTCATTTGCAAGTAATCATGATAGATCTATGGTTGTGATTTCCGATTTCAAAAGGATTCTTAACGAAGTAGTAATAGCATTACATGTTATGATTGTAGTTGTACGAAAGTGTGAAAGGTTTGCCCGAAAATCTATTGAAGAAAAACAATTAGTAAGTTTAAATTAAAGTGTATAATTTTTGTCAATAATTTGTTCTGGAGTCTCAGTGTCTGGTAATTTATTTTCATGAGTGGGCTTTGAGTGAGTATATAACATTTTTAGCTATAAAGTTAGCTATGAAATTAGCTATAAAGTTCAGCCGATTTTAGCTATTTCCTGAGACTGTTTTAGCTATTAATAATTTATGATACTTGACAACACTGTAAAAAACAAACGCTTGATACGCCATCTATTGATGACATCACACCTCCTATGACATAATAGCAGATGGTAAATAAAACACAAAACATCATCCGTCCTCTTTCTGTTGTTTAACATAACTGGGGCCAACTGATCAACAGACCGACAGACAGACCAAAAAGCGTCTCATAGAGATGTATGGACACATATAAAAAGAAAACGATGTTCATGTACTTGATAATTATTAATCACTTCAGGGTTATTTGAACTCTTGTCTGAATTTCATTAGACGGGTATATTGTCAATACGTATGACTATTTCCCTCGTCTGTGTTCATTTTTCAAATTTATAGTCATGTTTTTTTTCTTGATGGGTAGTCCAGAACAATTGGCAAGTCAATTAGTCGACCGAACATTGGTATCGCCTGGGAGCTTTTCCTCATGTGAGACTTCTTGAAAAGAGCAAAAAACAGATTATTCAATTCAAGGGAGGAAACCCAGAAGTGACCGATAACACAACCCAGATATGCCAAAAAGAATTGGATATGATGTGTTCAGTCTAATCGATCATGGGCTCTGAGGAGTGATTCTGCATTCTAGAACCAATAAAAGCTGACAAAGGTAGTGGGGTACACAGCCGAAGCGTTGCGAGGAAAATAGTCATAAATAATAATTATTCAAGCTCATGAGTTTATTCAAAAGATGATTATATTTATTCTATAAGAATAAGTATTTACTCCAATTACTTATCACTGTAACTACTTTGACTGTCATTCTAATGCCATTATTAGTATGGTCCCAAAGTATTTAGTTTAGTATATATAGCTCCATTCTATAATACATGCTTGCATTAATTCCTGACCAATGATAATCCCTTTATTTCAGATTTTCAATGCATTTCTATAATAAAATTATTAGCAACTCGCCATCACAGTCAATAACTGACAACCGTTGCGTCAAATTTGAAGTCATGTAAAAAAATTTCATCGAAGAACAAATGTGGTTAGAATATATTCCATTTGTGACATCATTGGCATTTTCCACCGTAAAACAAATAAAATGAAGTAAAACACCAAGAAATGTCTAGATTCTGAAGAATCTAGATGTTAGTAATGAACCCGTCAAAAGGTCAAAAAAGCTTTTATTCCAAAAATGAATAGATTTTTTTTCGAAGTGATCTAGTAGAGTACTGGTGCCAATTTTCAAGTCTGTTGACAAAACGATATGGCCAGAAGCACTGGAACACTCTGACATTCACAAATATAATCCATTTTAGATAAATATGATTTTTGAAGACCAAAAATTGTTTTTATTTAATGTATCATAGATCATTAATTAGTCTGAAAAATAAATGTCATACATTACGGTCAACCGGAATATTTCCTTTAGAGTAGGGGTCCTTGAATGTTTAAAGTTTCGGGACAACTAATCTAGCCCATCAAGAAGGCCGTAGAGTAAATATTTGATCCTGCTATGGAATTGGGCTTTCAGATTTTGATTTTAATGTTGACACGATCACTGAGTCTTGATGGCTGGGGCAGAACTCGCAACCCTAATTTGCAGTTAACTGAACTCACGATTAGTAAGGTGTGATACATTAATTTACGTAGCTATTAGTTTTCTTGGTGGTATATAAATCCAGCTTAAATCGTCTCTGCGGCGATTGTCGACAGTGACGCAGTTTTCTCACACACTTCCTCGGATTTAAGGATCGCCAGACAATTTTATTACAAATCGGAATGGTTTGCTGAATGCTTCCTTGCGCTGGGACAGCAAACAAAAGCTCAACGAACAGCCGCAGGTTGTGATCTTGGTGCTGCAATACCGCCATCATGGCGGGCGCCCAGAGGCTGCAGAGGAAGTTAATAGGTGGAACACTTGATTAGAATGGAGTTATCTCCCTTGCTGTCTAAGTTGCCTGCAAGCAAGTTTTCTGTCTTCATAAGATGGAGAGATAGATAAGAACAGGAGGATAAAGAAAGAAAGAAAGAAAGAAAGGAAGAAAGATAAAAGCAATTTGATAGATATATGTGGACAGAGACAGGTAGATAGATGGATGGATGGATACGAACAAGATGTCATAACGAAAAAAGAAAGAAAGATTGATAGGAACAACCTGATTGATATGAAGAGCTTGAGATAGATAGAGAGATAGATAGGAACAGCCTGAGATAGATAGATAGATAAATTGATAGATATAAGCAGACTGTTATATAGAAATATAAGTACAACCCAAGACAGACAGACAGATAGATAGATAGATAGATAGATAGATAGATAGATAGATAGATAGATATACACAGCCCAAGATAGATAGATAGATAGATAGATAGATAGATAGATAGATAGACAGACGGATAGATAGGTGATGAACAGCCAGTAATAGATTGATAGATAGATATGAATACCTTGAGATAGATAGATATGATCATCCTGAGATAGATAAATAGATACGAACAGAGTGAGATGGATAGATAGATAGATAGATGGATAGAAAGATAGATAGATAGATGAATATGAACAGACTAAGATAGATAGATATGAACAACCTGTGTTAGATAGATAGAAACAGGGAGGAGGAAATAATTTTAGATTTGAGGAGAAAAAGAGAGTTAAGAAATTTACAAAGAAAACAGAGATAGAGGGAAAGAGAAAGAGAAAGAGAGAGGGAGAGAGTGGAAGAGAGATAGAGAGAGTACATGGTGACAGAACTGGCCTCAGGGTAGATGATTCTGGACAAGTTTTACCGATCATCTTAAATCTGATGAAATTGAACAACCGGATGCAAGTCTATCTTTGAAATGCTGTGTCGCAAAATTTCTCGTACGTCTCAAAATTTTGTATAGAGCGAATCCAGCCGCGAGACACCGGCGTTGTATCCATTATCATTCTTTGAAAATGTCTTGCTCTTAATGGCGATTCCATTTGCTCAGACTCCTGTCAAAGTTGGAGTGGAAGAAGAATAAGAACTAATCCTTACCTAATTCAGGGGAAATCTTCATTGTTTGTCTGTCCCGTCACGATAAACCAAACTGATATTTGAAATCAAGATTTCCCTACCCAGATTTTAAATCATGACCAAGTACTGGGTAGACAGCTCTCTAACCAACTGAGCCAAACTTATATATATATATATATATATATATATATATATATATATATATATATATATATATATATATTCAATGCTCTTCCATAGTAATAGAGCACTAGTGGATGAGGGATTTCTGTGTAAATAAATATATCGCTTAAATTCAGCCTTACTGACTTTCCAGTTCCGTAGTCCAGAGGTAGGATATCGGCGTACGGTTCTGAAGTGAAGGTTTCAATTCAGCCTCGTGGTACTGGATGGGATAATGGAAAGTCTGTAGCCTCACTGAAGAGATGTAATACATCGAAACAGCTGTCTGTGGATGACACAATATATATATATATATATATATATATATATATATATATATATATATATATATATATATAAATATATACACGAAACTATATATCATATATACAATACGAAAGTTACGGTAATCATTTTCAGTCGGAATAGGAGTGAATTTTGATACTGCTGCAGTCAGGCTTATTCTCCTTCATATTTTCACGTAAGGAAATGACGGTGACTGAACGATTGAAGGAATGGATAATGGGATCAGCCGAGGCAGTTTGTTTTCACTTAGCAACAATGACCTTGGGAAAAGCATGTATCCATGTATCCTTACTTGGAAAAGGAAGGTCTATATCCTTTCAACGGGCCTGGCTAGTAGGAAGTGAATTGTGGCAGTTAATGTTAAATAAGAGAGAGCGGGAAAGGACAGACGGAAGTAATGCAACCGGTGTCTCCACTTCCCCAGGACATTATATACTTTCAATTGGCCTGGCTAGTCAGAAATCGATCGTGGTAGATTGTTCATATGAAATAAAGGAGAGTTGGGAGGTTAGCGCGAAAGTGATATAACCAGTGTCTCCACCGCCTTAGAACATCTCAAGTATGAATAAATAGAGGATTAAAAAATAGATAAATAATACATTTATTCAGTAATTAACATACTAATCTTTGTTTGGATAATCTAATCTCTTCTTCACATCTTTGATAGTTGATATAACGTTTCAGTCGATTCCTCCAACAGCTTGATTCTTTTGTAACATGTAAATATGCGAAGAAAGAGAGTCTTTTTGTCGGCTTCTTTCTCCGGTGTACAAAGCAAAAAAGGGAGCAACCTCACCCCCCAAAACAACAACAGCAACAACAAAACGGTACAAAGATGTTCGTGAAGAATGTAGGCAAAACTACCCTGGAAGGCTGCAGACCACAGTAGATAGAGGCTTGCCATCAAGGCATGTATCCAGACGAGCGAGAAGAGGAGATGTGAGGTGCGGGAAGCCCAGAGAGAGAGAGAGAGAGAGAGAGAAAGAGAGAGAGAGAGAGAGAGAGCATAGACAGCAAGGGGGAGTGGAAGCAACCACTTATCCTGGCGCAGACTACACCTGCAAAGCTGCAACAGTGTTTATCACTCGAGAATCGAACTGTACTGTCACTGTACGTGCTGTAGCTCAACCATAGGCTAATCCTTGGCACATGCCCCATTGTCTTCCGAGAGAGAGACAGGGCAAAAGGTACGAGGATGCCCTCCTATTTCTTCACTGCTTCATACAGAGTGGTTCATGTATACAGCTCCACTTTCCAATAAGTTCCCCTACCTATCAATTGGATCTCCTCACAGACAGAATGATGTGTTCTCCCCTCTCCAGATATGGTCTGCTATAATCTGCATAGAGATATTAAAGCCGAACCATAGTGTAGACTCTTAATGACTAGCAGTATGATGACCAAAGAAGTAGCGGCCGTCGTGAGATTAGACGAGATTCTCAGCAGAATCTCCTGAACTCTGCACAGACAGGAAATATTATTGCTATCATTAATTCCTAATCAAATCATACAAAGTCTCACTGATTACATCAGCAAAGAGAATAATTTGACAACTAAACAATTAAAACGATCAGAAGTTCAAATCAACAATAGTTCGATAAGGAAGCCTGCGACTATGAATCAATTAGAACACAGGATGGCTATCTCTGCGAAGAATCACACCATGGTTGTCAAAGTAGCCATTTTCGGCTACACCTGGCTGATTAACTTGTCAATTTAGCCGATATGAATCAACAATAGCCAATTTAAAAAAAAAAACATATATTCAATAACTTTAAAGAATTATTCGTATAAATCTTTCGCTTACGTAGTTAAAGTAGTTTCTCATATTTCCACAATGTTATCTTATGCTTAATACACTCACCCAAAGTAAACAATCCAATGAAAACAAAAGTACTACTTGTACGTAAAGAGATGGTAAATAACTTATTACGGCTAATGATGATTATATATCATCATAATTTTATGAATATGATTATGAATTATATTATATAGGAAGTTATTTTAGATGATTTACCATCATTACACGGTTTATGTATCACTCACCCAATACAACGTAAATAGAATGAATAATTAAAGAAAATGGGGCTGCTGTAGGAATCAGACCTACGGTCGATAGGGTAGCTGCTTCAACGTTGCGATGTTCTTAGCATTGAGCTAAACAGCCGCAGGTGATGCGAAGGCTAAAATAACTGTTTCCACTCCAAATTCTCATCCTGTTTATTCTCGGTCTATTCGCTTTTTTTAACGCGACAGTTATGTATTGAGAAATGTATTGAAAAATTTATAATTTTTCTGTCGGATAATATATAACCATTTCCTAACACACACACACACACACACACACACACACACACACACACATATGTATATATATGTGTGTGTGTGCGTGTGTGTGAATAATGGAGAATGAGACACGAGCAAAAGTATATGGGAACTTTATTTTTTAATTGATTGATTCATAGATGAATTACCCAATATGCTATACATGTTTTGGGTGTTTCCATCTTCATTTGGATGTATGTACCTTTCAGTTGTTAAAGTGTTTCGAGGTTAGAAAACAAATCTGGTATCAGATGTTTTGCTTTGAAAGCAAAAATGAACGTGACTCCATATTTACGTACGCTTCACTTATTCAACACGCACACGAAATAGTAGTAGAGTGGAAAGTAAATTGGTTGTATATATATATATATATATATATATATATATATATATATATATATATTTATATATATACATATTTATATATATATGTATATATATATATATATATATATATATACATATATATATATATATATATATATATATATATATATATATATATATTATTGTGTCATCAACAGACAGCTGTTTCGATGTATTACATCTCTTCAGTGTGGCTATGGACTACGGAACTGGGTGGTCAGTAAGGCTGAATTTAAGCGATTTATTCATTTTATGCATAAAAATCCTCATCCACCAGAGTGCTCTATTCCTATGAAAGAGCAGTGCATAAGCTTACAATGGATGAGTTACCTCGCTTAAAGAGTGCTCAACCCTGAATAGAGGAGCTGAGTCATATATATATATATATATATATATATATATATATATATATATATATATATATGTGTATATATATGACTCAGCTCCATTGGCTGAGCCTATATCTCATGTTAGTTCGGATACTAGGATAGGATGGTTGAATAACACACCAGATGAACATTCAGTCCTACATCATTCTCATACAATACATTCTTACTTTGGAGCGTTACTTTTCAAATCATAGAAATTTGGACGAGTATTGAGCGCTCCAGAAACGTGGCTTCCTGTCTGACTTGACCTAGTTGAGCTAAATCGGCAAGGACATTAGCACACGATGCGTACAAAGTACCACAGCCAGAGTTTGAACCCTGTTCGCTATGGTTCCATTGTCCATGCTGATGACCGTTAGACTAGCTGCACCATTACGGCAAAAAGAATTCAATTGTTATCGAACTCCAGGCGTTCAGGTTAACAAATTTTACATTTCTCTGACCAATCAGTTTGAGTCAGGGTTCTTATCTTCATTGGCTGTTCAGGCGACGACGGACATCAAATCAAGTGCTGCCTCCTCCCCATTCCGCCCCGCTAATGCAAAACGATAGAATCGCATTGAGACTGATTCTAAAGTCGAAACCAATTCCTTAGACAAGAAATCGACGAAAGCCTCGCCCGAAACCTGAAAACTTCCTGATCGATAATATCGCGTCTATGACCCAAGCTGAACAGATACGGTTACCAATCAATGAAAGTAACTGAAGACGTTTTATTCGTCACCTCGAAAATAGACTAAAAGTACAATTTTTTTGGTTGTCTGTTTATAATGACGCGAAAGTGTAGAAGTACAGTGAGGTCTACCTTTTTCATCATTATAGTAATATTCGTAAAAGCATGCTAATATTTCTTTCAAGAACGTGACTCCATATTTACGTACGCTTCACTTATTCAACACGCACACGAAATAGTAGTAGAGTGGAAAGTAAATTGGTTATATATATATATATATATATATATATATACACACACATATATATATATATATACACACACACATATATATATATATATATATATATATATATATATAGAGAGAGATTATATATATATATATATATATATATATATATATATATATAGATATAAAGAGACATGACCCAATATCTCGGCAAAAGTATTCTCGGTGCCGACTTCTCGGCGCACGACCGCTAGGTGGAAGGATAACAGTGCACGATAACTGATCGTATCTGGACGCAAAAAGGACCAGTAAAAACCAATCGCTAAAATAAGACACAAAAATTAATTTTTTTAGTTGAATTACTTTTGCGCATTATCATACTTGTGTAGTTCAATTTGATAATTTATAGTTTACAGGATCAAACTATTGAGTCAGAACGATTCATTACGAAAAAAGAAATTATTTTTCGCAGTTCAGCTGAATATGAGTTTGTAAACAAGCTGTATTTTGAAATATTTAAATCATCTTCTACTTCGCAGTATGGATGAATAAGTTGGTAAAAAATCTATAAAAGAATTTATTACAAAATATTTAGATCATTTTAGTTCGCAGTACCAATATTACATTTTATAGCAGAATGAGTTCGTAAAGTAATTGGAGTTTAGAGTTAAAACTATCACAAAAATTAAAACATTCTTGTGTCCGAAAATATAGTTTGTATAATCTATTAATATGCTATTCCGTTTCCTTAAACGTATCCTGTACTTCTAAGACAGGTGTTATTTTATTTAAAGTTGCTATCCCCAACCTGGAAAGAAAATCTGGAATAAACTCACTAAAAGAGAAAGTAGGAGAATATAGAATGCCACTAGTTGTAGCATTTGTTGACTTCAAAAAAGCCTTCGGCTCAGTAGAAATCCTTGAAGTTATTGACTTAATAGAATAGCAAGGTGTAGACCCTCTATACGTCAGAGTACTGCAACATATCCACTGACACAACAGTTCCTTCATCGGGCTACATAAAGACTCAGTCCTTTCAACTAGATAAGGGGGTGAGACAAAGTGATACCAGCTCATTCAAACTCTTCATAGCCTGCCTTGAGTAGGTACTCCGAAACGTAGACTGGGAACACAAAGGAATCAGAATGGACATCAAATAGCAAAGTAACCTCAGGCTTGCTGACGACATCGTCCTCTTTGCTAAGAACCTTCACGATCTCCAAATGATGATGGACGTATTAAGCAAAAAAGTTGGCTTCCACACGAATTTCAGCGAAATAAATGCCATGTGCAACAAATATGTTAGGGGCAAAGACACAGCGATCAAAATAAAAAAAAACGCAGAGCAGAAGAAAGTTGACCACTATATCAATTTAGGACAACAAATCTCCAGTAAATCCTCAAAAGAAGAAGAAATCAAATGTATAATCACACTAAGTTAGCAAGGTTTCACTAGTCCTAAGAAGAAGTGTATACGACCAATGCATCCTCCTGATAGTCACCTATGGAGCTGAAACATGGAATTCAACTAAAAGATTGAGCCTCTAATTGAGAGCCATGCAACGTGCACATAAGAGAATCATGCTCAACCTCACATGGAAAGATCACAAAACACTACAGTATATTAGAGAAAAGATAGGAGTCTTAGATATCATAGAAACAATTAGAAAACTTAAATGGCAATGGGCTGGACATGTTGCAATAACGTCAGACAACTGTTGGACATCATGGATCATAATGTGGGTCCCAAGAGATTATATGCGAAATTGTTGCCTTCAGAATGTATGATTGCGTGACGAGCAAGACGAATTCAGAAAGTACTGGCTTTACGATGTCCATGTTAGATAGACACAAAAGGGCTGCTGTTGATGACGAAATAAATAAGCGGAAACAAAATAATAATTAAATAAATAATTGACTATGAGCACCATTAATGTTCTAATTTTTGCAACTTGAAAAGGAAACATGTGCACTGAATACGAATGATACGAGTAGCCAATTATATATAGAGAGAAACCTTCAAACATAAAAATACTTAATTTTTGTAATAAATTGTTTTAAACTTTACTTTGTTTCTACTAAAAAATGCAGTACTAGAAGTGAAAATAATTTTGATATTTTGCTATAAATTGTTTTATCATTTTTTTATAAGCTCATTCACCCATACTGGAAAGGAAATAATGATTTTGATATTCGAAAAAATAGTTTTATAGTTTGTCTACAAACTCATATCCAGCCATGTCGCGAACTTTATTACAATTTTTGTAATAAATCGCTCTAACTCGATAATTTGTTCCTGGAAACTATAGATTATAAATTTGAAATAAAAAAGTAAATTAATTCACTGAAATAATTCAACCAAAAAAGAGTTATATCTCAATGAATCGTTTTAATTCCATTTTCTGTTTTTGTTTGTCAGTTTTGTGCTGAGATGCGCTCAGTTACCTGTGCACCGAGATGTCCTTGCACCTAGTTGTCGAGCGTCGAGATATCGGCGCCGGTAAGACTTGTACCGAGATGTAGGTAAACTAAACACAAGATAGGCCAATCGTAGGTATGTAATATTGACCAGGTCATCTTCAGTCTCTTAGGTCCTTGGAATGTCCTCCATCAAATAGTTCAACATTTTTCCTCTAGTTGTACCAGGTATACATAGCAAATTTAAGTGAGCATCGCCAATGTTTAAGATGAGTGGCACAGAGATAAACAAACGTGGGCTAAGGCTGTCAAAATCAGTACAGTATAGCTACATTAAGCCCAAGCCGTAAATATATATATGTATATATATATATATATATATAGATATAGATAGATAGATAGATAGATAGAGAGAGAGAGAGAGAGAGAGAGAGAGAGAGAGAGAGAGAGAGGTAGGAGGGAAGTGAAAAACGGATCACGTATATTTGTAAATTGATCGAGAAATGCCTCTCGGGTTTGATTGCATACGCACCACTCGACGGAGCCTCGTCATTTTTGGCCATTTTTTTCTGTCTTTTGTTTCTCTCTAACTACTGGGCAGCCGTTTTCTTTTTCTTTTTTTGGCTTCACTTCCTTTCCTGTCCAATCAGAGACCCCGATTGTTTGGCCAATCGAAGAAAAATCTCGTTTTTATCTCGTCTCGAACGTGACTTTTGTCAACCGACCATATTGGATTTGCTGGCTGGTCATTTCAACTGTCTTCGTTCGCCCCTATCTCTCTGTTTCTTGCACAAAAATACACATGCACACACACACACATACACACACACACACATATATATATATACATATATATATGTATTATTGTATAATGCGCGCTCGTATGTGTGTGTGTGTCCATCCAAAGATAAGCACCTGCATAAACATGTCTGTTTTGTCACCCTATAGAAACCGTCACGTGGCTATTGTATTTTGGCAGTATGTCGTGTTTGGGTCGATCAATTAAAAAATGGATGAATGAAACATTTGTTGCATCACTAAAAAGTACGAATTTTCAAAAAAAAAAAAATGTAACATAAACTAAGGGACCAATTCTGACAAAATTTACATAGTAAATTGACCACCCTAGAAAAAATATTTTGGTGGGGTATCTTTAAGAAAACAAAAATATATCGTTTTTTCAAGTCATAATAAAAAGTCAATGTTTAATTCTTTAACCGCTAGCATTATTGGTGTGGTCTATCTGCGTGACAAATACATAACCAGCCAACCAGCTGGAATGACTTAAAAACTGAAGAAATATATATTGATGGTTTTGGTAACGGTTTCTGATATTGGTACTTGTATCCTCTGCTTTTCGAGAGTTCGCCTTACACAACCTTTTTTTTCATGAAAGACAGCGAAAAGCCAAAAAAAATCTTTTCAGCGTATCATTATAGACACTGCATACAACCTGATCTTCCCTTGCCAATACACCAGTTTCTTGTACTTCTCCAAACCACAGCGTCCGACGACTCAGCCTAACGAAACATCGTGACCATTTTGGGATATAGGGACGCACAAAAATGAAAATTAATGGTGATGGCCCTATCACTTTACGCCTTTTTAGCTTACGAAATATCTTCATAGGAAGGCTTTACTTTGCGGGTAAGCCTTTATAATTATACATAAAAAGATATCTGGAACACACATGTGTATATCAGTCGTGTATGATGTTTTATATCTCGTATGTGCTGTGTGCTACAAATTCATACAAACGTGAAAATATTTTAGTGCGTGTAAAAAGCCGTGGATAGTTGAAGGCTTTTAGCACAATGTAAGGAAGGTGGTCTCGATTTCAGAAATTAGAAAATTGATTGAAAACAGAATTTGAATTAGACAGTACCATAATCGGATAATAGTATTATGATAATAATTCTCTTGATTTTTTTTTCATTTGTTTACCGTTTGCAACATCAAATGAGCGGAATTATGAAACTTTACAATTTTCTATCTGGACCATCTTACCTACCAAGGAAGCTTTTACTGTTCGTTGCTTTTTATTGACACTGAAATATTTTTGCTTTTTTGTGCATCCGTAGCACACAGCACATCCGCGCACGCTACTGATGCACGCATGAGTATATATATATATATATATATATATATATATATATATATATATATATATATATATATATATATATATATATATATATATATATATAGATAGATAGATAGATAGATAGATGGATAGATAGATAAAAAAGAATAAAGTTTACACAGAAGAATAAAAAAAGGTTTTTAGATAGCGAAATGCGGTCAGATGGAACAAAAATCAACCTAAGGGTGTAAAACCAATGCATCCTCCCAATAGTCACTAATGGAGCTGAAACATGGAACATAACCAAGAGACAGATCCGTAAATTGCGAATTACGCAACGTGCACATGAGAAAATTATGCTAGGCGTCACATGGAGAGACCACAAGACAGCACAGTACATCCGGGAAAAAACAAGAGTCAGGGAGATCATAGAATCCATTAAAAAGTTCCAATGGTAGTGGGCTGGCTATGTTTCACGAATGACAGACAACCGATGGACATCGCTATTCACGACATGGATCCCCCGAGATCACATGGGGAACCGAGGCCGGCAGAATATTAGATGGAGAAACGAGCAAGACAAATTCAGAAAGTACTGGCTCCGCGACGCCCATGATTGAGAAGCGTGGCGAATCCTGGGGAAGGTATATATACAACGACGAACGTTGGAAGACTGATGATGATGATGATGATGATGTATTCAACGAGTTCAGCATCATCATAAAGGAGAGTACCAAGAAGAGCGTTTGGTATCAACAGACGAGCATGGTTATGGAAACGTCATGGTCTGTGATTGTATGAGGTCTGAAGGTACAAGTGATATGTATTCCATCGATAGGATCATGAATGTGAAGGTTACATCAATGTATTGAGAGAAAACATGTCGTCATTGCTAATTTCTTTTGCAGGATTGCGCTTATCTGGGGGTCTGCTACACATTTCTATCTCGTACCTAATGATATCCACTTTGATTATGTAATGTTCCACGAGAAATAGTAAAATCTTGGTACGTTTGGTGTGAGAGAAAATTGAACTTTTTATGAAAATTTGGTATTTATGGGCGATACTGTTGGTTGCTCCTGTGTCGTGCGATATGCGAGTCAATGATTTTGTATCATGTCACACGATACTTGAAGCAATGATCTTGTATCATGTCACGCAATACACGAGGCAATGATTTTGTATCGTGTGTCACGCGATACACAATGTACTGATTTTGCATGTGTTGAGCGATACACGAGGCAATGATTTTGTATCGTGTGTCGCGCGATACACAATGTGCTGATTTTGCATGTGTTGAGCGATACACGAGGCAATGATTTTGTACCATGTGTCTTGTGATACTTGGGGCAATGATTTTGTATCATGTGTCGTGCGATACTTGGGGCAATGATTTTGTATCATGTGTCGTGCGATACTTGGGGCACTGATTTCGTATCATGTGTCGTGCAATACTTGGGGCAATGATTTTGTATCATGTGTCGTGCGATACTCGGGGCAATTACTTTGTATCATATGGTGTGCGATACATAAGACGAAATTGTATCAATTTCTCTAACGATCTATAGAGACCAAATCATTGTTTCTATACCAATTGTGGATTTTTATGAGACCGGGGAGCTAGCTCGACGCCCAAGATGGAATGCCTTACTGGACACAAATTGAGGGTCCAATTTAACATTAGCTTAGATTGTAAATTGAACCCTCATTAAAAACTTATTTGATTGACGAATTTTCAAAAAACAAAATAGAACCTTTTCCCGCACATATAGAGTAAAATGTTCAAATTCTCAGCCCTCTAGCTCTATTGTTGCAGCTTTTTCATGTGACTAATAGATAAATAGATCGATTGCCTACCAGCCAGTCTAAATCAGCTAAATACTGGCGAAACCCAGTATCTGACAGTTTTGGTTGACGGTTTCAGATAGCTACAGAGAAGCCCGCCCTACTTCATTTCCCACTAATGCTTTTCATAGAAGCCCTTCAAAACTTTATATTCAATAATTCGCTGGCAGTTCATTACGATGTAAAAACACTTCGAACAAAATGAAGTGACTGGAATAACAGAATGGCTGTAATCAAATCGGACAGAAAGAGTTATCTGCCCTTCATCTAATCATACCAGTTGATGTGTTGGATTATTTCGACAGGCGCAAATTTGGCCGCTTATAAAAGCTGTCTATTATTACGGTTCCATGGTTTAGAAAAAAATATTACCCCTGTCCCATAATTGTTGTTATGTTTGCAAAAACAGAAACAGCAGAGGATATAATGGTAACATCAACCAACTAAACTATCTATCTATCTATTTCAATACGTTTCTATCGATAGTTGTATAAATATATATCTCTTTCACTTTACGCTTTTTTAGCTTACGAAATGTCTTTATAGGAAGACTCTACTTTGCAGGTAAGCTTTTATCATTAAGACTGCTCGTATACACCTATCTATCAATCCATATATCAGCCAATTTATGTTAAAGTCTTCACACACACACATGCATACGCTCATACACACACAGACACACACACACAAACACACACACACACACTCATATCTGTGGACAAGTAGGAATTAATTGTTTTCTACGCTTACATATATGTATATATATAATACATAAAAACAAAATTACAAGGATATATACCCGGTGAATGTCAAAAATTAAATCACACTTCAGAAACCGGCAATATTTTTTGAACAACTTGTTTAAAAACAATGCCGGTCGATGAAAAATGCGTTCGGCACGAAATGTTGACTTTCACCAGGTAAATATCCTTGTACTTCTACTTTTTTAAAAATATATAAACAGCTTATTATTGAGTACTGTGATTAAATATCATCAACAGCAGATAAAATTTTTTTTGTGTTTCTTCCTTTTTGTATTCTTACTAATTGAAAAATGCATTATGAACTATATATATATATATATATATATATATATATATATATATATATATATATATATATATATATATATATAATCAGGCAAAATTGTACACTCCTCACTCGAATACACCCACTGTCAGTGTATATATGCAAGCTTTTATTGCTATCATATACACGTTCATATATTTATACGTAATATGCATGTTTGGATATTTATATATGTAAGTGCGTATATATATATATATATATATATATATATATATATATATATAAGCACTGATTTACATTGCTACTTATACATTTGATTAAGCTGAACAGTAAATATGAATTATCACACCGGATGTTCTATAATAAAAATCAGGTTCGTTTCAATCATATTTGCCCTTGCCGAAAGGGGACATTTTGACCTGCAAAGTATCTAATCATTGCAAAAATCTTTCTCCCCGCCATTAATACCATCATGGCGACTCTAATATAAGGTCCAGTGTTCTCTTTATTGCCTCTTGTGGCTGTGGTCGGCGTAAAACCGATTAAACGTTGACTAATATCGCTGGCCGTTATCACCAGATGGTACCATCAAATTATATATATTTTTTGTTATCAAAGTATGCAAATATGTTTCGGACGAGAATTAGTCAACCTTGTTGAATAACGGATTGATAATCGATAAATATGGACGGCAAAAACGTTTGGTGCACAATTTGATGCAGCCGGTGTATCGTCTGCTCAGACCACTTTGCTCGTTTTTGAAAGGAGAAAATAGAGACAAAATGGCGTCTGAAATTTTTGTGTGAAAACAGGTTTCGCTCCATGCAGAGATTTAGAGTGAATTTAGGAGAGAGAGAAAAAAAAATCTAAAAAAAGAAACGAGCCAGAAACGAATCGAATAATTAAAAAAGAAAGAAAGAAAGAGAGAAAGGGGGATGTTGAGATAGAAAGATATGGACTGAAAAAAAAAGAAAGAAAAATGAAGAAAGCAAGATCAGAAAGAAAGTCAGAAAGAAAGAAAAAGCCGATATAGATAGATAGACAGATAGATAGATAGATAGATAGATAGATAGATAGATATGACAACGTAGAAGATGAAGAAGAGAACTTTGAAAAAATGAAACGAAAAACAGAAAAGAAAAGAAAAGAATCAAAAGAGAAAAGAAAGAACAGGATATTGAAATATAAAAAAAGGAAAAGAGAAAGGAAAATGAAAAAGAGATAAATTGAGAAGTGAAGAAAAGAAGGAGGAGAGGAAGAAAAATGCCGAAAAGATATTGAAAGAAAAAGCCAGAAGAATAAAATAAACGAAGAAAAAGCGCAAAGAAGACGGAAAACAAAGAAAAGAGTAGGAGATAAATTAATAAAAGAGACAATAAGGAAGTATACGTATATAACAAGAAATCCAGGCGTTCAAACAAAAGTTTTGAATGAAGGAGACCGCGAAACTAGAGAGGGCAAAGATAGGTTTAGAACGAAAGAAAATAATGGCGGAAGAACGGAAGAGAGAAAGGAATAAAAGAAAAGACAGGAGTGAAGTAGACTGCAAACTCTTGAAAAGGGAAAATGGAAAAAAAATTCAGGATAGGGGCAGAGAAAGAATGTATCTTTTTCTTTGACCTTCCAACTAAACCAATTGCTTATGATATCGGAAAATATGTTTTAGATTAACATAATCCTCAGACCGGATGTGAAAAGACACGAAAAACTAATAACCATATTGATTTATCACTTACTATATACTTACAGGGTAAGTGAAAAAAATCCCAAAACATAAAAAAATTACCTGGTAAGAATGTGGTTCTGAAACTTTTTCCTCCGCAGGCTCCTTAATATTCTAAAAAATATATATGGACCCATAAAGAGTGTTTGCGTCGATTAGGTACTTATGGGGAAAAAAAGGCCATCATAAATTTTCACAAACTACATTTATTATGAGGATATGTACTTTAGTCTTTTCTGAGAGCTGTGAATATTAGAAACCATCGATCTAAACTGTCACCTAACTGAGTGGGTATGGATTATGTATACAGGCCGCATCAATGAAGCAAAAGAGCTGAAATTCTTAACGTTTATTTTCATGTATAGAAACACAATTTTTATACTTTTTGAAACCCACATGAATAGATCTTCAGTGAGGGTTGAATCTGCAATATGAGTTTATGATGCATTTTGTGTCCTTGGGATACACGTTTGTTTTCTGAAAATACAGGCTTTTCTTTATGATCACTACCCAACAAAAATTTGAATTATAGAAAAAAAAAAAGAAAAAATAGAAAAGAAGCTTTTTTGACCCGTTTGGGCTTTATTTCGACGAGTCTATTATTAACATCTAGATTTTCCAGAATCTAGATTTTTCTGATGGTTTTTTCAAAACTCTATTCTAGACGTTTTCCAGTGGAAAAACATCAGTAATGCCATGGATAGAATTTATCCTGAACATATCTATTCTTCGATAGAATTTTTTTCACCCGACTTCAAATTTTGACGCAACGGTTGTTCAATCATGCGATGAAGAGTTCCTTTATTTTTTGATTATTTTTTGACAATAGATTTTTTGATACTTTTTTCCACTTCACGTTTTTCTAAATGATTTTCCTTTCTTGGAGCTCACACATGAGTCACACGGACCCTTAATTGCCCGAAAGTAGTGTCTATATGGAACATTTCGTAAGCCGAGATGGTGTAAAGTGAAGAAGGATTTACCATTAATTTTTATGGGAAGAATTTCTGTCTGTTCCAAGATCCCCCCCCAAAACATTGCGTGAGATATTCGCCACCATTGAGAGTATGATTATAGTTTTGTAATGTATGACTTTTTTTGAAGGACCCGTAGAGTGAGGGCAACTCTGCAGGCTATCTGAGTCCTTACAAAAACAAAGTACTTACAGTTAAAGAAAGTACTACAAACCTCTTACATCAGCAACAGCAAATGACGAATCTCAGCCTTCGACATCGAGACAGGCAAACATAGACAAAGAATATTTCTTTTGGTCTGTGAACGCTTGAAAAATACCGCCGTATAAATTAAAGGTATTTGCATCTTCGCTTTACGCCATTTCAGATAGCGGGAGGAAACTGTATTTTCTAAGTTATCCGAATAAAAATGGATCGTAGCCGAAAAAGCAATAAGCATTATCTCAGTAAATTTTTAGCGTTCCCTAGACCCCCAAATTACTGATAATGGCTGAATCATTGGAGTTTGAACGGTGCTAGGTACAGTAGACTCGATTGTAGGAGGAAAAGGAAAGGTGTGCGCTCGGCCTCTATAACGACTCGCTGCAAAACAAAGGCTGAACGCTATTTTCGATTTCTACTTTATTTTTGTTGAAACGAAAAAGTGGCAAAAGGCGCGAGATACTTGTGATAAGGATGTTCATTGTTTTTCTATAGACTCTGTTGATAAGTCTTTAGGAACACAAATCGGCTGTATAGTCGATTGTTAATTTAATTAAGGCCGTATAGAATGATATTACCAGGAAGGGTTTCAGTGTCTTTTATGTCTTTCATCTCAGCGAAAGGCTTTCCCAATAAACAACGGGATAACGAGAACAAACAGATATACGAGAAGAAAAATTCAGATAACTTTCCCGAATGCATCAGTTAATCTGCTTATATTTGTCAGATGTGATCTATCTATTCCCCCCCCCTCTCTCTCTCTCTCTCTCTCTCTCTATATATATATATATATATATATATATATATATATATATAGAGAGAGAGAGAGAGAGAGAGAGACAGGAATAGACAACACAAATATGATTAAATAATATAGATTTATCTGACTTGACCAAGATAGATAGATAGGTGTGAATAGACAGACTCTCTCTCTCTCTCTCTCTCTCTCTCTCTCTCTTTATATATATATATATAGAGAGAGAGAGAGAGAAAGAGAGAGAGAGAGATAAAAGACTGAGGTAAAAATGAGGTATATATATATATATATATATATATAGAGAGAGAGAGAGAGAGAGAGAGATAAAAGACTGAGGTAAAAATGAGGTATATATATATATATATATATATATATATAGAGAGAGAGAGAGAGAGAGAGAGATAAAAGACTGAGGTAAAAATGAGGTATATATATATATATATATATATATATATATATATATATATATAGAGAGAGAGAGAGAGAGAGAGAGAGAGATAAAAGACTGAGGAAAATGAGATATAGGAACAGATATATGTTCATTCATATCTATGTTCATTTCTACCTCAGGGTAAATATCAATAAATCTCTGTCTATTCACACCTATCTATCTATCTTGGTCAAGTCAGATGGATCTATATTATTTAATCTTATCTGTGGTCAGTCTATCTATCTATCTATCTATCTATCGCAGTCAATTCCTATCTATCTATCTCAGTTCATATCTATCGAAGTCGACTCATTGTTTCTCTCCCCCTCTTTATCTATCTCAGTCTATTCATATCTATCTATCAATCTATCTATTTATATATCTCAGTATATTAATATCTATCAATCTATCTATCTATTTATCTATCTATCCCAGTCTATTCATACTTATCTCTCTATCTATCTTGGTCTTGTAATATGTATCTATATCGTTGAGAAAAATATGTTTCGGTGTTGGATATGATCTTAGAATTTCCCTCGGTTGCAAAC
>OY735241.1:11456059-11496059 GCA_963457665.1 Thysanoteuthis rhombus | reverse complement strand
TATATCAATAAATTTCTGATTTCTTCTTACGTATTTCCAACCAGTATTGACTCTCAAGCTGAAAACCATGTAACGTACACAGGAGAGAATCACACGGAGAAATTGCCAAACAGCTCAGTATATTAGAGGAAAAACAGAAGCCATAAACGTCATAGAATTCATCAGAAAACCCAAATGGCAATGGGCTGGTCATGTTGCAAAAGTGTTTGACGATTGATAGACATCACAACGTGGATACCTAGAGATCATATGCGAAACTGTGGCAGACGGAAAATAAGATGGCGTGACGAACTAGACATGTTTAGAAAGAACCGGCTCCCTGACACCCACGATAGAGAGATATGGTGAATCTTGGGAAGGGTCTATGTTCCACGACGGACACTAAAAGGATGATGATGATGAACGATGGTCAATGATACCTAATTGTCTATTTCCTAAATGAACCAATGGTCAATGTCAGAACCCAGATGAAAAAGCCAAGAGTTTAAATGATGTCTTACAAGATTTTGTTCTTACTTGGAAGATTGACTCTACATAACCTTTTTACCGCCAGTGGTCTGCCTCTTACATAATTACGTATTATCAACCAGCGCTAACGATCGGTGTTTGATATCAGACAAAAAAAAAACAAACAAAAAAAACAGCAGTTCAAAAGAAGATTTACAACGCTTTTCCTACTTAGTAGTTTGGTGCTACATAATCTTCCTACCTCCGATGATTTATTTTGTGGCCGATATATATATATATATATATATATATATATATATATATATATATATATATATATATATCTGCACAGTGCAAGATAGAAACGCAGAGTAAGAATGTTGATTTTTTTTAGGTGAGCAGGTCTTCCATGTCAAGTAGATTGTTGCAGTTCGAAAGAGGATTTACAACGCTTTTCCTACTTAGTAGTTTGGTGCTACATAATCTTCCTACCTCCGATGATTTATTTTGTGACCGATATATATATATATATATATATATATATATATATATATATATATATATGCTCAGTGCAAGATAGAAACGCAGAGTAAGAATGTTGATTTTTTTAGGTGAGCAGGTCTTCCATGTCGAGTAGATTGGCGCAGCAGAGTCTTCCTACCTTAATCTCCTTCAATTTTGCCTAGCTGAGTTGTTGCCGTTCATTCATTTCTTACTGCTCGCAGTCAAGTCAATCAGAGGGGTACTGTGGTCTAGTGTCAAACAGAGCTATATATAAATGGCAAATACTAAAGCAGAATATACCTGACAATTAGTACGTTTTAGCTTAGTTTAACACAAGGCCATGGTAGTGGGACCCAGTGTGAATTAATGGCCAGCATCAAAAGCTTGTTAACCATTACTACACTAATTGTAGAACTACTGATTTCACAAAATCGCTGAAATCTTCTAGAACTAGGGATTTCACGAAATCACCGAAATCTTCAAGAACTAGGGATTCTACGAAATCACCAGTTTCACAAACATACTGTAATATTATGTTCTTTCCGATGCTATAAAAAATGAATAAAACAGTACAATTACAAGCTTCAGGATTTGTGCCGTGCGTTTAACGTCCAGTGATAAACGAATAAACGTGTTTTCTCCGCTAAATCTATTCCTGCCGACGTGACTTAACCAACCTTGACGAAAATATAAGAACCGCACAAATAACGCCTGCTTTCTTTCAGTTTTTCTTTCTGTCCGTCTTTTTTTCTGACTGTCTTTCTTTCATCCCTTTTTTCTTTGTCGGAGCTAAATGTTTTATAACAAGCCCTCCAGAGGAACTCTCCAGCAATGAAAACCAGAAAAAGAGACACTTTTCATTGGGCCCCAAGGCACTTCCTTTCTCTGCCGTCACATAGAAAAATGTCATTAAGATAAAAAAAACAACGAAGAATGGTAAAAAAAAACAAAAAAAAAACAAGAGAAGAGGACTTAATACCTCATAAAACACCGAACGTTTGCACTCAGGGACAATGGACTTTTTTTAATGTCTGTTTGTTTGTTTGTGTTTTTTTTATTACCTCTGCCAACGTATTCGAAGATGTTTATGTATCACCCTTTGTCTGTTTGTCTACCACTCAATATCTCCAAAAGTTCTCAATGATTTTCAATGAAATTTTAGGAGAGGGAGGAACATGGGGCAAGGAGGAGTTGATCCCATTTTAGAGTGGATCCAGGAATTCCTTCCCGATTGGGAGATATTTAAACAAATCTTTTTTCATATGTATGGCTCAACTTATGATTGTCTACACAATATCTCCATAACTTCTCAAAAGATCAAAATAAATAAATGTGGGGATAGGCCTTTATCTACGGAAAAAAGAGATTAAATTTAGGTTCAGATTCAGGAATATGTTTTCGATTAAAATGTATTTTCATCATGGTGCAGGGAAAGAGAGTAAAAATGAACAGTTGATACAAAGGCTGAATTCAACTTTCAAGGGAAGTAACTCGATATTCGGACATTTGAATTCCCTTTTGTTTTTCTTAAAGATTTTTTAGATATTAGTTTGTGCCGGTTGTTGGCAGAGGTATTCGCTCTCAGAGTGCTGTCTAGTTTCCTTTTTCTATTTGCTATCTTAGAACAGTGTTCATTAAATTGATAAATAATTGACTCGGGGGTAGGTGAAATAATTTTGAAGTGAATGAAACTGGTAACCCGTAAACCCACAAATGACCTACCTGACCAACCTTCGTTGCTCGTCTATATGTGTGTGTGTGGATCTCAAGGCGCCCTTGATCATTCTTTGGGAGCTACAACCTTGGAAATTTGCTCATGTTAGGCACTAACCAAAGAGTTTTTCTTTCGAATATATCCGTTTCTTGGTCTCTATGTTCATTTTGAAACAACCTCATCAAAATCTAATGCTTGGATTATTTTGATGGATGGTTTTAGATAAAAGATCTATTTTTTAGATAATCATTTAGATAACGAGTTCTGGTACATCTGTGGGCTACGATTGTTCATTTATGCGAGGTACAGACATATTTTTCTCTGCTCAAATCTTTTTTTGTTTTACAAATACACGATATAAATCATTGAGCAATGATCTAATTCTGAGTTCAGTTTAGTGACTTTTAACAAGCTTGGGAATGTCTATGATAAGTTTTTAGCACACACGGTTTTCTTTACATCCTTTAAGCCCTTCAGAACTGGAATAAACTCTTATGTAATGCGTATAATTATCTTTTTTGCTTGAGATATTAAATGAATTTCGTATAAAATCAGATAGCGCTCAGACATCACGTACCTCTGCCAATACCGTTGTCTGGAGAAGAAATTGTTCATGGATCCAGCCCAAAATTTAATCACATCTCACGAAGCCTGTTGTCCAACACTCTACAAAATTTCTTTGGAATTCACGGAGAACCTTTGGAGATATTGCATGAACCGACGAAAACTTTCGGCAATATTATGTGGCGTGGACATATGACTACGACGGAATGGAGGTAATTGTGCATGGATCCGTCCATCCAAATAATTACCTTTTTCGTAGACTATGGCCCAACTTTCCAAAAAATCTAATCGAAAACTTTTGGAGATATCGTGTGGACAGATATGAGCGTTTACATAAATGTATATAAAAAAAATGGAAATATATCTCAATCAGAAAAATATCCCTGGATCCGCCCCAAGATTTAACCAATTCTTCCTTACATCGTTGCCCCACCTACCACGAAATTTCAGAGTTGACATGTGGACGGACAGATGGAAAGACAGACAGACGGACTGACGGGGAGGTATGAACGAATACATATACCTTTGTGACTCCGTTGGAAGTGGGAAACTAAACGTAAGGGAGAATACGACGAATATGAAGAAGAAAAAAAAACAAAAAACAATCAATCCTGGCTGCTGTAGGGTAGAACTCCTTTATTCCGGATGAAGATAATTATTGCATCTTTTGTATTATATTCATAATAAACAAAAAAATACATTTCTTTAATGTAAGAATGTATTTATCTATTAAAAAGAAATAAGCCCATGTACACCTTTGTGATAAATTCGTGTCAATACCTAAGACTTGTCAATTCAGCTCACTCATTAAGACACTTGCCTGGCAATCAGTTAATCGTGAGTAGAGGAATGTGAATTTTACATATCAGTTTACAGCCTTTATTTTGTTGAGGATTGTTCTTGCTGTTTTTGTTACAGTAGCGAAACAAAGTCAACTCTAGACTGTGTACTAGAGTTCGTCAACATAAAAATTCAGTTTTGGGCGAATGAAATTCTGTGAATAGTTTAAAAAACAATGATTTTGAATCAGAGAGAGAAAAAAAGCCAAAACGTACTGAGAAAACCTAGACGAGTTGACAAGAAATGAGATGGTTGGATATTATTTACTTCGGGACCGGAAGTTCGCGTTGTTCTTTGAATATGATGAAGCCAATTCTTGGCGGCCTTTTAAATCACCACCACAAGTAAAAAAAAAATGTGTTAATCGCTAGGAGCTAGCCAAACAAACAAAGGCTTGGCATCTGAACGATTTACGGTCTATTCGAGTAAATATCTCCTGAGAGTAAAGTTGTTTAGAAAACAAGAGTAACTTTTTAACACTATTTTGTCTTTTATTATGTATCAGTGTTGCCAGATGTCTTTTGTCGCACAAGAACACAATTATATGGTCTTGGGACCGAATAAAGGAGCTTCAGGACCAAAATAATCAAATAACTTACAATCCATCATCAGACCAAGCATGCAGGAGAATTGGATTAAAATACATAGGAAACCTTTTTTGTCCATATATATTTGCGTTGTATTATATCATTCGTGTTGAAAAGGATTGTTATCTTCTGTAAATTTTCCTTCAGTACTAAATCTTTATTTTCAGGACCAAATAGCTTTATTCAGTAACAACTGAGGTTTTCAAAAGAACCAAATGACAACATTGTTTTGTTTGATTTTATCATGATGATGATGATGATCATGATGATGATGATGATCATGATGATGATGATGATCATGATGATCATGATCATGATGATCATGATGATGATGATGATGATCATCATCATCATCATCATTAGCCTTTCGGCGTCTGTCTTTGGAAATAAACATTCCCCAAGAGAGAAATTGCGAAGCCAGTACTCTCTGAATTTATCTAGTTTGTCACGCCATCTTACTTTCTGTCGACCGCAATTTCACATATGATCTCTAGGGATCCACGTTGTGAGTCGTAATGTCTAGCGGTTGTCTGACGTTCTTATAACCTGACCAGCCCATTGCCATAAGAGATGTCTTATTGTTTCTATGAAAAAAAAAAGATTTTTGTCTTTACTTTCATATACAGTGTTGTCAAATGATCTCCCCATGTGAGGTTGAGCATGATTTGCTCTTTTGCACGTTGCATGGCTCTCAGTTTGAGGATAAATCTTTTGGTTAGATTCTATGTTTCAGCTTCATAGGTGACTATTAGGAGGATGCATTGGTTGTATACCCTTATAGTAGCCGTAAAAAAATGCAGGGTTTTTTAAGGATGGAAAATATATACAATATATTTGTTTGTATAAATGTATTCATTTTTTGTTTTCTATGATTTTGACAAAATAAGACACAGAATTAGGAGGAAGATGAATGTTTAAATATGAGAAATGCATCTCATTTTCAAACATCAGAAATACTCATACTACAGAAAGAGTAGTAGTAGTCGTGGTGTGGATACGAACACACTGACACATAACTATGCCCATGTTAACACACAGATGCAGAATTTGCTCTATCCCCTTCCTCGGTTTCTGTTTAAGCGTGACAGAAATCAACCATCAAAGTAAAAAAGTGGTATCAAATTTTACATTATAAAGCTATGTTAATTTCTCACCATCAAAAATGACAGCAATAAGTAATTTTGCAATTCCCTTGTACTAATGACATTTTAGAAACATTATGCTGTATCGCATTTCCATGTTTATGTTTAACATTTCCAGCAAAAAACTAATCTAAAGGTAAAATTAAGTAATGATATAATTAACCAAGTTTAACGTGACATCAAATTCTATTTCTACTAAGATACGTCACCAAATATCATTGATGACGTAAGCAGGACAGACGACATATATACATTGCTAATCATTATGCGTGGATTAGAGCTGATGAACTAATCATTCACGAATTGATTTATCTGTACTGGAACAAGTCTGGCATAAGGACATGTAAAGCACTTATTGAAGTAAGAACTATTGTTCAGAGGACGGGTACGATAACATTTTTGATAAACAAAGAAATCGTGTCTTTCCTTCAATTGAGCTCACCGTATCAAGAAAAGATTTTTCCATTTTTTCCATTAAAATACCATGCGCCCCCCCAAAAGAAACTAAGGAAAAATAGAGAAAAAAGTAAGAAATAAATAGGCCTGGTTGATACAGCGTCAATCACCACTCCTACTTCTCTTTCAACTGAATACAATCATTTCAATTTTTGTATTGTATATATTATAAATAAGTTGGAAGATTTGTGAGACTTGTTGGTTTGACTCAGTTGGCAAGAGAGTCGTCTAGCAATCATTTGGTCGTATTTCCAAAATCGTGGTAGGGATATGGTAATGTTATGCATCAGTTTGGTTAGACGTAACGGGATAGATAAAAAGTGGAGAGTTTACTCTCGGGATTAGGTGAGGATTGTTCTTGTTATAAGAGAAAGTGAATGTAATCAAACAAAAGAAAATGGTATCTGTCTATCTATCCAAATATATGTTCTCTTGTACATTATCCAGAAAAGATAATTGAATAAGTTCTACCCTTTTTGCTGACCCTGGATTCAGTCGTCCCTCTTCAGGCTCCATGTATTCATCACAAATTTTTCTACCCTTCTGAGAAATGTGGAATAGATTTAAGGCTACGAAAATTCTACCGAAATGGCCTCACACATTTCACCCTGAATTATTTTATCCAAAGCTGGGATGAGAAATATATTCTTGTCTCCCCCTGGGCATTAGTACGGAGTAAACACAAACTGTCTTAGCCAAGTCCATTTTCTGTTCCCTTCAGAGGTGCTGGAAAAAAAGTTTTTCCAATTCCCTTTGAAGAGTGATTGCACTAACCTCTGTCATGTTTTACCGACAAACCTCTCCATTTCATCTCTCAAACTTGTATCTGGTCTCTTTCTACCCTTTTCTACTTAATTGTCCCACGGGCATCGATCGGTAAGTCTTTGCTTTTGTCTGTAATTCCCTCTTCTTGCGCTGTCAGTTATCCTTTCTTCATTTTTAATGCTTGGTTACTTGTACGATATTCTTGAACCTGGACCTCACTCGAATCCATGTTTATATTTTTCTATCGCTAAGGGTTATTTCTAACATTTGCTCTTTTCATTGGCCGATGTGCCGTCCTGTGTTCGTTTTCAAGTGGTTCCGTAAGTTGCCAGGTTCCACATACGTACGCCATAGCTGGTATTATGCATTGCTCGTAGAATTTACGTTCTGAGCAATTTGCTTCTCAGCATGTCTTCATCTATACCGAATATATTCCAGGCAATCTTTATCCACCGTCTGATTTTAATTCCATGGTATTTTTCTAAATGTATCGCTTAACCTAGGTAGATGTATTGACTATATATATATATATATATATATATATATATATATATATATATATATATATGTATATATATATATATATATATATATATATACTAGAATCTTTACAGCTTTAAACACTAAACATCAAGAAACTTTTCCAAAATATTTTTTATGTCATTTCTGTCACGTATTTCCCAATATCCGACAATGCAATTTATGTAATTTTCTTCAGTCTTTTCCGCCTGTTTCCTTTATAACTTGTTATTATGGTGCAATGTGTAAATGTTCTCTTAATAGGATAATCAGGTGTTTAACTCTAACCGTTTCGGGGATTTTAGAAAAAAAAAGAGTTATATTTACATGGCAACCCAGCAAACAGCACTTCTCTTTATTATATAGTTTATACCATACATGCAGTTTGTCATTTTAGATGAAGTTTTATGTGTATTATATATTGATATTATACTACATATTTATTTTTTGAAACAAAGCTTACCCACGTAGGTTACCGTATAAACGTTTTTAACGATGAGGGATCAGTAAGTATAACAACAGACACGACTCACTTTTCGAGTCATTTCTATTGAATGTTCACTCATGTGAATGATAAATCCGTTGTGTCGGTTTTAATTTTAGATTGCATGCAAATCAACTTCTGATTTCATCTTTAAGAATACCAACTACAGAGAAGAAAAACTTCTTCGAGTAGATTCTCTACCAACTTATTCAACCGAAGGATTTGACAATTATTTTCCACCGACCTTAAGTTCATTTTTCCACGTCGTATATCATCATCACCACCACCACCACCACCACCACCATCATCATCATCATCATCATCAGTCTTTTAACGTCCGTCGTTGGACGTGTACCTTCCCCAGGATTTGCTGCAATTCTCTGTCATGGGCGTCATGGAGCCAGTATTTCCTGAATTTGTCTTGTTCATCTCTCCATCTTGTGTTCTGTCGGCCTCAGTTTCTCATGTGATCTTCGGGAATCCATGTTGTGAGTTGTAATGTCAATCAGTTGTCTTTCATTCTTGAGGCATGGCCTGCCCATTGCCATTTGAGTTTCTTAATAGTTTCTATGATGTCTCAGACTCCCGTTTTCTTCATCATATTCTCTACTGTCTTATGGTCTCTCCACGTAAGGTTGAGCATGATTCTCTCATGCACACGTTGCATACTTCTCAGTTTGTAGGTCCGTCTCTTGGTTAGATTCCATGTTTCAGCTCCATGGGTGACAATCAGGAGAATGCAGTGGTTGTATACTCTTCTTTTTAGGATTCTTCCATCAAATATTTTTGAAACATTTTTAATTATCAAGTAAATTATTCTTATACACATGTCTGGAACAAAAACACTTTATACCGGGTAGTAACACCTCAATTGGCGATTCCATTAATATACTTGAACAATTTGTTGCATGGCATTCCAGGTTCGATCTCCCAAACCGTCCAAGTAGACTAGAACCAAATGTTTTCCTTTTTCCTGGTCCCAGTAAATACAATGATCTTTCACGCTGAAAAAGACTGGATCCACCCCCTTTGGTTACTTAATTCCCCTTACAATAATACAATTTCACTTATTTCAATGAACATTATTCATTTATTTATTCATTTATTCCATTTTTATTCTTGCATTTACATATTCTTTAATTTTTCGTTATTATTTCATTATGGTTGAGCTGATAAATTCTACAGGGATCAGGATGTCTGATCATAGCTTTAGTAAACTGCCTAAAAATATTGCTCGATTGACCATCTGTACAAATGAAGAAACAATTTTTGGTATAAAATCAATAGATCTTGAAAACGTTTTTGCAATTCTCAAATATTCCGATGATACTGTTCCGTAAAATATATACGCTGGAATACTACTTGTTTTAAAAATCATTCTCACTATAGGGATCTGGAAACTCATTTATCAAACAATTTGTAGATAAACGTTCCATCCTCGGTTTTAATATCCAAATCTAGGAACGTTGCTTGCATTCCTTGATGTACATATTTCAATTCAAGATCTTTAGGATATATATTACTATACGATTTTCCAAATTCTCCTCCATCATTAAGAGAACATAAGTCATCAATGAAATGGGTGCAACTTATAAATGAATGAGCTCGTTTTATATTAGTTTTAATTAAGGATGACATGAATATATATTCGTGTCTATGTAAATACAAATTTGCTCTGTAGGGGGAGGATCAATTCCCATAAGGACAATTATGATCTGATGAAATATCTTATTTCCTCTTTTAAAGCAACATTCTTGAATAAAATGACTAATAGTCGCCTTAAGGGAAGAGCATGTAAAGTTTTTACACCAGGAAGCTTAAGAGTTTGTAAACCCAATATATTTACTATTTCCTCCTGTAAATGCCTAGTCAGATATTTCATTTGATTCTTTAATAAGATCTTCTTGGGGAATTTTTGTGTAAAGAGAGCTAAAGTCGGAGGTTGAGATAGATTTAACTCCTCTTCAGGTATTATAATATCCAATTTTTCTTCAACAGGCATAGAAATATTTAGTACCCAAATGAGATTTAAGTTGTTATCGAATTTTCTTTTAATATGGGATTTTTGTATTTGATAGTATTTCAAATAGAAAACTTTAAGAACAGCTTTGCTAAGAGGTTTAGTACTACAAACTCGATAGGCTACAGTAAAGCGAATTGAATTTTTATGCATTTCAGGTTTCAAATACATGATAGGCAACTTCTGTATTTTTTCATCTATTTTAAATCCTAGCTTTTCGCATGATACTGTGTAATTAAATATCATATTGTCTGATTCACAAGTAGATACTTTATATATGAATGATGGAGTTCCTACCATGCCTACTTCAGACAATATCCTTTGAATATAATATTTTTTTACATATAAATGCGAAGTTATTTATATTTCTATCAATCAGGACGGTAACAAATTCATTTTGAAGTCCCAAGAGATCTACAAATACATGTGGATTTTTCAGCGCTGGACTCGTTTTCTGGGGGTCTTTAAAGCATTTCACCCGTTGGATTTTTTCATTTACAAATCAGGGTATTTTTTTCTTTCCATCTATCGAACACTAATTCTATTTGTCGATATTTATCGATTATCATTTATAGTTGTATTCATCTATTATATTTATATCTAATGCTTTTTTAATCTCATTTAAATATTCAGTATAATTTGAACACTTTGGTTCTCTTTAATTTGGACCTTTTGTGAGGAGTTTTCTCAACTTAGGATTTTTAACAATATCTAGTTTACCTGTCAATATATGGCCAAGATTTTTTATCACTGGCACTCACATTTTGAAATTTTTATTTCACCGTCTTTATTCATAGTAAGAGTTTCTGTAGTTTGTTTATAATTAAAAATTCTATTTCGTATTGTTGGTCTTGATATTTATGTTACTGATAGTTTATTCTCTTCTCTTTTTCAATTCAGTTGGTTGAGATTGCAAAATGTCTCTGAGATAAAAGATTTTTGGCAAATTTATATCATCAAGCTCTTTTTTTAATGAAAAATGTCACGAACAATACGAGGTATACTTTTCTCTTTCTCTATTGGTGCTTTATATAATTTTGTGACAATCATATCTAATACATATTCGTATCATGGATGTAATATGGTCATCTTATATATCAATTCGTTTTGTAACAATATTTTGGAAGCTATATCCTTCAATATCTTCTTTTTTATTTGATTCAGAAGTTTCCTAATATAATTAAAAGATCCAGGAAGATCAACATCTATACATTTTTTTGATTTTAGTAAAAAAATCCTCATACAAAATAGCGATTCTCTATTATTCCTATTTATAAGAAAACGAACTGGGCGATCTAAGTTTATAAGTAAACAAATACATTGACATGTAATATGTTTCTGGGTAGAAATGAAGTTCTTTTCACTGGAAATCCGACTTTCTAATTAACGAAGATATTTTCGACATCTTGGAATGTTCTGCAGAAAATAGAAATTCATCTTCTGCTTTTATTTCATTCACGACCGTGAAAAATTATTCTATCTGCGAGATTCTTTTTTGGTCAGATATATCTATGGGGGGAAATGAAAAACATACACATTAAGAAAAAGGAATGCAAATCAAAAGTGAGAGATAAGATCCAAAAAAGAAAAGAAGAGAAAAGGTATTGAGTATGAATTCTCTTCCAGCGGAAAGAATTATATCTTTTTATGGCTCGTTATTAAAACGCTTGTAATTTCCCTGCATCAATCTGGGAAATGTGTTTCAATCTGGAATGGTTTTGATTGAACTTCGTGTTTTGGTGATGGATTGGAACCGGATACAATAAGAGATCAATAAGTAATCAATAAAGACATTTTGGTAAAAACGGGTTACAAATAATTGAACATCCATCTTTCAATATATATATATATATATATATATATATATATATATATATATATATATATATTGCAAAAAACGACGTTCAGTATCCTCTAAGGCCTTGGTAACTTGTCTGCAATTAATAGTATGTAAGTAAATAAATATAATTAAAAGATATGATTAGATGAATACAATTAAATAAATAAACATATATATATATATTGAAAGATGCATGTTCAATACTTTGTAATCTGTTTCCACCAAATTGTCTCTATGCACTATCTTATGTTATTTCTATGGTCTTTCTCAACCTGCATCGAACGCACACACACACATTTAGCCACACAGAAGAGTTGTAATACAACGAAGTGGCTGTCAGTGGATGACACAATTATTAATCATTATTATAATTAACGCCCTCTTCTTTAGGATTGAGCACTATTAAGTAGAGCACCCGTCTATTACTGCTATAATTCAATTCTCTTTCAACTCTGGAATGGATCACTCCGGTAGATTAGGAATTATGCGTAGATGAGTGCATTGCTTCATTATCATCATCATCATCTTTCATCATCATCATCATCATCAATCTTTTAACGTCTGCCGCTGGACATAGACCTTTCCCAGGATTCGCCACACTTCTTTATCATGGGCGTCACGAAGCCAGTACTTTCTGAACTTATCTATCTCGTCTCTCCATCTAATATTCTGTAGGCCTCGGTTGCGCATGTGATCTCGGGGGATCCATTTCGTGAGTCGCGTTATCCATCGGTTGTCCGCCATTCTTGCAACATGGCAAGCCCACTGCCATTTGAGATTTTCAATGGATTCTATGATGTCCCTAACTCTTGTCTTTTCGCAGATGTACTGTGTTGTCTAGTAGTTTCTCCATGTGAGGCCCAGCATAATTCTTTCATGTGCACGTTGCATGATTCTCAATTTGAGGATCTGTCTCTTGGTTAGGTTCCCTGTGTCAGCTCCATATGTGACTATTGTGAGGATGCATTGGTTATACACCCTTCTCTTTAGGATTAATAGGATCTTCTTATTTTTGAAGGTTGAGCTTGCTCTGCCAAAGGCTTGCCATCCTAGTGTGATTCTTCGCTTGATTTCTCCTTCTTTCGAGGGTCTCATGGAGATTCATTGTCCTTGGTAGATGTAGTGATCTTTCGGTCTTACTACGTAGGTGAATGTCTGTCACTGGGTCTGAAGCGAAGGTGGTATTAGAAGGTATGTAAGATAGTCTATAGTGTGGCTATAGACTTTCCATTATCCCATCCAGTACCACGAGACAGGATTGAAACTTTAGCTTCAGACCCGGAGGCCGATATCCTACCTCTGAGCTACGGAACTGGACGGTCAGTAAGGCTGAATTTAAGCGATATATTCATTTACGGATGAATTCACCAGAGTACTCTAATCCTATGGAAGAGCATTGCATAAGCTTGCAATGGATGAGTTATCTCACTTAAACAAGTCTCCATGGAATCCTTAGGAGAAGAAGGATGTCAAGCATTCGGTAGAGAAAGCGCAACCTTTAGGAATGAAAAAAAAATATTAGTTCTAAAATTAAGAGGATACACTAATGCATCCTGCCAATAGACACCCATGGAGCAGAAACATGGAACCTAACCAAGAAACTAACCATCAAACTGAGAACCATGAAACGTGCAAATGGAAGAATCATGCTCAGCATCACATGGGGAGATCACAAGACAGCTCAGTATATCAGGGAAAAAACAGGAGTCCAAGACATAATATGGTCCACTACAAAACTGAATTGGCGATGGCATGGCCACGTTGCAAGAATGGTAGACAACTAATGGAATCATAACTCACAACATGAATCCCCAGACATCACATGCGAAACCGAGGCCGGTAGAATAAGATGGTGAGACGAACTAGACATGTTTAGAAGTATTGGCTCTGCGATGCCTTTGATAGAGAGGTCATGGGAAAGGACTACTTCCAACAATAGACGATAATAGACTGATGATGATGGCAATATACATCTATCTATGTATGTTTGTACTTCTGTCATATACATGCAGTATTACAACATTAATTATTTTATTATACCCATGAAAGAATCAAGGATATTTAAATATATCGATGGGATTGTTTTGTTTTTAGAAAGAAACTAATGAATTCGTTTTAGTGGAAGACTCCATTGTTTCAAATGTAAGATGAGAGATATTTCTATGAGCTAAATTACCTTTAACCGGGAAAGTCCTTTGATACTGACTTTTTCAACTTCCATATCTTTCGTCGTAGGATAATTACGGTCGGGGGGGCAATTTGCAATGTAATTTATGCTAAATTTAAACTCTTAGCTTGTTTCTGTCAGCATTCCCTTGTTTTCTTTTTGAAATTTCAAATTTATTTTAGTGATCACCACCCAACAAAAGGCGAGAGAAGTAAGTTACCCACTGATCATCTTTTTTTTCCATTTTGTTCCATTGATCATCTCCAAAACAGCAAAATGAATATGGTCACGTGATAGTTTCTAATGATTGACTCCTCAGACCTGTGTGTTGATTTATTTTTCAATCAAAGAAGGTAAGTAGTCAAGAAATAATGATAATGACTTGAAATACTTCATCCAATAGAAAAAAATGTAAGTGATTCTTGGGTTAGTGGCTTTTTCTGATTTTCTCACGACCTACTCGTATTTCAAACTGCATTTCAGTCAGATAAGGAGACTCCCCCAACTGCTCTTTGCAAAGACATCCTCAAGACACATATTCTGTCTTAGGCATTGCCAAAAACTGCCATAACTATCGCCATGATAATAAAAATCGTGGTAAACAAAATTCTGTCGAGGACTTTCAAACATATAAACTAAAAAAAAAAGTAATACTTTTTGGTTTTATTAAGTGTTTCATGTTTCTAACATTGCCATACTTTTGGAGTCTCACGAATTCTGCGTGAGACACGCGCATTTTGATACATTTTCACACGCTTAAAGGGAAAATTATCGCATAATTCATGAAAGAAATTATTCCACTTAATGATTAATAATAGTTGATATGCGCTGAAATTCAATTTTAGCTAATCTTGGATACATATATTTCAAAATCTTCTGCGGGGGCTGGCTCCCATTCTCCTTGAAAGCCCCCCTCCAATTTTCCTCCCTTTGTTCGGAATTTCTTTGGGGGGGGAAGGGGGGTACATATTTCTCTCTCATGGGGATGGTGCATTTATACATTCATCATTTCGGACAAGTTCCTCACACTTGATGTTTCTTCACAACGTTTCGGTCAAAATGCTCTCCAGCCTTCTGCATATCGTGATAAAGATAACAAAGACAAAGAAATGGTCTAAATGAATCAATATATAACAACAACAGCAATAAAAAAAAGCAACAACAACACATGGTTTCAGATATTCAGGATCAAAGAATCCTCATGAGTACAGTGGCTGAAACTCTGTGATAAAGTCAACGAAGACAGGAAACGGGTCTCGAGAAATCAATGTATGATAGTAACAATGCTTTATCTCAGAAATTCAGAAAGAAATAAATCAATTCAAATTAATCAATGTATAATAGTATAAAAAACAAAACAAAGCAGCTAATATCAGAAATTCATAAAGAAAGAAGGCCGGGAAGTACAGCAGTTGAAATATTGTGATAAAAACAGTAGAAATACCGAAATTTGTCCTGAAGAATCAAAGTATAATAGATCTTGTTAGTCACTCAATAGATTCAGGATGATCAATTTAGAAATACGAGAATGGGGTTATCGATGAATAAGTTATTATTCTCGCTTTTTTGTCGAACAGTGATCACTAAAAAATTCCGAATTTTCCAAAAAAAAAAAAAAATACTTGAATATTGCTGGACAGAAACTAAGGGACCTATTTAGCAGAAACTTTCACTGCAGATTGGACTCCCACTAAAAACCTATTTGAATGAGGATAAAAAAAGAATTGTTTTGCTAGACATGATGAGGAACCTTTTAGTTCCATTGACGCAACCTGTACGCTTGATACAGGTTGCGTACGTTCATAGCCAGCCAGCCAGCCAGCCTTCTAGCTCCATCGGTGTAGCCCGTATGCATGATACATACATACATAAGTACAGAGCCAGCCAGCCAGCCTTCTAGCTCCATTTGCGCTGCACGTATTCGTGATTCATACATACATACATACATACATACATACATAAGTACAGAGCCAGCCAGCCAGCCTTCTAGCTCCATTGGTGCGGCCTGTACGCATGATACATACATACATACATACATACATAAGTACAGAGCCAGCCTGCCAGCCTTCTAGCTCCATTGGTGCGGCCTGTACGCATGATACATACATACATACATACATACATACATAAATATATACATACATACATAACCACAGAGCTAGCTAGACAAACTTAAAAACTGCAGAATTGACAAATCAGTTGACAGTTCTAGTTGACCGTTTCTCTTAGTACCAATCATCTCAGAATTCAAGACAGGAAGAAGGCCAGAGAGTAACAGTGGTTAGAATTCAGGGATAAAAACAACTAAGAAGAGGACACTAGTTAGAAAGAATAAATGTATAAGTGTAACAACTCGTAGTCTCTGAAATGTAGACTTTTTATCATGAAGGCAATTCAATTCGGTAATGAAGGCTGTAGTCGGGGAACGATGGGGGAAGAACCTTTCTTCTACGAAGTTTCCAGGAACTGAATCTTTTTTTGTTCCCAAAATAAGATAATTTAAAAGAAATTACCAACTTAAGAGCCCCGGATGTAAGACGGGAAAGGTGTGGTTTTCAGTGAAAGTTTCGCTAATTTCTACCTGTGGAAATATATGACATTACTTTCCTGTCTGACTCAGAACCTGTATTTGATGTTTTCGAGTGCGTAGCGTTGGGGAAGGTAGGTGAGGAGGAGACAAAAGGAAAACAGAAAGGAATGAGAGAGAAAAAAAGATGAAGGAAAAAGAATTAAAGAGAGAGAAAGAGGAAAGACTGAGTGGGAGGGAGAGAAAGAAGACAAAGGATAGAATAATGAGAGAGAAAGAAAGGGGAGAAGAATGTGAGAGAAAGAGGAAAGAAGAGAAAAAAATGAAAGAGAGAGAAAAAGGGGAATGAATCGGAAGGAGAGGAATAAGACAGAGGAGAAACGAGTGAAAGTGGCGGTAAAATGAGTGAAAGAGAGAAGAAAAAAGACAAAGAAGAATAGAATGAAAGCAACAGAAAAAGAAAGAAAAAGAGAGAAACGGGAAAAGAATGAATGAAAGAGAAAGGTAAAGGAAAAGAAAAGAATGAATGAAAAAGGTAGAAAAAAGATAATAGAGAAAAGGATGAATGAAAGAAAGAAAACACAAAGGAGGAAATGATGAATGAGAGGGACAGAGAAAAAGAGAGAGAGAGAGAGAGAGAAAGAGAGAAGAAAGCAAAGGAGATAATAACTAATAATAGAAAAAGAGAAAGCGAAAGAATGCAAGGGAGAAAAGAATAATTGGGAGATAGAGAGAGGAAGAGAGATAGAAAGACGAACAAGAAAAAACGAATGAGCGAAAGGGAAAGAGAAATAAAGCAAAGTAGAAATATACTAAATATAGAGAAGAAAGAATGAAAGAGAGAAGAATGAAAGAGACAGAGAGACAAAAGAAAAAGGGGACAAAATCAAAGGAAAAGAGAGAAAGAAGGCGAAGAAAGAAAAAACAAATCAAAGAGTGAGAAGAGAGACAAAGAAGAAAAGAATGAGTGAAAAGAGAGAAGGAGAAGATGCATGAGAAAACAATGAGTGAAAAAGAGAGAAAGAAAACACATGAGAGATGAATGAGAGAGAGAGAGAGAGAGAGAGAGAGAGAGAAAGAAGACGAAGGAAGGAAAGGAAAAGAAAGATATAAAAAAGGGTGAAAGAGGGAGAAAAAAGAACTTTCTTTCGATTATTCTCTGTACACCATGTTATGTCATTTGGTCTCTCTTTTCCTTCCTCTCCTCTCCCCTTATCTATCAACCTATTCACATTGTGTTCGATTCTCAGTCGAAATCTATGTACATCTCTCTCTCTGGGTCTCATTCTAGCCCATTTTCCGTCTATTTCTCTTTTCCGTTTTCTTCACCCTTATTCAATAGGAATCTCTATTTACATATATGTATCGTTACACACACACACACACACACACACACACACACACACACACACACACACATATAGACAACCATTTATTTCTCTATATGTAACATCATTCATGTATATAGTTAGAAAATGGAAGAAAGATGTGAAGCCCGGGTAGGTACTACCCGGACTCCATAGGTCTTTGTAGGACTCTCTATCCTGGCTAGTTTTTCAAGGTTTGCGATACGTGAAATAGATTTAGAGTCGACCCAAAATGGTGTCACTCACTTCATCATGCGGTATTTTTCTTACCCATGAAGAGATAAAAGATGGATTCATGCCTTTCCTCATTATATTAGTATGAAATGAATGTAGATCTCAGTCAGAGTTTGAACTCGACATGTCGATTTATACAGAAATACCTCGGATAGAACAGTTCCATACTTGTGCAGGTTACGGTATTACTGTACGAGTTTTTGAAACTTAGCAGAAGCTGAAAAAACTATTTAATTTTGATAAGACTTATAAAAGCGTGGTTTTGAACAGAGTGCAAGGTTTCAGAACACATTAACTGTACTAATCAAAGTTTACAGGTATATATATATATATATATATATATATATATATATATATATATATATATATATATATATATATAGATAGATAGATAGATAGATAGATAGATAGAATTATAAATGAAGCGAGAGGAAGGAGAAAAAGAAGACATAAGATTGTTCGTAGTTTTGAACTGTGCAGGAATGAGAAAGATAGAGAGAGAATGAGAGAGACAGAGAGAGAGAATGAGAGAGATACAGATATATATATAGAGAATGAGATAGATAGATAGATAGATAGATAGATAGATAGATAGATAGATAGATTGAGAGAGAGAGAGAGGGGGGATGATGATATTTAGGCAAATAGAAAATAAAGCCAGCCAGAGAGTCAGCTTTAGCTCTGAATTCCGAGGACATTCCTTTTTTCCCCCGCTATTTTCTCCGGTCTTTTGCCGAATTTACCACATGCAATTGTCCAGTTGTGATAAGTATCACCTTTGAAAAAGTTATGTTGATCATTCAGATACTTTAATGACTGACATAGACCTTCCCACAATCCTTGAAGATGAAGACCGTTTTCAGTAGGACCTTAATAGGAGGCTTTGGGCACAATGGAAACTTTCAAGTGCTTCTGAAGAATTTTAAAATAGATACTTACACAAGCAAACTGTGTGTGTGTGTACATGCATTTGTATGTACGCGCACGTTCGCTTGTGTGTGTGTGTGTGAGAGAGAGGCAGAGTGTATTTGATATAGATATATATCATATTGGATATATATATATATATATATATATATATATATATATATATATATTCACTCTGTTTCCCTCTCACAAACACATATAAATATACATATATTAGGAAATGGATATAAAATCCAACGGTAATAATTATAAATGCGTTATATTATCGTTTAGCTCAATGGTTTAGAGCGACACAATGTTGAAGCAGCAACCTATCGACTGCAGGTTCGATCCTGCAGCATTACATTTTCATTAATTGTTTATTCCATCTACTCTGTCTAGGCCAAAATGTACATTCACCGTGTATTATCGGTAGGTCGTTTCAAATTGATATAACGCTTTTATAATTACATATATGTATGTGTGTGTATATAAAAATAAATATATATATATATATATATATTAGAAAATTGAGTAAATGGAAAATGCTTAAGTGCTTCAATATTAAAAAAACAATCATCATTTTTTTAAGTATGATAACTAGTATAATTGGTTTCATTTTTCTTTTAGTTAATTCATTAGAACTATTTACCAAATAGATATTGAACACTTTAATGAAATGTTATCAATAGAATATTCAAATTTCGTACGTGTTTTTGTAATTTCACAAATTGATAAGTTCATTATATATATATATATATATATATATATATATATATATATATATATATATATATATATATAGTGAGTGTTGAATGAGTTATAGATAGATAGATCGAAACAGAGAGAGGGACAAAAATCAAACAGAGAGACACTAAATGTTAAAAAAGATCATTATAGAATATATAAGAGAGAGAGAGAGAGAGAGAGAGAGAGAGAGAGAGAGAGAGAGAGAGAGAGAGAGAGAGAGAGAGAGAGAGAGAGAGAGAGAGAGAGAGAGAGAGAGAGAGAGAGAGAGAGAGAGAGAGAGAGAGAGAGAGAGAGAGAGAGAGAGAGAGAGAGAGAGAGAGAGAGAGAGAGAGAGAGAGAGAGAGAGAGACTCCGATGTAAAGTTCAGAAAGAGAATCAATGAGTCCTGTGTTAAGATGTGGAGTCGAGACTAAGAATGTCTTTCAAATCTAATGGGTCGTTAGAAACGAAGCTCTGATCGGGAAAGCCATCGTCGTAATGGACATGTACCCGGAATGGTCTTCAACGTCCATCGGATACACTTACACTATTACTACTCCCTCATTAGTCTCTACTTGCCGTAAGCTGATCACATTTTCTAAAGTAAAGATGACGGAAGGTTGGTAGAGAATGATGCATTAAACTAGACGAATAGTATGTATTAACTCGTTTCCGGAAGCTTAAGGTGGGTCAATTCGTTTTTGTGTGGAGAATATTGATTCGAGTAGTTTTGAGTGGGACTGACCCGCCAAGACTAACCAGTCTTTGTTCAGACGCAAAAGAAGAAGAAAAAAGAGAAGAAAGAGAGGAAGAAAGAAAGATTTGCTTTGATTCCTTAGCCCCGAGCTTCCCAAACTTTTTTCATTGACGACACACCTTTTTAAATTAAAATTTCTTGCGGCATATTACTCAAATTTTGTTACCTAAGCTAAATATCATCTCAGGAGTTCTTAGCAAAATCATCTTTTAAAAGATGTACAAAATCATATTTAACTAGCTGGAACTTTCCCTATTAAGTAGTATGTATTCATGTATATTTAATGGGTCTAGTTTAGTATTACATATAAAGTGTAAATAGAACCCCTACTATCCTTGATATTTCTCTTCAAAACTTTTTCCTTGAAAAATCCCCTTAGGCCAATAAAGTATGCTGAATTGATCCCCTGTTTCTGCTCTGCAGCAACCACGCTTGTTGTTTATGGAAATTCAGACTTGTTTTTCACTGCTGATGCGAGAGAAATAACTTATTCCTTGCTCACACCTTTTTTCCTCCCAACTGCTAATCCATCACCCCAAACATGCCATGCAGCCAAAAGATATTGGGCGGATGACGTTTTCTATTGAGAGACTAATCATACCTGTTTTTCTGTTGTCAGCCTTTTACGAAGTTGGAGAAGGGGTTGCACTGTCTCCATTTGCATTCAGCGTTTTCAGTCCCTTTCATTGGTTCCCAACTGAGGTTGAAGAATCCAATATGTCCTGCTGTTTAGTCTTATAAGAAAGTAGGCCATTACATCTACTCAGGACAACGGATCTCTGTGAAATCCTCAAAAGAAGAAATCGAGCGAAGAATCACATATGATGGCAAGCTTTCGGTAGAGCAAGCACAACCCCCGAGAACAAGAAAATCCCATTAGTTCTTAAGAGAAGGGTCTACAACTAATGCATCCACCCGATAGTAATATATGAAGCGAAAACATGGGACCAAACCGAAAGATTGACCCTCAAACTGAAAACCATACAACTGTCACAGGAGAGAATCATGCTCAACCTCACATGGAGAGATCACGACAGCACATTAGATTAGAGGAACAAAAAAAGTTCGAGATATAAAATCCATTTAGAAAAATACAAATGGCAATGGGCAGGCCATGTTGCAAGCATGTCAAACAGCCTCTAGACCTCATAACCTAGAGTGTGGCCATAATATTCATATGAAATAATTTTCCGTCCGTTTTACGTAACTACGGCTTTGAATTATTCCGTTAAGTTCTCTTTGGTATTGTTAATTTTGATATTTTGTATTTAAATGTAGATATATAATTTTAGATAAAAATCTATAATCGGAGATTTTTCATTTATTTTTCTTTTAGTTTTCGATCCAAAAATCTCTAAATTCGACACTTCACTGCCAAGTGGGCTGAATAATATATATAGCGAATGCTAGCGTCATATAATGGTCAGTTCTTGAGTAATCGCAGTGCATTCGATTTCTAAAGAACCACTGAACTAAACAACTTCAAACTCGACATTGCTATGACAGATGACTGATATATATATATATATATATATATATATATATATATATATATATATATATATATATATATATATATATATATATATTTCAACTTTATACTATTGCCAGTTGTCGAATTAACACGACTCAGTTTTAGGTCATGGAACGCTTTTTGTTCCCCACAGCAAAAATCTAATCTAAACTGTAACTAACCATCAATTTTTAATATACCACAATTGAATGAATGTCTGAAAAGCGTCCACCGAGGTTTTTTTCAATGTTATCACAAAAATGACAAGATTAGCTGTTTCAGAGTCAAACTCTACTCTGACTGGAGCTTACATATGAATATGAGGTCAGGTAAAACATAAATTAAAAAAAAATGTTGTCAGAACGAAACATTCTAAAGGGGCATGTGATTGGAACGAAGAAATTCTCTGATGATGACATGAAAATTCCAATTTCTCTTTCTTTCTTTTTTTTCTCTTTCTAGTCGCTAGTCGACAACACATGACGTCATGGCATTACTCTATCTTTTTCTGTCTGACTAATTATAGATATGAAAGTCAACTCTCTCGGAGTTTGCCAATAATAATAAAAAAAATGTGTGTGTGTTCATGAAGAATACAAATTAATAATAGATGAGGAACACCCTTTATCTGAAAACTGGAACAAGTAAGAAACTTTTTTTCGGCTAACACCAACATAAGTTTTTAATATATATATTCCTACACAAAAAATATCTGTGCGAACAATATGAACCCGGTACCGTGAGAATTGGCATCAGAAACCACACACAGAGATTTTTAAATTCTACCTGTGAAGACGTGCAATGTTTAGACTACGAACCGCTGTACATAACAAAATTAAAAAAAAAATATGATGATCAATTTATGTGTACGAATTGTTCGTAAGTCTGATGTTTGTAACTCGGTGAATCCTTTTATTCAAATTGCTCCCTTGTGGGACGTGCACTCAACGTTCAGAATCACTGATTTAGATTATTTGAAAAAATTCGTTGATTCTTGCATATTCATTCAGCTGGCTGTTTCTTTGTTTGCTCTTGAACTCGGAGTGTCCTTTCAAAAAAATCAACACCTTAATTTGCAATAACTCGGTACCCGGCTGAATACATACGGTTGATGAATAAATGTGATTATGAACCGGGTGAACTGCAAATCGTTATTCCTTGTAATATCATTTCCGCTTGGCGTTAAAACAAGCATTCTATTATTTGAACTCATTCATCAACGATTTTTTTCTTCCTCTGAATCGTTATCGAATAAACTTGAGCGGAAAAGTGGCGCCATCTGTACAAAGCGCTTAAAATGAATATTCAAATTTCATCCAATTATCTCCCCTTATTGTCGTATTGATCGTCATGGCTATCAATTGTTTAAAGGTCCCAAAATGTTTTTAATGTTAATATATTTTGTGGAAAACGAATGGCGATTGGATTATCTTTTTTTCCTCCTCATTTTTGAAATTTTGAATAATCGTATTAAATGATTTTTGTGTTGTTTTTATTTCAATTTGAGTGATTTGCATGATGTCGTATTAGTTCTTCATAAAGAAAGAAGAAAAATAGCATGAATACTGAAGAGAAAAAAATGTCGGCTGGCGTCTGAGAGACGAACCTAAAGCTATGGTGTCTGGAACAATTCAAGTGTTAACATTTTTATAATCAGGCACGGAATTTTATTAACGAAGTCCCATTTTGGAAGTGAGCGGTCATTGGTTACGATTCTGGGATGAGAGCCTTCAAAAGAGGTTTCTCTTTTGTCTTATCTGTCTGAATTCGTGAATGTCGGCCGAATAGGAATTACATTATACTCTGATTATTGTTCCCATCATTATCTCTTAGCTACGCACCCGTGAATGCGTTTTGCAAACAGCACACAAATTGATGTGTATAACAGGTTAGTAATCTAAAATAATGTAGTAATGAATGAGTTGAATGAGTTTTGGCTTAACCATTCCCGGCAATGATAATAATATTCTATGAACTGACTAGTGTCTTGTTATTGATTTCTCTCGGAATTGCATCACAAAGATTTATGAAAAGAAAAACAAACACGTTAATGTTTTATTAAATGGAACAACAAACACAGCAAAGTACTTCAAAGGATAGAATAGAATCTTAACAAAATTTTTCACTTCGTCGAATGCAATCATACTTATGTAATATTGAAACATGCCAATACGGTTTTATTATTCATGATATATAGGCTGTGCCAAAATTATTTTAAAAACAATTTAGAGTTTTCATATGCATAAGCATTCAATACGAATATATTTTAGTCAAAGGAAGAATATGCACAACATTAGCTTTTTTTATGCAGACTGGGCACTAAAAATCTGTACCCTCGTCTCTTGTACACTGACTATTGATTATTAGAAGGGACTGTACACTGCCCTTGCACCATTCACTTTTGTAACACCCAAACAGCATCTGCATCTCCTGCACACTGACTACAAAAAATAAAGGAAACGTTGATCCGTCCCCTCAAAAAGTGGAAATATTGAAAGAAGAAAAAAAGTCAATAGAATTAATAAAACATTTCTCAAAAGTCACCACCAACCAAAGCACAAAAATACTCGATGAAAACCAACCACAGGAACAAGCTGGCTTTAGAAGAAACAACTCGACCATGGACCATCCCGATTCAATGAATCAGCTGAAAGAAAAAGCGGTAGCATTAATAGGCTTCAAGAAATTTCAATGGTCCTGAAAGCCATCACTCTACAAGGTGTGAACCCTGTATACATCAGGATACTACAACAGTCACAGTAGCTCCTTCATCAGGCTACAGACTCTGAGCCTTTCCAGCTTCAAAAGGGTAAGACAAACTGATAACAGCTCGCCCAAACTCTTCACAGCCTACCTCAAGATGATCTTCAGAAACCTAGTCTCGGAAAATGAAGAAATCAAAATAGACGGTGAATATCTGAGCAACCTCAGATTTACAGACGGCATCACTCTTACCACAGAAAGTCTACATAACCTCCAACTAATTGATTAACTAATTGGAGAAAGCAAAAAAGTCGGCCTATACATGAACTTCAGCAAATAAAGGTCATGTGCAACAATCACGTGGGAATGAAAAATACAATGATCAAAATCGAAGACACAGAACTGGAGAAAGTATATCACTACATCTACGTAAGACAACGAATCTCCATGAAACCCACAAAAGGAGATGAAATCAAACGAAGAATCACCCAACAATGGCAAGCCTATGGCAGAGCAAGCTCAATCTTCAAAAACAAGATGATCCCATTAATCCTAAAAAGAAAGGTATACAACCAATGCATCCTCCCAATACTTACATATGGACCTAAAACATGAAACCTAACCAAGAGACAGATCAGCAAATTGAGAACCATGCAACGTACGCATAAAAGAATTATGCTCAACCTCATTTTGAGAGATCAAAAGACAGCACAATACATCCGGGAGAAGACGGGAATCTGAGACATCATAGAATCCACTCGAAAAGTCAAATGGAAATGAGCAGAGATCACATGTACTACTGAGGCTGGCAAAATACAAGATGGAGAGACGAACTAGACAATTTCAGAAAGTAATTGGCTCCACAACACCCACGATAGAGAGGTGTGGCGAATCCTGGCGGAGGTCTATGTCCAACGACGGACGATAAAAGACTGATGATGATGATGATGATGATGATGGAGACAGGCCTTGTTAGTCACTCAATAGAAACCCTTACCAACACATCTTAGTTGCATGCCATATTGGGGATGATCAATTAAAAATTGGGAAAAAGGGAGATGAATGAAATTCTTGCCTTTTGATTATTAAGAAATTGAAAAAAAACAAAACAAGTGTGGGCGTTGCAGGACACAAAAGAAAGGGCCTGTTTAGCACAAACTGACATTGCAAATTAAACCCCAAAGTGAAATAGTTATTGGGCGCAGAATTTGAAAAGAATAAAAAAAAATTCTGGACATAAAGAAGAGTGGTTGTTTAAATTTTCAACCCTCTAGCTCCATAGGTGCAGCTTGTACCAGACAGGTAGACCCACTTAAAAAAATGAAGAAACGTATGTTGACAGTTTTGATGAGTTTTGGTTGACAGTTTTCTAATATGAGATATTACATACTTTTGGGGGCGTAATTGTTGTTAATTAAGCTCCCTGTGAATAGCTTGAGAGATCATGGTAAAAAGGTCGATTAATAGAAAGATAGATATGGAGAAACTGTGACAGATAGAGGATAGGCTGAGATGGATATGAACATAAGTACGATGTCACTGAGATAGATAATGGACAGTTGAGATGGATAGGAAGATATGGGTAGAGTTAGATATGAAATCCGATAAATAGATAGATGGATAGATAGATATGGACTGCCTGAGATATATAGATGGGTAGATTGATTGATAGATAGATATAAGCGAACAGAGATGGATAGATAGATATTGACAGGTTGGGATAGATAGATAGATGGATAGGGGCAGACCGGGGTATATAGATATGAGCAGCGCGTCGGATTAAAATATGAAGGGAAAAATGGAAAGAAGAGAAAAAAATAGTTGGAAAGAAACTAAGAAAGAAAAAGTGAGGAAGAAAAGAGAGAGAGAATGAGTGAGAAAAGGATTAAAAAAAGAAAAGAGGAAAGAGAGAAGAAGGAAAAAGAAAAATCTTTAGGAAGAACTGAAATATGAAAGACCCTTTTTTCTGGTCAAAGAAGTCAACTGGTGTTAGGCATGGTGCCAAAATAAGTTAATTTGACATCTTGGAGAATAATGGTAAAAGTTAAAGATTAAGTAACGTAATTGCATTTTGCACAAGATTCAAAGATATTCATTTCATCATTGGAGATTTTTGAGCCGTTGATAATAATGGTGTCTATCCAAGAAATCTGACTATATATGCTTTATACACACATAATCAAACCCCACCACACACACACACACACACATATATATGTATAGTAATAAACTGATAATGCTGAGGTGACAGTTTTTTATTATCATAAAGACAGGCTGAATGCATTTCGCTGAACTTTGCAAAATGCATACAGCCTATCGCTATGATAAAATTTTCTCATACCTTTCATTTCCACATTGTCAAATTACCCCCATCGTTTTATTTGATTATCTTACACCCACAAATATACACGCCCGCATACACACACAAAACACCCACAGACACGCACACGTATATATATATATATATATATATATATATATATATATATATATATATATATATATCACTAATTTGATAATGAGCAGATTGAAGATTTGTGAAAGTGTGCGTATATCACATTTTTTCATCATATAGATGGGCCTAATGCATTTCGCTGAATTTTCTTCAGTGTCTTCAAAGGAGCACTTACCGATCCAGGAAACCGAATGAAAATGCAGCAAATAATATTTCTGTGTGTGGTACTAAACTGGAGAAAAAGGGCGTATTATCATTCTGGTGTTGTTTATTTGGAGGTAAGGGAAGAGTTATCATGTGTGCGTGAGGCATTTTTACATCTCTAAGTGCTTCTTTTAAGACGTCAACGAAAGTTCAGAAAAATGCATCAAGCCTATCTTTGCCAAAAAAAGAAAAAAATATATTTAGATGTAACACACACTTTTTCTCAAAATTTTCACTTCCAAGTTGTCAATTTTCTCTCCAATATTTTATCAGATTACCTCACACACACGTATATATATATATATATATATATATATATATATATATATATATATATATATATATATATATATATAGTGAAATAAAGGATTTGCTACACAAACACATTTATGTCCATACCCTGTCTGGACTTTAAAAAGCTATTTTGAACTCTGTCCTTAGCATTTAATATGAAATTTATCAAGTACTTTACGAAATGAACCCATCACACAGGCGGATATTGCATCATATTTTATCCCTGATTTGTACTTTATATATATATATATATATATATATATATATATATATATATATATATATATATAAATTGTTACACGTGAAATGTCATTTTTACACCGGAGAGTCACATAAAAGTAAGCCCTCCTATTTGGTTCCCTACGATTTCTGGCTTATCGGTGTTGAAAGGGGTGATATTCGGGACCGTGGTTGAGATCGAGGAAAAGGCAACGAGACAGCAGATAACGATCCCAAAAGAAGATATCTGAGACTTCTTTGAAAAGTGGGGAAGATGCTAAGGGCCAGATATGGACAGAAAGAGGCGCTGACACTTGATAATGCGATATCTAATTCCCAAAACCTTGCATGAGTCGTGAAGAATGAAGGAGCTCAGTCATCGTGACTGCCACGGTCACATGGTATACCAGCTCACTCAGTGGTATCTAATTACCGACTAAATAACCCCACAGGAAAATATCTGTCCATATAGTCCAAGTGAAGATCCCTCTGGTTGTTTTTACATCAAGGTTTTACGAACTGTTCTCGGGATAGTGCTGAGAAGCATCAATAACATTCAAAATGTCTTTCAGAAAATTCAACAGTTTTTCCTTCTCTTGTTAGGTCCGGATTTTAATATATTGTCCCTGTTCGGGGTCTCAACGGGATATGGTTTCCGCTACTCAACAAGGATAGGGTTTAGTACCAAGACTTAACAAAGAAAGGAAAACTCCCGAATCCTACCTCATAAGCCTCGCTGCCTTTGGGGAGAAAGTCTCCTGTTAACTAACACCACATTAGGATAGTACACCTGAAGTAGGCCGAAGAATGGATCAGCCGAAACGTCGTATTAACAACATAAACAACAAGGGGTTCAATCATCCGAAAAACATTCTGGAGGTTCTTGAAATATTCGAAATGGTTGAACACTTTCCAGACATACATTTTATTCTGTGCATTCAAACTCAGCCTCAAACTCAGCCTCAAACTCGTCATTAAAGTCAATAATTGAACAACTGTAGCGTTGAAAATTTGACGTCATAAAAATTCCATCGACGGATAAAAATGGTCAGAATAAATTATATTTATGACATAACAGACATTTTCCACCGGAAGCATCAGGAATAAATAAAAAAACATCTAGAAACATCTAGATTCTGGACAATTTAGATGTCATCAACATACCTGTTACAATAAGGCCTTCAAGACGTCAAAAAGCCTTTTTCTCAAAAATTGAAGAAAACAGTTTTCAGAAGGGGATCTACAGGAGCACTGATACCTATTTTCAAGTCTGTATACAAAACGGTATGGCCAGGAGCACTCGAACACATACACATGCAAACGAACAAACACTTGCACATATAAAAAAGGATGGAATCCTTCATCGCCCTCGCCTTTAATTTTATTGCTTCCGCGTCGTGTGACGTATGAGGCAGTCAAAGCGCCCGTACCGTGTACAATATTAAGTCAGTCTGGTGCTCAAGCTTCTGTTAAGCCGGGAAATCCCTGTCCAATGTCTGTCATCAGCTCATCATGGGACGTCCTGTCTTTCTTCGGCCTATTGGCATCCATTTGATAGCTAGATTCATAGGTTTTATTGTGGAAAGCCCCAAGACATAGCCCAACCAGCGGAGGCGTCGTCTGCAAATGGAGTTTAATGCAGAATGCTGTTGTAATCTTTCCATGGTCTCTTTATTCAACACATTGTCTTTCCATTTGACACCCATAACTTTACATCGGCATCTAGTGTCAAAGGCGTCTAATTTCTTCTCCTGTGTGCTCTTAAGTTGTCAGTATTTTCAGCCATAGAGCATCGCGGATGCCACGTTCGAGCCTCAGTTTTGTTTTATATTGTGTATGTCAACCTTTTATAAAATTTGATTTCTCGTCCGGTAAGCCACACGCTGATTCAATTACCTAATAACAGCAGAGTGACTACTTTTTCGGATAAACATGACCGAAATATAATCCCCGTACATATCAAAAAGGGAATGAAATTTCGCACAAAAGAGGAAGAATCAGAGGAAGAACGAAAGAAAGGAAGGAAGGAAGAGTGAAGAAAAGTCTCAGTGAAAGAAAGAAAGAAAGAAAGAAAGAAAGAATGAAAGTGGAAGAAAAAAGGGAGAGCGAAAGGGAGAAAGAAAGAGAGAGAGAGGAAGAGAAAGATGAAGAGTGAAAAAAACAAAACAACCAAGGAGTGAAAGAGAAAAGCGAAAGAAAAGAAGAACGAAGGAAGTAAGAATGAAATGAATAGATAAATAAATAAATAAATAAATAAATGAATAGTGGAATAAAAAGATAAAAAGAAAGAGTGGAAGAAAGGAGGATTGAAAGAAAAATAGCGGAAGAAAGCAAGAGTGAAAGAAAGAAGAAAAAAAACCCCAGAGAAATAAGGGACGGGAAAAGTAATAAGGAAAAAGTGTTGGGAAACAACAACGTTCCAATCGGCGGCCATAATCAAATTATCCCCCTTTGCTCCATTGCTTTAGTCGGCCATATTGAATAGCCGAATACCATATCCAAACGAAAAACAAGCTGTCGATAAAATTCCATTGAATCTCTTCAAACGGAAATAGCGTACACTGAGAAACTGACAGGTCTGTTAAATATATTTACACACACACACACATACATACATGCATACATACATACATACATATATATATATATATATATATATATATATATGTATATATACACACATATATATATATATATATATATATATTCACTACATTTATTCGTGTAAAGTGAGAGAAAATCGGTGAATTCAGGTCAAGTTGCCGAAAGAGAAATAATTTCGTGCTTTTTATTCTTTTAAAAACTCCCATCGAAACTGTCTGAAAATTCTGTTTAGTGGCTATTGGGTTGGGTGAATTGAGTCTAAGGCGAGAGATAAGGGCACGGAGATCACAATGTACTTTAGTAAATACAGTATATGTATGCATTATATTACTATGAAACTTTCTCCCGGTATTACACGGTAAATGTATCCTAGGGCCTACGCAGTGTGAATAGAATAAACAATTAAAGAAAATGTAGCTAATGCAGAAAACCTACCACCGATAGGAAGCTGCTTTAACGTTGCATTTTTTTACAATTAAGAAGAACAGCCGCTGGTAATGCAGAGGCCCAAATAAGTAAAGCAGCTCCATTTAAAAAAATGTATATCCTATTTACGCTGTCAAGGCCATATGATACATTCCCGTGGGGACAGGATATAATTTCAAATAGAATTTCATAGTTATATAACGCATTTATAAGTTATTTGTGTCGGATTGCGTATCCATTCCTTAATTTAAGAAAAAAATCTTACATATATATCTAATAAGCCTGGTTGCTGTCGCGTAAAAATCCACCCACACTTCTATTGAAACTGCAGATGATTACTGCATTTTCTTTTATTGTATGAATTCCTTTATCAGATTTGTCAATTTGGCTCAGTTGATAAGAGAGCTGCCTAGCAATCACTTGGTCGTGATTTGAAATTATGGCAAGGAATTGTTAATTTCATAGATCTGTTAGGTTTAATGAGACGGGATTGATAAACAGTGAAGAGATTTCTCCCTTGAATTCGATGATAATTGTGCTTATTACGGGGGAGAAATGAAGTCAGCCCCAAATGGGAGGCTAAGCCTTCAGCAAGACATTTGCACATTATTCAAAGACCACCAATGATTCTTACCTCAATTCTTACGAAGAGCTGGATACAATTCTATGCGTAATTTGTTTTCGTTTCCTATTTCTCAATAAGACACTTTTCAGTCGGTCGGTCGGTTGGTTGGTTGGTCGGTTACGATTATGTTAAACAGCAGAGAGGGGAAAGAGCAGGGGTGTTATATTTCATTAACCACACGCAGAACTGGAGAAACATCAAGAACCAGGAGATCCCGTTTGTGCTAAATAGAAGGGCATACAATCAATGCATCCCCCTGACAGTCACCAATGGAGCTGAAACATTGAACCTAACCAAGAGACTGACCCTTAAACTGAAAACTATGAAACGTGAACGGGAGAGAATCATACTCAACAAAAGGAGAGATCACAAGACTGCACAATATATTAGTGAAAAACAAGAGCCCGTGATATCATAAAGCCCATAAGAAATCTTGATTGGCAATGGGCGAGTCATGTTGCAGGAATGGCATACAATTGCTGGACATCATGACTCACAACGTAGATCCCCAGAGATCACATGCGAAATCGTGACCGACAAAATATAAGATAGCGTGACAAACTAGACAAGTTCATCGTGCTCATTTGGAGAAGACCAACGCCCAAACTTAAAATAAAGACAAAAATGGCTAAAAAAGCGTCAAAATTGTCCATTTACGATTTAAATAAAATAAAACTCGCAGAATATTTCCATATTGCAATTTGAAAAGTTTAATTTTTGATTGGATTGATACGACACTAGGTCAAAACCTTCTTGTGAACCATCCTCTTCCTTCTTTTCTTCCTCCTTCCCCCTCCTGCAACTACAACCACAATTATTAATTCCTCCTCTCAACTACCTACTACTACTACTACTACTACAACAGTCGGTAGACGCACTGTTGAATTTATGGTTCTTGTTTTGCCATATGTAATTTATATTATGCCATGTAATAGAGTTTTTATTACAAAAAATATCATTGATACCGTTTGGATGCATGATCTTACTAAAAAAGGAATATGTTTCTCGGCTGATATTAGGGTATACACGGCAACCTATGACTTGCAGGCTGAATCCATCCAGCAACATTATTTCATTCGAACCACAGATGTTTTAATCAGGGTTACCAACTTCATAAAATATGTGACGTTGGATACAATTCGAAAGAGTCAACCAAAACAGTCAACATAAATTTCTTCAGTTTTGAAGATTATCGTTCTGTCCGTCTGGCGATATGTATTAAGCGTACAGACTGTACCAATAGAATTAAAAGGCGGTAAATTTAATCATTTACTCCTTATTATGTCCAGGAAAGAATGGTGTCTTTCATTTTTGAAAATTCACCCCTAAATAGCCCTTTTTTTATATTTGGGGTACACTTTATGTTTATGTTTGACTTATCCTTTAATTTGTGTCTATTTGCATTCAGGTTTTTTTTTCTAAATTCAGATCTTTTTTCTATCGGTCATTGCCCACTAAAAGACGCAAGAGGGAATTTATTCATTGATCACCCCTTTCCCCAATTTTTTTCACACTAACACTGCATGCTGCCAAAAGACATCGGTTGCCCGACAGTTTCTCTTGACTGACCAACTAGACTTGTTTTTTCTTTGATTTAAAAAAATCTAACCTTGGTTAGTGAACAATAAAATTCAGAGTCGAAAGATTAAGCAACTTTCTTATTTTCGCAGCGGCCTCAAATAAATCAATTTTTTGTGGCTAAAAATATTTCACTCTACTCATTCATGCGGTTGTATTAATATACTCGGCTAAATTTGAACCACAATTTGAAAATATCTAGTGCCAAGAACATTCTTACTTCTTGTTTGATACGAGACGGAAGTTTATTTGGGCATATACTCGCATAATAAAAGAAAACATCAAAGTAATCAAAAATATTGTTTCGATGTACTTGAATAATAATTATTTCAATTGTTATTGGCCTTGGCCTGCAAGACATAAAAATCATTTTGCTATCCGTTGCACCTTCCGAAACATTTGTCAACACCCGCTCTACAGCACGAAGAAACAATGGCTTCCGCTTCAGCCGACTATCATGTGGTAGGGAAAAATTAACATATCTGGTCCAGAATTCGTTTCTTGTCTTAGGAAATAAAGCACGCCCAATCTCAGGGTGTTGGGAGTGGGACACTGTTCTCAGTTGCTGAGAGTTTTTTTTAAATCCAGCTCACAGGTACCGTTGTGGTGCTCACGTCGAACTAACCTTGTGTCAGATTTTTTCCTTTACTAAGAGTTACGGGATTACGGAATATTCACCGCTATCAATTCATCGAAGAACACTACAAACATTCCCCTATTATTTCTAGAGTCAGCTGAGAAAAAGCTATTATACGATTACTTTATAGCTGTTATTGATATTGTTAAACTGGGTAGGGGATTAATTGTTGGCGATGAATTTTCCCTGATCTACAGCTATGAATTGTTTGGAGATGAATTGTTGGAGATGAACACGCCGGATCTCGAATATCATGTAATAATGTTTATTATTCACATTTTTCTATATACAAGTACACTATTACACTGAAAATGCATGTCATTGAATCTGTAAGTATAAGTTTAATGATACTAATGTATTCGCCGACGTGGAGGCTCTTTAACGGGAACTGCTGTACGTAGAGACGGTTAAAGTGGAAATCGTTAGATGTAAACTCGGGGATATTGAAAGTCATTGAATGTAGATTCGATGAATATACACTCAGTGAAACTGGGATACGCTGCACGTAAACTCACTGTATGTTGTCTCGGTGAGAGTGGAAGTCACTGATTGTAGATTCGGTGAAAGTAAAAGTCGTGGATTGTACACTCGCTCGATATAGACTCAGTTAAAGTTGAAGTAGTTAGATTTTGAATCGCTGAATGTAGACTCACTGAAAGTGGAAGTCGCTGAACGTAGACGGTGAAAGTAAATGTCACTGAATGCAGACTCGCTGGACATAGTGAACTTGAAAAGCCTTGAATGTTGAATCGTTGAACGCTGACTCGCTGAGAGTAGAAGTTGCTGAATAAAGACTCACAGTATAGACTAGATGAAAGTGTGAGTCGCTAAAATTGGATTTGCTGAATACCGTAGACGAAGAAAAGAAAGTCCGTATTTTGTTGACGAAATCGCACAGCCTCCTCGACATTTGATAATGCAGTACACATTTGTTTTCACATCATGTGTCATTCGCAATGCTTACTTGAGCAAAATCCAGGAACAATTTTTTCCACAGCTACGTGAGGAGAGGACTTGGGGCGTCAGAAGGTCTTCAACAAAATGGAACTCGGCATATTTTGTCTCCGGGGAAAAAGATCTTTTGAAGGAAACCATTACTGAACGATAGATTGAACGTGGATCAGACATAACATGTCGTTCACACTTGACGACGCCTTGTGGTAATTTGCGCTGGGCTTCTGGGGGTAAATGGAAAAAAAATGTGCTACTTCACCTGAGAACAGTTGGGAAATTGAAAACAATCCTAAAGGATTGTTTCTCTGAATAACAACCACGTGGAAGGCGCCTCCAAGAACCAGGAGGAAAGAGAATTCCGTGTTGGAAATAGCGGTCAGTACACGGTTGCAATTTGGTATTTTTCATGACCAAAATAGGGCTAATATGGTTACTGACATTACTGATACTGACGATATGATACAACATGAATATACATGAACAATAGATAAAAATATGTATTTTAATCCATTTCCCTTAGTCTTAATCGGATTTTAACTTATTTGATTGTTTTGGTACCGAAGATTCTTAATTTGGTTCCAAAACCATACAAATTTAGTCTTGTGCGATAAAAGACATCAGGCAACCCTCCGAGATATCCAGAAAAGAAATATCATTTGTCCATTGATTAAAAAAAAATAAAACAAAGATTAGGGAGAACTAGCTCCTAATGCAAACCAATGCATTCTCCCGATAGTCACTTATGGAGCTGAAACATGGAACCTAACCAAGAGACTGACCAACAAACTGAGAAGCATGCAACGTGTGCATGAGAGAATCATGCTCAACCTTTCATTGAGAGATCACAAGACAGGACAGTATATATGGAAGAAAACAGGTGTTCGTGACATCATAGAAACTATTAAAAAACTCAAATGGCAATGTGCAGGCCATGTTGCAAGAATGAAAGACAATCGATGGACATCGCGATTCAAAACATGGATCCCCAGGGATCACATAAGAAACCGGGGCCGACAGAACACAAGATGAAGAGATGAACTTGACTGATTCAGGAAATACTGGCTCCGTGATGCCCATGATGGGGAATTGTGACGAATCCCGGGAAGGTCTATGTCCAACGACGGACGTTTAAAGACTGATGATGATGATGAGACAACCCTGAGACCAACATGGTGTGAGCGCAAATACAGACCCCGCAATATTGTTCTCCAATTGCAAAACTCCTTGACTTATTTTGCGTTCCTAAAGTTAGCACATTTTATGGATATCTTAATTCAGAACCTAAATTTCGTGCTTTGGAAAATTTATTCCTGAAGGAAGTAAACAGAAGTAATTTAAAGACATTGTTTCGTAAGTAGTGCAGAGGGCTAGGGTTGTGTTCAGCCTGATTGCGACATCGTAAATAGAGACCCCGTTCTTGAGAAAATGATTTCGCAAATAAGCTGAGAAAAAGTCATCGAGAAACCTATGTTGACAGTGTTAAGAGTTTCAGTTGTCGGTTTCTAGTAATTTATTCCTTTTTTATTTTAATTTCCCCCGTTTCTTTAGCATTTTCATTCCCCTCAGTCTTTTTTTAATGAAATCTCCTCTAGATTGATAGGCAATCAACTAGGTTGGTGACTGTTACGGTCACCTTTCTTTAATAATCGAATCTTCCATTGTCTTGGTGAAAAAAAGAAAAGGAATAGTGTGGAATAGAGGGGAGAAAGAAAGATAAATGGCGAGAATAATGGGACAAGCCAAATGATACATCACAACAAACGCTACTGTCTCCGCCCATTGTACGAATATAAAGAAAGAAAGGGTTGAAGAAAGAAAGAAAGTAAGAAAGAAGGAAAGAGTGAATCATTAAACTGTTTTTCTTTCCCGCTTCTGTTTTCAACACTTCGCTCTTAAAACAATTTTATTTGCTTTCCCTCGCTCTCTGTCTCTGTTTCTCTCTTTCAACCCTTTTATTAAACTACCTTTATTTTTGCCCTCTCTTTGTGCCGTTATCCAAGCCTTACTTCTTTAATTCTAAACGTCGCCCCCAAAAGGATTAAGTTTAGTTTTTAAAAAATAATTAAAAACGCAGAATGAATAATAGAATAAACTGATTCATTTGTTGTCTATTTAAAGTAAAGTCTATTTTTTCTGGCTTTTACTAATGAATTTGTGTTTGTCTCAAAATATTTTGATTGGATATAGCAAAATAAGCTTAAAAAGAGGCGGAAAAGAAAGTTATTTATTTTTTTTTGGTTGGCTACTTGTGTGAAACAAACTGATTTACAAACTTAAGTTTTTCGTAATTCGATAAAGACCCGAGAAGAAAGAAAAAGCGAGGAAGAGAGGGGTTAAGTAAGATGTTTTCGCTTGTATGATATGATATAATGTAATGATTTCTAACAAAAAGGTCAAGTCCTATAGATGTGGGCTCAGACATATAGTGGAGGAGACCGGGGACGTTGTCAACGAGGGATGGTTGTAACAAGTCTTATACTACCAATCAGAAAGATGCAGAGTTAGACACCCACATCAGGGGGACAGAAAACACATTCGACGTCTACTGCTGTGTTTAATGAAAATAAATGTTTTGGAGGAATTAAAACAATTTTTTTCAAGAGTCGTATTTTCGCCATGCTGTCCTGGCCATTTCGATGAATCAACAAAAACTTAGTTTTAATCATTGTTTTGTTGACTTGTAGATGTCATGGTTAGAATGTGTCACCGTCAGTGTGTATAGCTTGCACATGGTGTTCTGTCATGGCTGCGAGTGTTGGAGATAACAAGTTATTAAAAATCAGTTTGAAAAAGTTCAATAGCTGAAACATTTTGGAATGTTTATGTTTGAAAAAAATTTTAAAGTTTTTTTTAATGGCAACTCAAGATCACGGTCCAGTTTCATAGGAGTGTGGCAAAAATCAGTTTTTAAAAAGGTTGAAATTTATATACTATAAATACTTTATTAATAAAAGTTTATTAAATTTCAAACTGGTCGATTTTCCTGTCTAAAACTGAAATATGGAGAGATTGAATAGCGTCTCTAACTTTTGCACATAGACTAAATGTATGCATGAACAAGCAAAACTCAAAAACTGTTATTTGATAAGTAAATAGATATTACTATTATATCATTATATAATGGAACATATTTTCAGTATACTATGCTAATTGAATCAAAAAGCAAAAGTTAAATTTAATGTACTTTATATATATTTCAACCGTTCCTGATTAATGCAGTAATTGTCCCCAGGGTTGGGGGCCCGTTGCAACATCTGATTTCTTCCATTCAAACGAATATTGTGAACTATATATAAAATATTATATAATCTTTAAATGTTATAGGCATCAGCAGACTAATGTAAGTTTGGTACATGAAGATTTGGTTGGTTTAGTCCAAAGACTCCAAGTGACTGAGAGTAATGCAAAAAGTGTAACAACCGTCCCCAGTCTCCCCTACATCAGTTCAATCAATTTACTGTGTGATAATAGATGTCTACCAATTTTTGTCCAATCTATTTTCGAAGGTGTTGGGCGTTGATGCATCTATGTTATCGACAGGAAGATTATTCTAACTATTTACAACCCGCTGTGTAGAGAAATTAGCTATTGGGAGATTAACTGAGTGATTTTTAAATACTTTCTGAGAATATCCTCGAGTATGAAAAATTTTAGTGAGAGAGAAAGCATATTGATATCTTCAGGCACTAATTCATTCGTGATTTTATACATTTGGATCATGTCTCATCGTCGGCGTCTGTAGACCAACGACGTGAGTTTCAATTCCTTTAAGCGGTCCTCGTAGGATTTGTCATTTACCGATGTAATCAGTTTAGTTGCTCTCCGTTGAATAGATTCCAGTGTTTTAAGATTCTTTTACGCTTTCATTCCCTCTCTTCTTAATTTTACATTTTCTTTCTTCCCCTCTTCTCTCTTTCGATTAATTGCCCGATTCATTCGACCCTCCAACAAAAGTAAGAAATGTTTTTGAAGCAGTTACCACTTCCCAGTAAAAGGAAAAAAAAAAATCTAATCAAATTATACATAAACTCTCTGCTGCATTTGCGCAGCGCCACCATGCGGGTAGATGATAAGCAAACATCATAAATCAAAACTAAAGAAAAACAAGAGGAGATAATTGAGCAAGACAAAAAAGGGGATGTTCAACTTCCACTATTCTCGGTAGAAAAGATTTAAACAAAAGCAGGAATCAACAAAACAAATCTGGTTAGTCATTCAGTAGAAACTGTCACATAACCAACATCTTTTGGCTGCATGCCATTTTGGGGGTGATCAATAAAAAAATTGGGAAAAAAGGTGATCATTGAATAAGTAACTTTTCTTGTCCTTAGTTGGGTAATGATCACTACAAATGATTTACAATGATCATTTTCAAGAAACAAGAGTGGATGCTGCCGGACTCAAACTAAGGGATCAATTTAACATTAACATTCTTAGCAAATTGAACATCCCATTGAATCCTACCGGAGGAAAATTGAAGAGACCCATGTTGAGAGATTTGGTGACAGTTTTTTGTTGACAGTTCCTAATATCAACGGGTAAAAGCCAAGGACAATGATAACTTGGCCCGCTTCAAAGTAATCTCCCTTGGGACCTCACTCACTTATCACAGTATCAATTCCACTTTTCAAAACAGTCCTCTATCAGTATCTCCATCAACTCCCTCGACTCATTCCCCTTAATCTCATTTACAATCAGAAATCTCCTTTCGGGAAAGCCGAAGTCTGGAAAGGCTAGAAGGCGCACAGAGCAAAATCTGACGAGGCTTAACTTCAGTGATCGCACGGGTGTGTCCAATGCGATTAGGCCATAGAACAATAGAGGGTCTAAGTTATCGCGTGTAATTATTAAACAGAGACCTCCTGAAGGGTAGAAGTTAACCAAGTTGTAGAACGCATTCGATATTTGATTGAATTTTGAGCTTCAACATTTATTGTGAATCGGATAGAACTGATTTTGATAGCTACTTTCGACAAGCAATTCTCCTGAATGGAATTTTGTGTTCAGAAAAAAAAAACACACTTGAAGATATATATATATATATATATATATATATATATATATATATATATATATATATGTGTGTGTGTGTGTGTATATACATATAAATAAGATATCAAAGAATATATATAAATAAGATATCAAAGAATATATATATATATATATATATATATATATATATATATATATATATATATATATATATATATATATATATG
>OY735241.1:11441059-11451059 GCA_963457665.1 Thysanoteuthis rhombus | reverse complement strand
CATCAACTCAGTGGAAATTCCTAAGGCCATGAAGGCCATTACTCTACTAGGTGTAGACCCCGTATACATCAGAGTACTACAACATATGTACATTCATAACAACCCCTTTATCTGGCTACATAAAGACTCAGAGCCTTTTCAGCTCTAAAAAGGGTAAGACAAAGTGATACCAGCTCAGCCAAACTCTTCACAGCCTGCCTCGAGATGATCTTCCTAAACCTAGAGTGGGAGAATAGAGGAATCAAAATAGACAGTAAATATTTGAGCAACCTCAGATTTGCCATCGACATTGCCCTTTTCGCAGAGAACCTACACGACCTCCAACTGATGCTAGATGAACTAAATAGAGAAAGGAAGAAAATCGACCTACACTTGAACTTCAACAAAACAAAGATCATGTGTAATAATCACGTCAGAAATAAGAACACAAAGATCAAAATCAAAGACGCAGAACTGGAAAAAATAAACCACTACATCTATTCAGGATATCGAATCTCCATGAGACCCTCAAAAGTAGAAGAAATCAAGCAAAGAATCACTCTAGGATGGCAAGCTCCAACTTAAAAAGAATATCTCAAAACAGAAGATATACAACCAATGCATTCTCCCGATAGTCACTTATGGAGCTGTAACATGGAACCTAACCAAGAAACAGACCCACAAACTGAGAAACATGAAACTAACACATGAAAGAATCATGCTCAACCTCAAAGGGAGAGACCACAATATATCCAGTGCAATATATCCGGGAGAAAATAGGAGTCCAAGACATCATAGAATCTATTAAAAAACACAAATGGCAATGGATCGGCCATGTGGCAAGAATGGCGGACAACCGATGGACATGACAACTAATGAGATCACATGCAAAACCGAGACCGACAGAGTACTTGATGGAGAGACGAACGGGACGAATTCAGAAAGTACTGGCCCAGCGGCGCCCACAGAAGAGAAGTGAGGCGAAGAAACTCAAGTCAAACAATAGTGCGGGAGAAGAAAAAAGAAAAAGAAAAAAGGAAGAAGATAAGGATTGAGAAGAAGAAGAAGAAGAAGAAGAAGAAGAAGAAGAAGAAGAAGAAGAAGAAGAAGAAGAAGAAGAAGTTTTCTTTAGTTTTTCTTATTCTGGTTATCATCATCATAGACCCAGGAAAAAATAGAAGAGGATTCTTTCTTCTTTTTTTTCTACTACCTTCTCGTTGTTGTTCGTCTCCTCAATCTTCAACGTCTTTCTCAATTCAGAAGAAAAATATGGATACGAAGAAAAGATTAAAAGAAGGAGGAGAATAATAATAATCATAAGAAATCGTGAAAGAAGGAGAATAGATATTTAATAAGAATATTCGTGGGGAAAATAGAAGGTTATAATAATTGTCTAAAAAGGTCTGCAATGGTGGAATCCAGTAATATTGGAGAAAAAAGTTAATCTTTAAGGCAGGACTTCAAAGTGGTAATTAGGAGGCGGGTATTGAAACGGAAGAAGATTAAGGGATGGGAATTGAGTGAGGGGGAAGTACAAGTGGGGAGTGGGCCTAACTCATCTATAGCCTTTGCCTTAACCCATTAACTGCAGATGGCTGAAACTTATCATTGTAGTTCTATGGCCTGAGTGTGAACGACGGATCTTTCCGCTTGAAATAACAGACAACTTTTTTCTGCTTGTTTCTATGTTTCTGCATGTGAAATTTACTGTGAAAGCCAACTGTCTTACTTATTTTACGTCACCCTGTATGATCAAAATGACCAGAACACGGCAGCTGAGCTGATCCTGTGGCAGGTAATGGGTTAAAGAAGGTTTTAAAAAGAAAAAAAGAAAAGAAGAAAAAGAAGAAGAAAAAGAAGAAGAAAAAGAAGAAGTAGACAAAGAAGAAGAAGAAGAAGAAGAAGAAGAAGAAGAAGAAGAAGAAGAAGAAGAAGAAGAAGAAGAGGAAGAAGAGGTTAAAGAGAAGGGAAGAAAAAAAGAAGGAATAAGGAAGGGAAGAAGATAAGATGGCCAACTAGAAAAATAAAAGTAGAGGAAAAGGGAAGAACAAAAAAGATCAAAAAGAAAAATTAAGAAGAAGAAGAGGTAGAGGAAGGGAAAGAAGAAGAAGAAGAAAAATTATAAAAGCCTGAAGGAAATAGGAGGAGAGTAAAACAGATGAAGGGGTACGAAGAGGAGACGTAAATTTGAAAATAAAGAAGAAAGAGAAAGATGAATGAAAATAGAAGAAAAAACAATGAGGAAAAAAACAATTTGAAAAATTGTGTGAAAAAAAAAGAAAAAAAGAAAAAAAGAAACCGGGATCGAATATCTCTTATTTATTTATGTTAAAACAGTTACTTGGGAGACCACGAACCCTGAAGCCATCCCCAGGGGTTGTTAACAGGATCCTTTTTTGGAGAGAGAATTGTAAACAGATCATTTGAAGCATTCAATGAATTGGACTTCAACACAAAACTGAGAATTTTGTGAACCGACCTGATGAAAAGTGCAACACAGCACCGATTATCTAGTCATATTGGAACAAGCAAAAGTCCAGAATTAAGGAGACGCTTGTCTGTTATTGCAAATTTCTAAAGGAATACCTAGGAGAATTTATGTGGCGTGACAGATCCGGCGATAAGAGAACAATATCTCCTTCAACATTGTCAATGAAATAACTCATCTAAAAATAAATGCATTCATATGAGTAAACAATATCTTCGACTTGGTCAGTGAAAGAAGCATAATAAAATTCGATGCATCCATACGAATGAACAATATATCTGTTCACTTCGCTAATGAAATAAAGCATTTAAAAACCAATGTATTCATATGAGTTGACACTATCAACTTCAACTTCTTTGATAAAACGAAGCATTAGAGATTCAAACATTCAGTGAGAAAACGTTATCTTTCAAAACTTAGTCAATGAATTAGAGCATTTAGAAATGAACATGTTCATATGATTAAACAATATCTTTTTCAACTTCAATAATGAAATGAAGCATTTAAAACCTAATATATTCAAACGAGTGAACAATATCTTCAACTTTGGCAATAAAATAAAGCCTATAAAAATGAATTCATTCATATGAATGAAGAGAATCTTTTTCAATTTTGTCAGTATAACAAAGCAATAAAATGATTGATTCATTCATTTGAGTTAATAGTATTTTTTCAATTTTGTCAATGGAATAGAACATTAAAAATGAATGCCTTCATATGAATGAAAATGTCTTCTTTAACTTCATTGATAAAACGAAGCATTCAAAAATTATTTCATTGGAATGAGTGAACAAGATCTTCATAAACTTTATAGAATAAAGCATTAAAATAATTAATGTATTCATATGAGTGGACAATATCTTCTTAAACCTTGTCAATTGAATAAAGTATTTAGAATCAATACATTCATATAAGTGAACAATATCATCTTAAATTTTATTAGTATTAAGAAGTATTAAAATTTGATGCATTCACATGAGTTAACAATACCTGCTTCTTTATTAACAAAATGAAAAATGAAAAATTTATGCATTCATGTGGGTGAATAGTATCTTCTTCAACTTTGTCGATGAAACAAAGCATTTTAAAATTGATGAGTTCATATGAGCGAACAATATCTTCTCCATCTTCAGTCATTAAAATATTTGAAAATTAATGCACCCATGTGAATTAACAACATCCTTGACTCTATTAATAAAATGAGTTTCTCTCTAATGAGTGTGTCTCTCCTAGTTTCTTTAATCTTCCATAAATTACTATGGTATCCAATTACCCACCCCCTGTTTAGACTGCTTGAGGGGGTGAAGATGCTCAATAGACAAAATTTACGGGGTTGGTGGGTGTTCAAATGGCCAACGTAGGGTGAGGAAGTTTAATTGATCCCTCAAAAAGGAGAGAGTCGAAAAAAGAAGAAAGAAAGAATAAGTTGAAGGAAAGAAACCTTTTGTTGGACAGAGTATACTGAAATGTCTTTCCAAAAAGCGTGAATTCCGCCGCACCTAAACTATGGGACGAATTTAGCATAAATTTAAATTGTAAATTGTCTGCCACCTAGAAACCAATAGGGCTGTTTAAAACCCAAGAAAGAAAAGTTTTTTTAGACATAACAAGGAGTAAACATTTGGTTTGGCAAATACGCATGATACGTATATACATACGTAGTCAGCCAGAGCAGCTCAAAGATTGGAGAAACCGATGTTAACCGTTTTGATGACTATTTTGATTGACAGTATCTAAAATCAGAGAACTGTGGATAGCATGAAAGAGAAAGAAAAAAGAAGAATACAAAAGAAAAAAAAAGACGAACAGAACAAAGAAGAAGAAAAAAGAAAAAGTGAAACAAAGGAAAAAGAGAATGAAATAATGATATGAAAAGGAGAAAGAAAAAAAAAAGAAAGAAAGGAAGGAAGAAAGAAAGAAAGAAAGAAAGAAAGAAAGAAGAGACGGATTAAATTGGAAAGGAAAAAAAGAAGAATGAAAAGAAAAAAGGAGGAGAAATCACAGTCAGTAATTGAACGACTGTAGCGTCAAAATTTGAAGTCAAGTAAAACAATTCAATCAAAGAATAAATATGGTCAGAATAAATGCCATTTATAGCATCATTGACATTCCCTAACGGAAAACATTTGAAGTAGAGTAAAGAAAAAAGATGTATTAATTCTAGACAATTTAGATGTTATAATAAACTATTCCCCAAAAGAAGTGGTTTAGTGGAATACTGTTATCAATTTTCAATTCTGTAAGCAAAACGTTATGGCCTGGAGCACTGGAAGACACAATCACACACACATATGGAAAATGATGAAACCTTTCAACACCTTTGGTGGCTACGGTTGTACAATAGACTATGAGAAATACAGAATGAAAACAAGAAACAACTGGAGAAAGGGAGAACAACGAAAAAATGAGAAAATAAGGAAAGAAAAAAGAAAAAGAAAGAAAATCTTGAAGGAAAGACAGGAAGGAAGAAATAAAATGTGAAAAGTGAACAAAGAAAGAAAACAGAGGGAAAGAAATGAAAAACTGAGAACAAAGATAGAAAGGAAGATAGAAAGAAAGGGAGAAAAAAGAAAGAAAAGAAAAAAGAAAGAAACAATGAAAAGAAAGATAAAAAGAAAGAAAGAGAGGAAGAAGGGACTTCTTTTCAGAAAGGATAAAAAAAAACGAGGGAAATAATGTAAAAAAAAACTGAAAAAAAGAATATGGAGGAGAAGTAAGTACACAAAACAGGTACACCCGGCAATAATTGAGAAAATGAAAAAAAGAATTAGACAAATAAAAAAAAGAGATTTAAAACAAAATCTTCGTAAGCAAACAATTTCAAAGCTTGAACAAAGATGGAAAAAAAATGGCTACCCAAAAAGTCAGCTCTCAAATCAGCAAATCAACAATAACGCCAACAAAAACAAACGAATACAATAAAGAACAAAGCCTCTTAATCGCTTTGCACCCTCCACCGCTACCTGTCGTCACCGCCTCGCCCGTCCTTCCTTCTGACAAAAACGGAAGCAGTGAAAAAAGAATCAAAAAAGCACAGTTCCAATCTAATAGACTGCGCGAGATTTACCTGAAATAATGTCATCAAATTAACTCACATTAGCTTCGTTTATCGATTGATGCCGCGCATGCGTGTGTGTATCTTAGCCCACTGCACATGCGCAGTGAAATTAAGGAGAAGTGGTTGATTGCCTTACTAATGGGAGAATTGACTTCACTAAAAAGTACAATATCTATCTATCTATCTATCTATCTATCTATCTATCTATCTATCTATTTGTTTATATATTCCTATGTATGTCTGTTCATATATATCTACCTACACCAGTTTCTTCATATCATCTCAATCTGTCCATGTGTATGTATGTATGTATGTATGTATGTATGTATGTATGTATGTATGTATGTATGTATGTATCTATCTATCTATCTATCTATCTATTTGTTTATATATACCTATGTATGTCTATTCATATATATCTACTTACACCTCCTTCTTCATATCATCTCAATCTGTCCGTATCTATCTATCTATCTATCTATCTATCTATCTATTGATCTGAGAGCTGATCATTGGGGGAGAGGATATGTTGTTTATTTCCATGTTACTACAAAGACCCTTTCACACGTAGAAGAATCGGGAACCAAACCCCCACCATTCCCTCTCTACTCACTTTTATCTCCCTCCTATTTGTTTGATGCTGTCCGTCGATATTGACGATGAAGTCTCTTTACAAGTCGAGTAGAGAAAGACGAGGAAACTTGCATAGGAAGGGTGATTCAAGTGCTGACGAACAGTTCTGTCTTATCACAGAGGCACTTCAGCCAGTTGCCTGAGAGCGCTGAGATTTCAGGGGCACCTAAATGCAATTCGAAAAAAAAAAAAATTATCAAATAACAGAAATAGAGAATCCTTCCTAAACTTAAATTTCCTGTATTGAAATACTGCAAATTCCCCAGTTGAAAAAATAGATTTCAATGTGTAGAGAGTAAGGGATATATATCTGCGTGTCCATCTCAATTTGTCCTTATCTATCAATCTATCTATTTATCAATCTCAATTTGTCAACATCTATCTGTTTATCTCTCTATCTATCTCAATTAGTAAATATCTATCTCAATGTGTTCCAATTTATTTACATACGTATTTAACAATCTGAATTTATCAACATCTCTCTCAATTTGTCAATATCTATCCATCTGAATCCCAACGAGTTCATTCATATCTACCTATTTATCTGTCTGTTTATCTGTCTCAATGTATTCATATCAATATATTTCAATTAGTTCATATCTATATAGCTCAGTTTCTTTATATCTAAAGGGTAAAGGATTTGGAACCCCAGTATATTGCTTTGCCAGGTAACCTCTACTATTCTTAAGGCGACCCATACTAAAGAAGCTGTGCAGATCACGAGGCGTATTATCTCAACTCATTCAGTTCGAGTCTGATGACTCGATAAACCCGTTGTAGGAGAGTGTTAAATCATCTGTCTTTCCATCCCAGCCTTTCACAGCTCTCCAATACAGTTTGACTCGGGGTTATCTCCCTAAACCTCATTACACCTGCACTGATAGAGCTTCTGTTTATCACTGCTTCATATTCCTGATGAAGTTTTTTTTCAGGCTAACAGTACGGTCTGAGTTGCCTACTGTGCAGAAAAGACCTAAAGCCCTTCATCTAAATGGAACGAAAAAAGAATTATCGTCTTGAATCTATTCCGTTGTCAGAATTTTTGATGGAAAATTCTGGAGATAAAACCCTAAAATTAAACACACACACACACACACAAACGAACATATGTCTATATCAAAAATACTACTTTATTTGAAAACGATCTCAGTAATAAAAGTAAATTTTGAAATATTTATGAAATAAAAAGTGCCTAATGCATTAGAAAAACACTACTGAGTAATAATTACAGAAAATTAGAGATTGAAAAAAACTCTACACATGTTTCATTGTAAACCCATTTTTTGAACAATATATTGCTTTAAGCAAATGATGTTAAAAATCAGAAAATTTGGATCAATTTACGTTCATTGTTATAAATGTATCGTTATTAACAACTTTCAATATCAATATGAAATTTGGTTAAATTAATAAACTTTCAATTGATTCCGATAGATATTTTGGACCAACTAACTTTCACAACAAGTGCTTGATTACAATATCCATAATTATGATAAACAGCTTCTTCACTCCATATATCCAGGCACACATTGTATATATATATATATATATATATATATATATATATATATATATATATATATCTTCAAGCGAATGATTCGATTCATCGAGATCCCTACTTAGAACCTTATTGGGAGGTGTGTATTTTTTCATCGGACAGACGGTACTGTTAAAAAGAACAATGTACAAATAAAGCCAACGTTTACAGCTTTGATGTTCCAATAGGAAGCCTGGATTCAGTGGAGATGTCGAACTTGAATTGAGAAAAATGAATTCTAAAGTTGAAATCAGGGGTACCATAAAAATTATACATTTTTAAGTATCACTTTCAACCTGAACGATACAAAATAAATGTATAAAAAAGCAAAAATTGTACATCACTATCCAAATATTACTGGGACTTTAAAGCAACAATCTTACACCAAAAGTAAAATGGAAAACATTATTTTTTTTGCAGTTACTACCTTATTGTTTCTTTATATTCTTCGTTGGCTAGTTGACTACATCCATAAGTCAAGTGTTTGATGATGTCATCCCTTTCTTTGCATAGATGGCATTTACTGTTGGTTTGGGTTCGATCGATGTTCACTTTGATATAATTCGTCCTAGTGCATAGTGCATTCGTATTGGGCTGCTATGATGAGCAATTCTATTTCTCTCTTCAAGTATCTTTTGCGTAGCCATGTCAATGATCTCTTGTCTGCGATATACTGTATCTATATTTTGAATTCTCCGTGTAGTTTTTCTGTCCAAGTTTTCCTTTCCTTGTCTGCTGTGCTGCTCCTTCCTTTGCTACTTTTTTGTTCTTGTTCGTTGCACTGCTTTAGGTGCATTTTATAATATCGTCACAGTTTCGTGCACATACTTTTCTAATCCTGTTTTGGCCCTTTAGACACAGTCTTATATGCTGAGGAGCCGTCTACCACCTTCTTTCCTCTTTACGTACAGTCTATCCGTATCAACCATAGGATATAAGACCTTGTGCATTGTCATAAACTTTCTTGTTCACTGGTACTTTGATTGGAGTTCTTCCTTTGTCTATCTCAGGAATGATCTTCAGTATCTTAGTACAGATACAACCCATATTTTCATTCTTTTTATCAGATTCTTGCTATTTAGTTAGGCCTCTGATATTTTCCTCATTCTCCTTATGTATCTTCTTCTTATTTTCTCTTTCATTCCTTCATTTATTGTTTCACATTCGAGAACTTCCAGGTATTTCTATCAGTCCCGTATGGTCAATGCTCTGAATATTTTGTTGTCTGGAAATTCGATTCCTTCTGCTACTGCAAGCCTGCTTTCTTCTTCTTCTTCTTCTTCTTCTTCTTCTTCTTCTTCTTCTTCTTCTTCTTCTTCTTATTATTATTATTATTATTATTATTATTATTATTATTATTATACTCTTGTTGTTGTTGTTGTCTTTGATATCAGTTTACGTAAGTCATCATTTGGGTCTCAACCAGGGACCTAACGATGGCAACCTTGTAAGTTATGACAGTTCGGGCTTTGGAGAGAAACAAAATAAGACGGCAGGGCTTTCACATATACAGACAATACAACACTTTCCCCAAAGATACTTATATATATACACACACACACACACACACACACACACACACACACACACACATATATATATATATATATATATATATATATATATATATATATAGTGGTGTATGCCCATAGATTCATATGGACTATATTTTTTAATAATGTGTGCTGTAGAGGTGAGAGATATTTTCTGTATTTCATACATGCTGGGCTTTCTAGATATGTTGTCGGCAAGTTAACTAGTCTCTTATTCGAGAAATCCACGAGCGGAACAACAATAATTGTTATTATTATCATTAAACTAGGAGCAGATAGTATACTATAAAACTGAGTAAGGTGTCATGTTGATCAAACTCATATAAGATGTCGATTCGTTAGTCATCTACTGTCGTCACACTTGCTTGAGCGCTTCAATAAATCGAAGGCCTGACAGCAGACCACCCAGTTTGATGTTTCATGCTTCACCAAGCGGGCGTGATTTTTGAGTCCACACGTGGAACAACCTGGAATAAACGCCATTCAGGCGGACACAAGAAGATAGCTCGAGCCCTCTCCCCTTGCTCCCAGAAATAATATCACCTATCCGTCCTTTTGAAAGTTGCACACACCCAACATCGGCCTGAGAAGCCAAGGAAGTTATGGACTTCGGAGACAGAACCATAACCAAGTTATGAACCTCGAAGACAAAACCCTAACAAAGTTATGGACCTCAAAGATACAACCCTAACCAAGTAGAGGAATAGAGGATGCCTTTGTCAATATCGACACATTTCTTCAAACAAACAAGC
>OY735241.1:11388559-11436059 GCA_963457665.1 Thysanoteuthis rhombus | reverse complement strand
AATTGACAGATCCTGGGAAATAGGTGACTGAAAAAGTCTTTTGAAAAAGCATTTTGATGTCCGGTGTTTAAAGCTTCAAAAATTTCTAGTATCACACACACACACACACACACACACATACACCCACCCGTATATATATATATATATATATATATATATATATATATATATATATATATATATACATTTTCAGTAACTTTTAAGGTTGATACCTATGTAGCTCCTTGACCCCACCACCCCTCCTTCTACACTATCTCAAACATACCAAAAAATCCACCTCCACAACACTACCCCTTACCTCGACACACTCTGCCCTCCCCAAGACCAACTGCTGCTGCTTTACCAAAATCCCAATACCTGCTGGTCATTCTTCCATTCAGCAGGAGGCCTCTAGTAGCCCTGACAACAAGACTTACCCACAATGCATAGCCGCTGGCAGTGGACTCTGGTTCCACATGGTACATTTTAATACACACTCACACAGCACACACCACTGATGATGGAAAGAATCCCAAAACATGTATGGACTATTGACATATAAGGATTAATAAACCTTACCACCAAAAACTTCACTCTCGAGTCTGTCTCACTCTCTAAAGTACACATTATATAGATATATATATATAAATAATCAAATTGGGGAAATTTTGAGAGAAGGAGAAGCTTACTCCAAGATTTGAGGGTGTATTTTATTATTGATCGTAGTCTGTGGCAACTTTCGTAATAGTTTTAAAAAGAGAAAAGGGATGGTAAATACAGTGTTGCTGTCTTATATAATGGATATGATAACATTTTTAACTTATATATATATATATATATATATATATATATATATATAATTATGAAATTTTATTCAGTCTGTTCCCTGTCCTTTCAGGTGAATGATCGTGGGGAGCATGGGTTGCCACTAAGATCAGATTCGTGCAAATTTGCTATAGAACAAAGCAGTTCGGTTCCAAAAGTAAATATTTGGCACCAAAGGAATCTGTAAAAGACAACATTCCTTTTAACCCGACTGATATCATATGACATAAATATACATGAACAATAAATAGAGAAGGTTAGTTTGATGGTGGATTTTCATTTGATCCTTTTGGTACTGAAGGGCCTTCATTTGGTCTTAAGACCATACAAATTTGATCTTATGTAGCAAATATCATCTGGTAACTCATATCAATTGTTCAGTTATTTTTTTTTCTTGTCTCATCAACTAAGCTCTCTATTTGGCCATTTTACTCTTTTCTGTCACATTCTAAGAGGAAGAAGAAAGGTACCCCAGAATTTTGAGAATCTGCAGTAAGAAAGGTTGATTTATAAAAAGCAACGGGTTGCTTTTAGATTTGCGCATCTATTTATATGCAGATAGATTGTGTCAAACTTAAAAATTGCAGGGCCCTAAGCTATAGAAGGCTTGGAGGCCCCTTGTTGAAAAAATGCGCCAATAGGTCTGATAAAACTTGTTTTTGAGGCCCCAGCGGTTTGTGAGGCCCTAAGCTGGAGCTTATTTAGCACATGCTTAAATCCAGCATTGTGAAAACGTGACTAATTTTGATTAAAAAAATGATACATACACACAAACGTCTTTCGTACTCAGTAGGTATGTATTATCTCTGTTGTTGTCACCATCACAATTGTTGCTGAAGGTAAGTCCTTTGCCAAAAAAAAAAAAAAAAAAAAAAAAAATATTGTTACTGCATTCAGAAGATTTGCAGCCGGGTTCGTGTCAATGGCAGTAAGAGCGCGCGCGCGCACCTGCATGTTGAATTGTTACGAGCGGCAAACTCGATTGTCAAAGCCACACACTGGTTCGTCACGTGACGTGTAAAAAGAATTCCCGTCGTCTTAGATAACCAGCGTTGAACACTGAAACGCTGCCCCGAAAGCCGCTTGTACCTAAGATAAGGTTCATTGTTAATGTTTTGACAGAGAGAGAAGCACAAAGAATTCCAGAATTTAAAAATAGAATCGAATCAGGACCCGAGGGTGGAAGGGGGTCGAAGAAATAACCAGGAAAAAAAGGAAAAAAAAGAAAAAGAAAAAGAAAAAAGTAACCCCCTCACAAATAATAAAACCAGGGAGTAATAAACACAGACTACAACTGTATCATTTCGTTTTTCACAATTCTCGTTCGTTATCATGTATCAGTTGTGTATGGTGCTTTGTGTCTTGGGTGTTCTGTGTGCTATGAATGATTTCAATGTCTGTAAAAAGTAATGGACAGTTGAAGCCTTTTTGGAACAATGTAGGGGAGGCGGTCCCAATTGTAGCAATTGGAAAGATAGTGAAAAACAGAATTTGAATTAGGCACTGTCAGTAGTGAATAATAGTGAGCGATCCAGCTTTCTTTTTTCTTTCATTAATTCTCTTATTTCTTCCTTGTTCGTTACATCGAATGAGCGACGGTGTGAAATTCGACAATTTACAGTCGGGGCCACGTTCCCCGCGTAGAACCAAAAAGGTTTTTACTGTCAGCTGCTTTTTACAAACACACACATATGCTTTAGTTTCTGTGCATGTGTTGCATACAGCGACCCCAAGATACAAAACACATGCGCCACTGTCGTATTCATGTAACGTTCGATTTTCGAAAGCAATTTTCAACCTATTATCATTTGGTCATTAGGAGGTCGAACCTCACAAGAGGTATGCTTTCGAAACAGTGAAAAATAGGGCCTGGGCTCAGCAGGAGTAAAAAAACGATGAAAGAAAAAAACTGTCAACATACGTTTCTCTCAGTTTTTAAGTTAGTCATGCTGGCTGGCTTTATATGTACCACGCATACAGGCCGCACCAATGGAGCTAGGGGGATGAAGTTTTAAATATTTACTTCGTAATATGTTTACAAAAAAGGTTTTTAGTGGGGGTTCAGTTTGCAATGTATGGTCATGCTCATTTGATCACTCACTTTTTGTCACCCTAGTTTTTTTAAAATTCAGATTTTATTCAGCGATCACTGTCCCTAAAAAAATAAAATACTCTGAGAGAATATCTTATTCAATTATCCTCCTTTTTTCCCATTTGTTTTTACATGTGCTGAATCTTTAATTGGTAACTTTAAAATCCAGATACAAATATTGCTTGGAGTAGATGACAAACCCATGATTCGTTGGGCAAAAATGGGTGTCAGACATAGTGTTCTGCGCACAAAATTTGTTACGAACTTGAAAAAAATGTTAAGAACTACTAAAAAGAACGTACTAAAAACTCTTAGCCTTTTTGTGGTCATTTTACTTAAATTTACTGAGAGAAATAACTTATTCATTAATCACAACTTTTCCTAAATTGTTAACTGATCACCCACACCACAGCTAGCTGCCAAAAAGTGTGGCGGTTCCCGTTGAGTGACTGACCAGACATGTTATAAATGTAGTTTGAATAACTGTTTCCCATTATCTATCTATCTATCTATCTATATATATATATATATATATATATATATATATATATATATATATATATATACATATATATATATAACTGTTTCCCATTATATATATATATATATATATATATACATATACATATATATGTATGTATATATATATATATATATATATATATATATATATGTATATATATATATATACATATATATATATACAATGGGAAACAGTTATTCAAACTACATTTATATATATATTTCATTATTTCATCCATGATCCTCTTATTTGTATGCGTTCAATAAGATGGCTGGAATTGAAATGTAACCAGACTCTTCCTTTATGCTTACGCTAAGGGAAAACTTGTTTGAACGAAGGAAATTGAATTTACATGTGCAGAATCTTTTAAGGCAAAAAATCGAAGATCCAAAACTGGGCATGGTAGACCACTACAGCTACCTAGGACAGCAAATCTATATGAAACCCCCAAAAGAAAATAAAATCAAGCAAAAAATCACCCTAGGATGGCAAACCTACGGTCGAGCTGAACCTTCGAAAACAAGACGATCCCAATAATCCTTGAAAGAAAAGTTTAAAACAAATGCATCCTCCTGATAGTCACTTATGAAACTGGAACATGGAACCTAATCAAGAGACAAACTTGCAAACAGTGAAGTATGCAGTATGTGCATGAGAGAATCATGCTCAACCTCAAATGGAGAGATCACAAGACAGCAAAATATATCAGGAAGAAAACAAGGTCTGAGACGTCATAGAATCCATCAGAAAACTCAAATGACAATATGTTGGTCATGTTACAAGAATGAAAGATAACCGATGGACATCACGAATCATAACAAAGATCCCTAGAGACCACATGTGAAACCAAGGCCGACAGAATACAAGTTGGAGAGATGAACTGGACACATTCAGAAAATACTGGCTCTGCAACGCCCATGATAGAGAAATGTGGTGGATCCTGGGGAAGGTTTATGTCCAACAACGCGCGATAGAAAATTGATGATAATGATGATGATGATGATGATGATGATGATGATGATGATTGCATGATTTGTTGGTTAAAAAGAGGATCGAACAGTGTTGTCAACTCAGAGAATTTTTTTTCGCTCTAAATCAACCTCGGAAAAGCGTCAAAAACCACCGGAACTCACGAAAGAACTGCTTTTTTGTAGCCACTTTTTACGACCAAAAGCGGCTACATCTACTCATATTGGCTAGAAAATCAGCTAAATATGGCTAAATCACTGTGAATCAGCGGTAAGAATCGGTTAGAAATAGCACTAAATGTTTTTTTTTTCTAAAATAAGAAAAGTGCTTGGTGTAGCGCGAAATGCGCTTGATTGTCAATATTGGTCAAACATCACTTTGAGTCGAACATTACACGATTTTTCCGGCTTTTTTTTTTTGCACAATCAAATCTCTTCTCCCCCTTTTGACGCAATCACTATTCATAATACGGCCTTCTTCATGAGTATATAAAGTGGTTCATATGTATGTTACTTTCGGAAGGTACAGAATGGCATGATTATCACCGACATTTTTCTGCCTTCAGCTATGTGTGAAGAGCTGGGCACACGGAGCCCTCAGCCCTGGAAGGCAGTCCATTTAAGAAAAAGTTATTGACAGAAAGGTGCCGATAATTCTGACAGAAAAAAATACAGCTTGGCGTAGGATAGACTAAGCTCTCTAGCCTTGTTTGTCAACCAGTATTGAAGACGGACAACTCTGATCCCAAACCAGGAATCGATCCCTCAAGGTAGTGGTTTCAAAACTTTGTAAACTCAAGGACCTCTTTATACAGAGGAAATATTCTGACTGGCCCTTATTTTCAGCATTTAGTTTTCAGTCTAATTAATGAACTACAATAAAAGGATATCTTTAACCTATAAAAATCATATCTATTATAAATTGATTACATTTATCCGAATTCGGATGTATGACACTGGTCTATGTACAATGATGTATTTTGATAGCTGGTTGATATTCTTTGTATGACACAAGATTCGCAAAGTCGGGTTCAAAAGAGACACTGCCTCGTGAGCATTATCAAACGGATCCTAGTTTTGGAACCACTGCGTTAAGGCGTAGAGGATGTTGACTCTACCTCCTTGCTCGCTACTCATGTAGTCAAAAAGCTGACAGTTGTGACGTCTCATCGTATCATTGGAAAACAAACTTTGAGGTGGGAAGAGTGGGATGCCCCCTTCGCAATACCCGTTCCTAACTTGAAAATATCAAGGTGCAGTTTGTTGTGTCAAGCTGGTAATAGGCCCGGGTCAGATGACAAATATAAGCCTCATTCCGAACTGTATTGGACCTTTTATTACGGATAAGAAATGTCTGGCGATAATGGAGGATGCTGCAAATCTTAAGCAGTAATAGCAATTATACTACATCTCTCTTAAATATACGTCAGAAAGGAATATTAGTCAAAATAGCATTTGAAAGTTGAAATATTTTAATTCAATATACGTACACAATTGTTGTATTTGAAAACGCATTTCAGCTTTTCTTCGAATGTTAACGATGTAATATTTGCTTTTCCAAAGGAAAGATTTCATAAATCTTGTCGTAAATCATTTATTCTGACGCGATAAACCAATAAGAAACCAAAATAATTTGGAAAATTGATAAATTAATTATTTTATAAATGTCTTAATAACTCCAAAAAGATTGACAATTTCGTTCCATTTCTGTGTAAACTTTCACCACCAACAATATATGTTATATATATATATATATATATATATATATATATATATATATATATATATATATATATATATATATATATATATACGTTTATCTATTTATGGATACATAATGTTTTTATTTCTCTCTCTCTCTCTCTCTGTCTATATATATATATATATATATATATATATATATATATATATATATATATATATATATACATAAAATGGATACGTATCCAGCGAATTTGATGAACCATATATGTATGTACATATATATGTATATATATATATATATAATTTCGTGAAGTAAGGATTTGCTACACAAACACGAAGCCCAAACAGGGTGAAAATTTAAATTTGTTTGTGTGGCGAATCCTCACTTCATTATATTTTAAGCTCTGCTCTAAATCAACTTATATCATACTATATTATATTGTATTCCCGATTTGCATCATATATATATATATATATATATATATATTTCCAAGATGATGGGATTAATTATGTATAGATCGACATAGACGAATGTAAAACTATTTTGTTGAAGAAATTTCTTTTCTAATAATCCAAGTTTCCTAATTCAACACAAGCTGTTCCAATGTTTGATTAGACGTAAAGTGTCAAGAGTTTCCATGACGTGATCTATGACGTAACTATTATGTCATGATACGAAAATGAATTGACCAACAAAATGCGTCAGCGACCGACAGAGAAAAATTTGCATATGAGCTCATCATATATATATATATATATATATATATATATATATATATATATATATATATATATATATATATATATATATATATGTACCAAAGTACAAATTTGTAATTCAAAATAAGATGTGTAATGGGTTTATTTAATAAAAAGTGGACGATACAGATACAAAAACATTTGGTTAGAGTAGAGCTTCAAATATGGTGGAATGATTGGGCTGCTTCACAGGCACGCTTATGTTTCTGCCCACCGGGCTTCTTTGGACATATATTTCGATTAATCCGGATCCTTATTTTAACATCTTCATTTTGGGAGTACGTAAATTTACCGTGGATCTTACTGGTTGGAAAACACCGCCCTATTATATTCATACTTTCTTTTTCCGCCTCCTCTTGTTTATGATAGTTCAATTCGTACTGTATTGAGATTTTAGTTTTGTTAATTGTATTTTATTTATTTCATATTAATTTTTTTCTAATTTATTTTTCACAATATTTTCTTCGTTATGCTATTGGTAGGTTTTAAAATTATTTTAGATATCGTCTGTTGGTAATTTGTTCGTTCTTTTAAACACAAGTGTGCTTTTGTGGCGAATCTTTCATCTAACATTTCCAACATTTAGTAAGTGAAGCCAAGCAAGCAACGCGCCAGTATTTCTTAAACGTTAAGTCTACAATGGATGTATAATCTTATTTATAATAATATTAAGGCACGGATAACTGAAACAGCTCCTGATGTGTAATGTCGGCTCAATAATCTCCCTTTGTATGTCGTTTTCTATTCTAGGTAAGTGAATAATACTAGATGAGAATCAGTCCTTTCGGTAGGTTTCGACTAGTAACAATAGTAGTAGTAGTAGTAATAATAATGATAATAATGATAATAATTTTTTTTTTCGTCAAATGATTAAATATAATTTACCGCTTAAACCGCTAGATAGATAGATAGATATGAACAGGTTGATAGATGGAGAGATTGTTAGATATGAAAGATAGATGAATAGATAGATAATTGTGAGAGGACCGAGGAAGATAGATACATATGGATAGATAGATGGATAATGAAGGACCCGAAAATGATTGATAGATAGATATAAACCGATAGATAGAGAGATAGAAAGATATATAGATATGAATAGACAAAAATGTATAAATAAGTATACAGATTTGAACAAAATGATATATAGATATATATATATAAATATATATATATAATATATATATATATATATATATATATATATATATATATATATATATAGAGAGAGAGAGAGAGAGAGAGAGAGAGAGTGAGAAACAGAGAAAGAGAAAGAGAGAGAGAGAGAGAGAGATAGGAATTGACAGACAGACAGACAGACAGATAGATATATAGATAATGAACTAACCGATATAGAAAAATAGATATATCGATATGAACCAGCATATATATATATATATATATATATATATATATATATATATATATATATACATATGGATAAAGAGACTGATAGGCATTGATAGAGTTATCATGGGTGTAGCCAAAAATTTAAGGCGTATAGGTCTGACTTTTTGACGTCCCCTTCCCAACATTCAGCGAGATTTATCAATAGAGATTCAGTAGGTGAATTACTATTTATAATGTTATTTTGGGGGTTGGGTAATGTTCTCAGATATCATGCCCTTCCCCCACCCCAGCTTCTTATAGGGGAGAGACTGATTAGATTCATAGTCGCATCCCGCAAGCCTCTTTATTTACGGTTTGTCGAGCAAGGAGATAGGTATAAACCGACAGACAGATAAATAGATGTACGCACAATGTAGGTAATTGAGCGTAGGATTGAGAGTGAGAAACAAATAAACATTCGATGAAAAGGGAGGAAAATAAAAACGTGCCTTGATTTTACGCAACTGAAACAATTGTTACGCTTGGTCGGATCATTATCGTCATCAGTCATTACGGGTCCCCTGCTGAACAAAGGCCTTTCTCAGCTCCTTCCATGCCGACAATGACTATGCTAATATCTGTCATGTCTTACCGGTGAGACAAGACAGGTTAGCTTCACTAAATGACATTCAGTAAACACACAGATATATCTCTATGTTTTGCTTGAAACGTGAAGAGCACGATGAATATAAACTATCAGCTGTGACGTACCACTGTTGAACATTGGTGGAAACAATATATATGTATGTATATATATATATATATATATATATATATATATATATATATATATATATATATATATATATATATATATATATATATATATATATATATTTATTTATATATATATATATTTATTTATATATATATATATTTATTTATATATATATATATATATATATTTATATATATATATATATATATATATATTTATATATATATATATATATATATATATATATATATTTATATATATATATATATATATATATATATATTTATTTATATATATATATATATTTATTTATATATATATATATATTTATATATATATATATATATATATATATATATATAAATATATATATATATGAATAAATATATGTATATATATATATAGATAAATATATATATAAATAAATATATATATATACATACTTATACTTTCACACACACACGCATATATGTATATATATATATATATATATATATATATACATATATTTATACATACATATATATATATAGTTTAAAAAGCTTAAAGTACTAAACACTAAATATGTGAAGTAATTTAACAAATATTCGTTTCATTCCAGTCAATTATTTCCAAATATTTGTAAAAGCAATGTATGTAAGCTTTTTAAAGGGTTTCATGTTTTACACGGAACCAGATATCATTGTATTATGAGTGATTTTTTTTTGTTGGGACCATCATGTCTCCCCAGCAGTGTTAGCCACCCCTTCCCCTGAATTAGTTGTTAGACATTTAGCTTTGTTATATCATTTTTATGGCTGAGTCATAATTTAGGCAGTTTGTTATTTCATTTGGGGTATTATCATAATGCATTATATATATATATATATATATATATATATATATATATATATATATATATGTGTGTGTGTGTGTGTGTGTGTGTATGTGTGTATGTATGTGTGTATATATGTGTTTTACTGTATTTGAATGACAAGGCTTATATGTTCAACTTTTGATTGTTTTTCTTGTACACTAATCATCATCATCATCATCATCATCATCATCATCATCATCATCATCATCAAGAGTCTTTTAGCCTTCGTCGTTTCACAAAGACCTCCTCCAAGATACACTGGAACTCTCTATCATGGGCTTCTCGGAGCCAGTACTTTCTGAACTAAAATAGTTCGTCACACCATCTTATAATTTGTCGGCCCCAGTTTCTCATGTCATCTTTGGGGATCTATGTTGTGAGTCATGATGTCCAGCAGTTGTCTTCCATTCTCACAACACGACCATCCCATTGTCATTTAAGTTTTCTTATAGAGTCTATGATAATTTTGACTCTTTTCCTCTAATATACTGTGCTATCTGGTGAAGTTTCCATGTTATTATATCTCGGAATTTTTGAGATGAGGTATTATTATTATTTCTATTGATACCTGACGAAGGCCGAAGAGTGCAACGGCCGAAACGTTGTATGAAAAACAACCAAGATGAGGATGGTCCGAATATCAATAGAAATAATCTCTATGTTATGTTTAGCACGATTCTCTCTTGTGCACGTTGCATGGTTCCATGTTTCAACTCCATAGGTGACTATCAGGGAGATGCATTGCTTGTATACCTTTCTTTTTAGAACTAATAGGATTTTCTTTTTCATGAAGGTTGAGCTTGCTAGAGTGAACTTTAGCTTGATTTCTTTTGAAGTTGCCTTAAAACTGGATACAGATTATAGAGGAACTTAATTATTGATTCGAGTACTTTAGACCATCACGGGTCATTATCAAGTACAATGTTGTAATCTTAAATCCAAAAATAGACAATTTAATAGGTAGGTAGGTAGATACATAGATTGGTATATAGATAGATAGATTGATACATAGATAGATAAAAACATGTTTTGATAGATAGATTGATAGATAGATAGATAGATAGATAGATAGATAGATAGATAGATTAACTGAAAATATACCAATAAGAAAGGAACAAACTTGAACAGATAGAGTTATCACGACGAAGAGACTTATTATATTTAAAGAAAGTTGCAGTCTGCCAGCCTCTTTATCTACGACGATCAGGGTTTAGGTTTGTCGAACAAGATAAGTATACACCGACAGACAGATTAACAGATGTATGCACAATGTAGGTAATTGAGCATAGGATTGAGCGTGAGAAACAAATAAACATTCGATGAAAAGGGAGGAAAATAAAAACGTGCCTTGATTTACGCAACTGAAACAATTGTTACGCTTGGTCGGATCAAAGAATGGTAACTTCCGTCGCAGCCATGGAGTCTCTGACAACAAACAAACAAAGGGAGGTAACAAAAGATTCGAGGAAAGAATAGAAATACGCTGGTAGAGAGGAATTAAGGGATAGCAGATTAAAGGAATGAGAATTGAACGGCAGTAACCAGTATGAGTGAGAAAGTGAAAAAGCAATAAAATAAATGGAAGAAAAAACAAGAAATGATGGGTGGGAAGGAGAGTATTGGTAGGGAATAGGTAATCTAAAAAAATACATCTATAAAAAAAGCGGGAATTAAAGATAGAAAGAAAGAACGAAAAGAAGAAAGAACGAAAGAAAGATGGCGGTAAATGACGGTTGGAAGGGAAGAGGCTGGGGGAAAAAAGGTAATTTGGGGAAAAATTAAAATATAAGAAAGGAAGGTAAGGAAAGAAAGAAAGAATGAACAAAACAAAAAATAAAAAACGAGTTGTGGTGAGAAGGAAGGGAAAGATAATTTGAGAAGAGAAAAAGCAAAAGGGGAGGAGTGAAAGTGAGGCAAGAGAATGAAAAGGAGTGGAAGAAAGAGGGAGAGTGTGGCAAGAAAATAGTGATTAAAAAAAGAACGTTCGGAGATACTAAGTCTTATGAATGAAAAATGGTGAAATACTAAGAAAGAAGAGCACGTGAATTGAACACACGCACATTCTCTCCCCGTCTCTCTCTCTCTCTCTCTCTCTCTCTCTCTCACTCACACACACACGCACACACACATATATGATGAAATAAAGGATTCTCTACATAGACACGTTTGTTCAGGCTTCTTCAGGCGAATGATTCAATTAATTTTAGATCCCTATTCAGGACGTTTTGGGGGGTGTCTCTATTTTTCTAGGGTGGAGAACTTCCCTCCTATTCTATTGGTATGTATATATTTTTCTTTTTCTTCTCTCTTTTTCTTGTTTAGCTGTTGGTCACTGCTTGTTATGTTTTTTTTTTTACATAGTGGAGATACCTCACTGTCTGGGAGATATAAATTGAAAATTAGCAGGAAGCCATCACACATCGAATATTGTATTATATTATATCATATCGCATTACTGATTCGTATTATATATATATATATATATATATATATATATATATATATATATATATATATATAATGTGTACTGTAGAGAGTGAGACAGACTCGGGAGTGAGGTGTTTGGAGGTAAGGTTTATTAATCCTTATAAGTAAATTGTCCATACATGTTTCGGGATTCTTCCCATCATCAGTAGTGTGTGCTGTGTGAGTGTGTATTAAGATTTCCCATGTGGAACCAGAGCCCACTGTCAGGAACTATGCATTGTGGATAGTTGGATACACACGAACATACATTCACACACACAATGTATGTTAAGGCAGTACTTTTTCATTAATGTAAGCAAAATTCTCCGGTGACTAAATGTTCTAGCAATGGCTAAATAAATTTGAAGTCACATTTTCTGAACTATAGATTTTAGATTTATTGTTTATATGAAAAGGACTTCGAGAATCCAACCACATTATTTTACAAAAAAGTTCTATAGTATGCGCATATTGTTTTCGAGTATTTGGTGTATACTAGTGTGTCTACAACTGAACAAACCTTATCTCTTTTCATATGTGCGTATGTTGGAATATTTGTGTGCATCAGCGCTCCTGGTCATACTTTTTTGTCTACAGACTTGAAAATTGGCATCAATACTTTACGAAACACCTACATTAGAAAAAAATTCTTGAGAATGTACGTGTTTCTACAAGTTTTGTTCGCTCTGTTTTCGATCCTTTCCACGCCAGTGATGTCATAAAAAGAGTTAATTTTGTTCATATTTATTATTCAAAGTATTTTTTTTTTGCACGACTTCAAATTTCGACGCTACGGTCATTCAATTATTGATAATGATGGCGACCTCTATGTTCTTCAATATGAGCATGAATGGCTCTTTGATCGAACAAGTAGGAAGTGATTCACCGGGATACCTTCGTCGTATGTTCAACATACGACTTTGATGTTCGTGCATAACTATGATAATCTACCCCAAGGGCAAGAGAATTCATAGATGACATGAATATTGCTTGATAGGGGTTCTTGAAGACAAACATTATTTGTAATAATTGTTTTATGAATTTTTTCCTTGATAAATTACTAACCCTATATATTTATCAGGTTCAAATGTGTGTATATACGTATATTACTATTAATAAAACTGTAATTGCGTATGAATATGCATTTATTCATACATAATTACTCACACACGCACATATATATATATATAATTATGCATACGTATATTTACTTGCCCTCACCCATATATTACACACACGTTCATTCACACACAAACATACATATACATAAATCTTGATACCAATAAAAAGTTCGTACACAAACTAAAAAATAGCGAAAAATCCAATGGACAAAGTTTATACCTACATAAATCTAATTGAAAGTCACACTCACACACACACACACACACACACACACACACACAAACACACATATATATATATATATATATATATATATGTATATATATAAAATTATACACACAAGCATACACACGCATATGCATACATATATATATATATATATATATATAATTGCAAACACTTATATACATTTATCATTATTCGTGCAAACACATATATACCATTAGACACACATAAATATGTATAGTTACTCTCACACACGAACATACACAAAGACATACATATATGAATTGATAAACACACACTCACTCTTATATATATATATATATATATATATATATATATATATATATATATATATATATATATATCCATACACACTCGAGGGCTGAAAATTCAAATCTTTACTTTAGTTATGTCAATAAAAAAACTTCAGAAATTATTTAAAAGATTCAACTGATATAGGTTTTCAGTAGTGGGCTCACTTTGCAAAATAATCTTATGCTAAATTGGTCCTCTAGTATGTGTCTAATTTATTTTTCAAATTTCAACTTTTTCATCGACCATTGCAGAACAAAAGATGTGTGAAATAACTTGTATATATATCACCCCTCTTCTAATTTCTTTCATCACCCTGACCTGCTCTATTTTTGATTTTTGAGCTGGGTTCGTAGGGTATGCATCTCCTGATGCAGTGCAGGTGCAGCCGAATTGTTTCTCCATTTGTGTTTAAACTTAGTGCAAGCCCCCGAAACATAAATCGTCACCATCAGTGCCCAATGGCCGTCCTTCGCTTCAAATCATAAAACTCCCTTAACCACTTATGAGCAGTACAGTCACTAACTTCATCTCCACAAAGCACCGCACATATTACAAGAGCTGCTTCTGCTGCTTTTGTCCAAAGTTCCAATTCGTGAATTGAACGAGATTTAACAATCAATATTTTGGGAAACATGTTGATTTCACTCGTTATTACTATGGGCATATTCTTTTGAATATTCCTCTGAACATCATCTTCTTGTGTACGTGTGTGTGTGTGTGTGTGTGTGTGCGTTCACGAGAAAGAAGTTCGGAAGGTATCAAATAATACTGAAAGTAAAAAACGCTAATAGTTGAACGTATCCACCATATATGGGCCGCTTGTGAGTCAGCGCGTCGCTCATTAACGGGGCACGTGCTTGACAACAAACAAAAGAAAGAAAAATACGGAAAAACAAAGAAACAACAATTATGCACAAAGGTAAAACAACTACAAAGGAATCAGAGACAGGTAGAGGTAAAGCAGGAAAAATGAATGAATATATCTTTTTATACCAGTCTTTTCATATCTATTTTGTCTATGTACCTGAGTATGTATGTATGTATGTATGTATGTATGTATGTATTTATGTATCTATCTATCTATCTATCTATCTATCTATCTATCTATCCCAGTCTCTCCATTATCTGTCTATCTATCTATCTATCTATCTATCAATCTATCTATCTCAGCTTCTCAATTTCTATCTATCTATTTCTCTCCCCATCTCTTTCTCACTCTATCTATTAATCTTAGTTTCTATCTATCTATCTATCTATCTATCAATCTATCTATCTATCTATGTCCCTTTACACCTATATATACGTCCAAGTCTCTCCAAATCTCTCTGTCTTTCTCTCTCTCTCTCTATCTATTTTTCGATCTTTTCCACCCATCTATCTATCTATCCCAGTCTCTCCATTATCTGCTTATCTATCTCAGTCTCTCAATATCTATCTATCTATCTATCTATCTATCTATCTATCTATCTATCTCCCAATCTCTCTCTCACTCTATCTATTAATCTTAGTTTCTCTAAATCTATCTATCTATCTATCTATCTATCTATCTATCTATCTATCTTAGTCTTCCATATTTATCCATAAAAGCATTTTACCTTTAAAAAATCTGTCCGATCAATTTTGTCTATCTCTTTCTATCCTTTTCTCTCTCTCTTTTCTCCCTGTTCTCTCTATTTTCTCCAATGAATAAATCTAAGCCCGCTTGATATCTGAGAGGCTGCTAGGAAAACTTCTGATTACTTTATATATATATTTGATTATTCCTGAAAAACGAAACGTCAACCAATTAACGCTAACCCCATTGTAGTTATCACATTCTACCAGTATGGAGGCAAATCAAAAAATACTATGGGACAGATCTGGTAAGTCACTGACTAGACACTGACACGTGACCAATGTCTTTTGGCGACATGACATGTTGGGGTGATAAATTAAAAAAATGGGAAAGGAGGTGATCAATGAATTTCTTAGGTTACTTCTCTCGCCTTTTGTGGGTGGAGATCACTAAAATGTCTAAATTTCCAAACAAGTGTGAATGCAGCAGGACACAGACTAAGGGACCGATTTAGCATCAAATCACATTATATTTTGAAACCTCAACTCGAGATCTAATAAGGAGGGAACTACGGAAAAAACAACATTTTTCTTGACGTAATAAATAATGAATGTCTAAATATTCAGCCTTCTAGATCCATTGATGCAAACTGTATGCACGGCAAGCAGATACATAGCTAGCCAGTGTGTGTGTGTTTATTATACATATATATATATATGTATATACATTGTAAAGAGTGAATTATATATGTGAACGTATATACATTTATGTGTGTCCAATGGTATATGTGTCCGTGCAAATAATCATAAATGTCACACAACCGATGGACATCACGACTCGTGACGTGGATCTCTAGACATCATATGTGAAACTGAGGCCGGCGATATATTAGATGGTGTGACAAACTAGAAAGTATTGGATCAGCAACGCCCATGATAGAGAGAGCTGAGGCGAATCGTGGGGAAAGTCTATGTCCAACGGCTGACGCTAAAAGAATAAGGATAACGACATCTGTATGCAACACTGAAGAAACCTATGTTGACAGGTTTGTGACAGATTCGATTGACGTTTTCCAAAAGAATGATGGCGGCTTCAAATTGGAAAAATTTGGCAGTACCGTTTTGCAACCGATTTTCTTTTTAGAATTGCTAATTATCCAAGACGATCTACAAGAAGAAGAAAGATTGGTGTGCAGAGGGCGCCACGTGCCTTTCGAAGGGAACGGAACAATTTCCCGATCGAAGTGTGACTGTTTTTTCTCGTATCGAGCAGTTCCATGCAAACAATTCCCAGAAGATCTCACCAACAATGAAGCATAACTTTTTCCGACGCAACTTTATCCCCTGTGTAGCAACAGTGACATCATCTTTCCCTGTTCAGCTTTGTTTAAAAATCAACATTATCGTCATCATAACCATCAGCAGCAGCCATCATGAGTCCACTACTGGACAAAGGCTTTTTCCCAGGTTCCAGTTTAAAATCCGACTCTCTCTTACTGCGTTTGCTATAGGTAATTTCACACAAATGTATGAATCATTTTTTCTCTGAAGTAATGGGTAAATTGTCGGTCAGTTGAAGCTCTTTAGCCCTGTAAGGCAGTCCGTCTTGGACGTCGAACCAGCACCCCAGACCCATAAAACAAACAATCGCTCAAAACAATGATTGAGTCTTTATGGATCGTTTGAAAAATGGAGATAAAATCACCGTCTCATTTGTTGCATGACGCAGTTGCAACTGCATAGATCAGAAAGTCCAGTCATGTATGCAGGCAGTTCAAAGAAATCGCACGATTTTTAACGGCGATCTTAAATGCAATGTCATTTTGAATAGTGAGAGGAACAATTAGATAAACAATAAAAATGGTAAATATCTAATCAAAATATGACCCCATTGAAGCAATAACGCTTTCCCAATGATCCACAAATAATAATGTGCTCGTTCTACAAATAATTCTTGGGCTTTAATTTAAAAGAAATAAAACCATTACAATGTTGATGTATGGCTTATATGGTGCGCTACATTAGTATTTGGTAGATTTAGTTGTTCAAATAATCGCATAGTTGTACCACTTCGTTTCTGGTGTATTCTGGGTAAATAAAAATATTTGTTTATTACCAGGAATCCAGTGTTTGTATTAGGTTGCTACTGTTAAAAACACTATATATATATATATATATATATATATATATATATATAAGGTAAAGGATGATATAAATAAGAAAGTAAATATTAAATTTAAATATGAATCATTTGAAGCAATAAATCTCTTCCAAAGATCCTAAACGATGATATATGATCTCTGAAAGATTTCCAGGTTTAGTGGTCACAAATTCAGTAGAAACATGAAATACAGCCTCTCCATTATTGAATCTTTTAGTACGAATTCGAAGTTCTAAATGCATGAGAAGATAATAATCTTCAAAGAGTATTTTTCGGACTATTGAACGACTTGTTGTTTGTGTTAAAAATACGACGTTTCAGTCGATTTTTTCTATGGCCTTTTTCAGGTGTAATATATAAATGTGATGATTGTGAACAGAATTTTTCGATGATGGAAGTAAACAGAATATTCCAATAGCAGCTACGATACACTGTAGAATTCAGATAACGTCAATTGCTTCTTCTGTCCTTGTCAGGATTGGATTTTCATACCATGTCCCTGTTGAGCAGTGGAAGCCATATTGGGTGGAGCTCCGCTCTTGTCTGACTTTTACATTCAGTCGATATGTTGATATGGGCTTTATAATCTGTAGGAGAAATGTCAAGAGAATATGGTGGATGTGGTGTCTCGGGAACCGTCATATCTTTCAATTCCTGTAACACCCATTGCACCACCCTTTTATAGTGTCTTGGGATGACATGTTATGTTCGTTGTTGATGAGCCAGAGTCCCCAGAAAGTACTTATCCGTTATATGTGTGTCGTTGGCCACTGCTGTCTATAATTCTGAATCATTCGGAATAGATTTGTGCTTCTATCGAAGTTTATTATTGAAATCCCAAAATTAAAATCTAGACCTGTTGAACTAACGTTGAACAGTTCGCAAAGTAGTAGTGATCACTCAGATTTTCTTTATTGAGAGTATGTGTACCTTGATCAACCTTATGTCCTAATTTGAAGTCTTATCAAAAAATTAGTCAAACTGCTGTCAAGGGCTCGAAAAACAATAATAACGAATCATATCTCTATTTATATTGAGTTTCCGGAAATTACAATTGCATTAGTTAATATTTCACTTTTAGCATCATTCTTTACGGTTTAAGAACGTGTGTGAATGAAATAGATATAGAATCTGTACGTAAGAAGATGAAGAGAAATGTGTTACCTATAGTTATAGAGCAAGAGCAGAATATCTGAATTGGAACTGAACAGTTGGTAGTGTAGTAGCTTTCACTGGAAATGCTTTGTTGGTGCTATCAGTAGCTTGAGTTTTATGTCCTAATTAGAAATCATACTTGAAAATTATTGTAACTTCTTGGCTAAAGAACATTGTTGTTAAGAGTTTAAAAATTCCACTACGAAATCTATCACTATTAACATTGAATCTTCAAAAATGCAGTAAATAGTTCATCTTTAGCATGGTACTCAATGATTTAAAATGAGTTAGATTGTATTTGATTTTGCCATAAGATTGCATTAGAAAAAGGGGATTGTCAGTGGTCAGGTAGTGGTTTATAAAACGACGTTTTATGTGCAACACCCTAATATGATCATCGTCACTCTTTTAACATCTGTCGTTGGATGGACTGAAAGGAAGAAAAAAGGAGAAAGAAGGAAAATCAGAAAGCAGGAAAGAACGAAAAAAGATAAAAAGGAAGATTTCAAAGAAAGAAAGATGAGAGAAAAGAAATATAGAAAAATGGCAAAGAAAGAAAGATAGAGAGAAAAAATGGAGAAAGAAGGGAAGATTGCAAATAAAAGAAATAAAGGAAAGAAGAAAAAAAAAGAAAAAGATAAAAGAAAAAAAGAAAATAAAAGGAAAAAGAAAAGAAGAAAGAAAAAAGAGAAATTAAACAAAACACCTCAAGGAAAGCCACAAGTAAAGAAGAGCAATAGAGAGAGAAAGAAAGATAAAAAAAGAGGAAAAGGAGAAGAAAAGTACTTTCCCAAGATTTGTCTCAAATCTAAATTGTGGGTGTTGATGTGCCACTTTCTTCCGATCTTTTCCAAGTCATCAGAGAATCTTAATTTTTGTCGGCCACAATTTCTAGCATGATCTCTGGGGACTCACCATGTGAGTCGTAGTGCCTGATAGTTGATTTCCATCCTTGCAACATAGCCAGCCCGCCAATTGTTTTTAAATCAAAAAATAATTTTCATTATATATCTGGGACCTGTTTGTTCTCCGATACACTGTGCTGTCTTGTGATCTCTTTATGTGATGTTGAGCATGATTGTCTCTTGTGTATGTTCCCTGTTTCAGCTCCATAGGTGATTATCCAGAAAATACACCGGATGTAGACCCTTCTTTTAAAAACTAATGGTGTGTTCTTGTTCTTGAAGGTTGAGCTTGCTCTGCCAACAGCTTGCCAATTTTTTTTTGTCTGTGTCGCCTGTTGGGGACTCCTTGGAGATTCGTTGTCCCAGGTAAATGTAGTAGTCCACTTCGTTGTACATGACATTTGTTTTACAGAAGTTCATGTGAAGACAAGCGTTTTGCTTCCTTTCAGTACGTCTAATATTATTTATTCATTAAGACTATCGGCAATGGGACTATATCATCAGGAGATCTGAGGTTACTTAATTATACGGAGAAGTGGTTCGAAACAAGCTGTGCATAGCTTGGGAGAGCTGGTGTTGCCTTATCTTACCCCTTTTCGTGTCAGAAAGGCCCCTGGGTCTTTATGTAGTGTGAGACAACTCAAAACCTATAATACGACAATATGTACTCTGAGGCGTTCATTCATGTACTGTTACTATCTCTCCCTTCCTCTTCTTGTACAAAGGTTTTATATTTCATTTATCCGACCATCTTTACTTATTTCTTGTGCTGCTTTTTGAATTATATAGCAGGCACCTATATAATTCAAAAAGTGGGTTTCGGTCCGGCAAAATCATTCAGCTATTAGGAGAATGAACGATCAGCCGTTCAAAAGATCATAATTGGTTCACCAGATCTCAGAACCCTGAATCCAAGATATTAAACCGGACGCAAATCAGAGTTGTCAGATGTCTTTAGCCGTGCATTAACAAATTTGAATGTTTTGGGGACCAAATTAACTAGTTTGAGTACCGAAATAACCAAATAATTCACAGTCAATCAAAGTACGCTTGCATGAAAATGGATTAAAATACATGTTTTTATCTATTGTTCGTGTATATTCATCTCGTATCGTATTCGTGTGTAAAAGATTGTTATCTTTTGTGAATTTCCGATCAGTACAAAATCTCTATTAAACAAATAGCATGGTTCAGTATCAAATTTGCTCAATTTTGGTCTCGAAAAATACCAAATGGTAACCTTGCTTCGAATTAAGCGACACGGCTTATGCGCTGGAGCACTCCCACACGTGAACGTATATACTGCCGACTTTTTTTTCATTCACCGGCGTATGAATACACTGTCATTAAGTCAAGCAAAAAGATAGAGAATGAATAAAAGATTGAAGTAAAAACTAAATAAATTGGAAGAACCGAGCAATCAACATGAAAAAATAAACAAAGGAGAATGAAAGAAAGAGAAAGGGAGGGAGAAAGAAAAAGAAAGAAAGAAGATAAAGGAAAGAGAAAAAAGAAAAAAAAGAAACAAAAGGAAAGAAGAAAAAAGACAGAAAGGGAAAGAGACACAACTGTTAAAAAAAGATAAATAGCAAAGAAAGCATAAAGAGAGATTAAAAGAAAAAAAAGGAAGAAGGAGAGGAAAATGCTATAGAAAATAAGAAAGAAAGAACGAAAGAAAGAAAGAAAGAAAAGGAAAACAGAAAGAAAAAAAAGGAAGAAAAGAAGGAGAGAAATCTACTTGAACAGCTCATAAAATTAAACAAATGAACGTCATGAGAGAACCGGATAAAAAAGAATGAGACAAAGAAAGAATAAAGAAAGAAAGAAGAAAATAATGAAAGAAAGACGAAGAAAAGAAGAAGAGAGAGATGAAGAAAAAAAGAAAGAAAGAAGAGAATAAATCTACTTAAACAGCGAATAAAATTAACCAAATGAACGCACGAAGAAAAAAATGTCCCGAATAAGTCGTCCGCTTTCATGAAAATCGACAAGTCAAACCCGGTGCTACTTTTTTCAGCACACTTTAAACTCGGTCTCACTTTGCTCATTTGCAGTTGTGATTAGGTTAACACACAAAGAAATTTCGAAGAGCCTTGTTTTTCCTTCTCTGGTGAATTACAATAGAAATTGTTTTCATCGAATTCAATTCGACTCAGGCGAACTGAATTTCATTGAATTGTAAAAGCAGAGACTTTTTTGTTATTCTTATTTATTTCATTCATTCAATTTTCACACACACATGCACGCACATACACTCATACAGAGACAGATAGACGTACACTGACAAATACATGCACACACACGTACACACACCCACACGCACGGAGACACACAAATATACACAGGGGGACATACACACAGAGGCATAAACACGACACACACACACATACACTCACACACATGACAACACAACATACAGAGATTCACACAGACACAGACAGACACATGCGCGTACATACACACATATACAGACACATATCTAGGCCAAGACACACACACAGGGATACGCACACACAGAGAGACACACACACACATACCTGCACACACACGCACACACACACGCACACGAGGGGGCACACACATGTACAGACACAGGCATACACACACATAGCCACATGCACATTTTTGACTTCTCTAATTTGTTTCTGTTTTGGCGAGATTTGCCATTTTTGCACGCGTAATTACGCGTGAGTTCGTAGCTGGAAAAGTGAAAAAACAAACAAACAAACAAAAAAGAACAACAAAAAACACAAAACAAAAACAAACAAAACAAAAAAAAATATCGGAGAAGCTCCAGTATGACATTTTAGGAAATGCAAGTCAGAATTATCAGTTATCAGGACCAGATTAAGCTAATGCCAAGCTTGTAGCATATGTTATAAAGGGGCCTCAAATTTTAAAAAATCACGTGTAAATGTTAAAACGCATTATATTTTTTCTTGCATCGTTGAATAATTGATATTTTTTGTCATTTGTTAAAAGAGTATACAATCGATGCATCCTCCCAATTGTCACCTATGGAGTTGAAACATGGAACCTAATCAAAAGACTGACCCTCAAACTGATAACCATGCAACGTGCATTTGAGAGAATCCTGCTCAACCTCACATGGAGAGATCAGAAAAGGAGCTCGATGTACTAGGGGAAAAACAGCCATCGTAGAATCCATTAGAGAACACAAATGGCAATAGACTGGCTATGTTGCAAGAATGGCAGACAGCCGGTGGATACCACAACTCACAGCATGGAACACATGCAAAATCGAGACAGATAGAATACAAGGTTGAAAAACGAACTAAGAGATAGAAAGGTCTGACATATCTTTGGGAAGGTCCATGTCTAACAACAGTCGATAAAACACTGATGATGATGATGATGATGATGATGATGATGATGATGATACAGCCAGATAATGCGACATATATTTCTTACATTTCAAAAATAGCATGATGTTATCAGCAGCTTGAAGAGGCATTATGTCCAAATTTGAATTCGTACTTGAAACGTCGTGGGTAGACACCATTGTTGTTAAAGGCACAAAAACCTCCAATGTTAATGAAATACATCTCTATTTACATTGTACCTGCAAAAAGTACAACTACATTAGTAAATCTTGCAATTTTATCAGTATTCTTTATGGTTTGAAAAACGAAATTTCCTGTGTCGACATTTACTTGTAGAGCAAGTACAGAATCAAATGAATTGGAATAGCCTGAAACATTCAGCGATGGGTACTTCAAAATGCAGACCCGTAACATATGCTATTTTCAACTTAGTTAATCCGACACTGTCAGTTATAGTGTTTCAATTTTAGATTTAACTAGATAACTTGGGGAATTCCCCTTTATTAACGTCATGGGCTAATTTTGTCATCCACTTTATGATCAACCAAAGTGAAGGGATTACGTTTCATTATTGACGAATCTATCTATCTATCTATCTATCTATCTATCTATCTATCTATCTATCTATCTATCTATCATAGTCTGTTCATATCTATCTATCTATCTATCTATCTATCTATCTATCTATCTTAGTCATATCTATTTATCTGTCCATCTATCTATTTACTATGTTCATACCTATCTTAGTTTCTTCATATCTATCTATCTATCTATCTATCTATCTATCTATCTATCTATTAGTCTTTTCATATCTATTTATCTTAGTATGTACATATCTACCAATCTATCTTAATCCGTTTATATCTATCTTTGTTCATATCTATGTATCAATCTATCTACTTATCTATCTATTTTAGTCTGTTTCTATCCATCTATCTATCTATCTATCTATCTATCTATCTATCTATCTTAGTCTGTTCATCTGTGCATATCTGTCTACCTATCTATCTATCTATCTATCTATCTATCTATCTATATCTATCTATCTATCTATCTATCTAGTCGGTTCATACCTATTTATATCTATTTTAGTCTGTTCACATCTGTTGATATATCCATCTATCTTAGTCTGTTCATATCTATCAATTTGTCTATCTATCTACCTATGTACAGATCTTGTATCTATCCCAGTCTGTTCATCTCAACGTATGTGTGTATCTATCTCAGCCCGTTCTCACCTATTTATCGATCAATTTTAGTTTGTTCATATCAATCGATCTATTTATCTTTCTATCTATCCATCTTAGTCTGTTCATATCTCTCTCTCTATCCATCTGTGTCCATATCTATCTATATGTCCCAGTCTGTTCACATTTATCTATCTATCTATCTATCTATCTATCTATCTATCTATCTATCTATCTATCTATCTATCTATCTATCTATCTATCTATCTCAGTATGTTCATAACTATATATCCATATTCTGTTTATATCCGTCCCATTCTGATATTATCTATCTATCTATCTATCTATCTATCTATCTATCTATCTATCTATCTATCTACGTGCATATCTATCTATCTCAGTCTCTTCATATCTGTATAATTTTCTACTCAAACACGTACGAGCAATATATTTCATTATCAAATATCGCCGTCAATTTTACAATAATTCTGATCTCATAATTTTAGACAGTTCGCTGTAGGTCATGGCACAGATAGTAGTGAAGCTTTTTGTTGTTGCTAAGTGCTCCAAAATCCATTTCATTGTTACCACTGGGAAAAGTGAACTGAAATGAAAAAAAAAAAGTACCACCAAAGCCTCACACAATAAATATTAATATAGATACTTAACATTATCTCTCTTTTCCCCTCTATATCAAGCCCTGTTGTCCTCAGACGCCAATGTAAAGGCATTGTCTCTCAAAGACTTCGAGCATATACCTGATTTTTCATCGTCATCAGTCTTTTATCGCCCTTCGTCGGATGTAGACCTTCCCCGGAATTCGCCAGACCTCTTCATCATCGGTGTCGCAGAGCTAGCACTTTCTTAACTTGTTTTGTTCTTGTCACAGCATTTTTGCCGGCCAAAGTTTTGCATATGATCTCTGGGAACCCACGCTGTGAGTCGTGATGTCCATTGGTTGTCTGACATTCTAGCTGCATGACCAGCCCATTGCCATTTCAGTTGTCCCATGGATTCTATATTATCCTTGACTCCCTTTTTCTCTAATACACTGCGCTGTCTTGTGATCTTTCCAAGGAATATTGACCCTGATTCTCTCCTGTGTATGTCGCATGGTCTGAGGGTTGATATCAGAAACCCTCGACCAGAAGTGACAACATAAGTTTTTTTCAGTTATCAAGCGGCTGATTGGGTATGTATGTATTATCATGCGTACAGGCTGCACCAATAAAGCTAGAAAGATGAATACGTTTCTAATGTGGGGTCCGATTTGCTATGTAGATTTATGCTAAATTGGTTCACTCAATTTGTGTTCGGGGACTAAGGGCAATAAAAGTGAGGTATTGATTGATCAGCACTTTTTAATTTTTTTAATTGATCACCCAAACATGGTATGCTGCCTAAAGACATTGATTGCATGATTGTTTCTATTGAATAACTAACAAAACCTGGTTTGGTTACGTTCCATGTTTCAGCTCTACAAGTGACTATCAGGAGGATGCATTGGTTTTATACTCTTCTTTGAAAAACTATTAGGGATTTTCTCACGAAAGAATAATGCTCAACCTCACAAGGAGAGACTAGAAGACAGCACAAATCATCTGGGAGAAAACAGGAGTCCGAGATATCGTAGAATCTAATAAAAAACTTAAATATTAACGGGCTGGCCACGTTGCGAGAATGACAGACAACCGGTGGACATTATGACTCACATCATGAATCCTCTAAGACCACATGTGCAACTGCGGCCGGCAGAGTACGAGATGGAGAGACGATCTAAACAAAGTCAGAGAGTATTGGCTCCGCGACATCCAAGATAGAGAAGTGTGGCAAATCCTGGGGAAGGTCATTGTCCAACGATGGACATTGAGAGACTGATGATGATGATGAAGGTTGAGGTTGCACTACTGAAGGCTTGCTAACCTAGTGTGTTCGGCTGATTTCTTCTCCTCTCGAGGATCTCATGGAGATTCATTGTCTTAGGTAGATGAAGTGGTTTCATGCAAATTTGAGTTAAGAAGACTAAATAACAGTTAAGAACCAGCCATTTCTGAGTAATGATAAAAAAACAAAAGTAAATAGATACTTATGTATATTTATAAAGAATTAGATTTTATGAATAACACAGACGTTAAAGAGATTTGTTTCCTGGAAAACTAATAAAATGAATAGAAATATTTAGGAAACAATGAATTTTCAAGAATAAGACGCCGAGAAAATAACTTTCGGATTAATTTCAAAGATTATAATTTTGAAAATTGTTTTCGAAGTAATTCAAATGACGCATTCAGAATTGTCAAAACCCCAAGGAAAAGGAAATTCATTAGATGTAGATTGAAAATTTACAATATATATATATATATGTATATATTGCAAATGATATTCATTAGCTCTCAAATAAGAAAAATTTGAAATATACATGGTCTTCTATCTTTATTTATCACTAAATACATACATACATATATATATATATATATATATATATATATATATATATATATATATATATATATTCTTGTGATTGTATTTGTAAAATACCTGTCATAAGTATTTGAATGAATAGCTATTTTACTTCTAATTGCTTTAGCTTGTGACTTAAAAATGGGGACAATTAGCCAGAAGATATATTTTGCAATCAACATAAGGCATTCATTTAGTCATGTATTGTGGTTATAAATGCTCAAATTGCAAAAAAGGGTTGTTGTCAATAGAATCGAACTGTTGTATGATAAAAGCAGGTTTTTTGTAAGGTAAATTTGATTCACCACTCCTTAATATTCATGATGGCCCAAGCAATCTCAGGAAATAAAAATAGATTTTGTGCTCGTTCAAATACTTATGGGCGATAATTTTTTTTATCATCGATAATTTCTATCTATATCTAAATATCTATTTATCTATCCATCTGTTTATCTACATCTCTTTACCTATCTCTATAGCATTGTGTTGATCGCTGTTTCTCCCTTTCTCTCTCAGTAAATAAAGCGGATAATATATTTTCAATTTGTGAAAATACAAAGAGAACGGAATACAAAACAGATTTTATCTGCTGTAGATGTTAATCTTGTAATTCTTATCTTTTATATTTTTTGTTTTCATAATTACAGGAAAAAACATATTGTCGATTATTCATGTGTGCGTGAGCACAAAATGTTAACATACAACGGGTATATATATATATATATCTATATATATATATATATATATATATATATATATCCTTGTAATTCTTATCTATCTATCTATCTATCTATCTATCTATATATATATATATATATATCAATGCTCTTCTATAGGGACAATAGAGCACTCTGGTGGATGGGGCATCTATGTGCAAATAAATATATATCGCTTAAATTCAGCCTTACTGACTGTGCAGTTCCGTAGCACAGAGATAGGATATCAGTCTGAAGGGAAGGTTTCAATCCTACCTCGCAGTACTGGATGGGTTAATGGAAAGTCTATAGCCACACCGAAGAGATGTAATACATCAAAACAGCAGTCTGTGGATGACACACACACACACACACACACACATATATATATATATATATATATATATATATATATATATATATATATATTGCTCAATATTGAATAATGCTTAAATAGAGTGATGGATATTTACAGCTCCTGTTGTAACTGATCAGTTTCACGTAGTCACAGCATAACTGTTCTTTCTCAGTTTTTCTTTTGCCTTTCTATACCAATAAGGTTAAGCTTTCATGGTATGTGTGTTTCCATGTATACATATGTTATTAAGAAATGAATATATGGTCCGTCATAATTATTATAAATTGGGTCATATAATATGAAACTCTATGATCTGCAATGATCTCCCATGATTAAACGGTGAATGCGTCATTAGAACTAGACAATGTAAATAGAATAAACAATTACTTTTCTTGGAACTGATCAGTTTCATGCAGTCACTGCGATCAACGGACAACTGTTTTTCTCTGTTTTTCTCTTATCTTTATATTTAGAGCTGCTGCAAGAATCGAAGGGTAGCCGCTTCAACCCGACGTTGCTATTACCATTGAGCTTAACAGCAGCTGGTCTGTTTAGTTCAATGGTAGGTTCGATTCTTGCAGCAGCCCAACTTTCTTTAATTGTTTATTCCATTCATGTTGTCGAGACTAAATGATACATTCCCTCATATAATTATGGGAGATCATTTCAAATAGTTTCGATGTAATATAACATAATTTATAATTTAATACAGATGATTTCACCAAGAGACGATAAATATATTGTACCATAATAACAGAGTATAAGTGAAACAGGGAAAAGCACTGAAGAAAATTACATAAATTGTATCGACAGATATTGGGAAATAAGTAACTGAAGAGACACAGATTTTTTTTTCTAAAAAGTATTCTTAATGTTGGGTGTTTAAAGCTGTAAAGCTCTCTAGATTATATATATATATATATATATATATATATATATATAGTATATATAGTATATTTGGTACAATTCAGGCTAGTAGTATGATATATCAATAATATACAGCCACTTCTGAAATGTATTGGATTTATATCATACAGTGCTCGATACATACAATATAATATTTACTCATGGAGTTGAGTTATTTTAGAGTAGAACTGGAAATAAATAGTAGATTGTGAATTCGCTACACAAACTAGATTATGTTTCTGCCCTCTCTAGGCCTCTTCAGGCGAATTTGCCTGATGAGGCCAAGAGAGGGCTGAAACATGAGCTAGTCTTTATAGCGAATCCACAATCTACTATTTACATATATATATATATATATATATATATATATATATATATATATATATATATATATATATATATATATATATAAGGTTTTGTAATCATTTTTTTCTCGTCCATTCGCAATACATCTGTCAAACTCCAATATTATTGAAGTTGACTTCATTTTTCTATTGGAGTTGAGTTTGACCCTTCAGTAGCCAGACCTCTTCAAATCCAATTGTTGATATTTCTCACCACAACTGTTTTTCCACGATACCTTGCAGTTATGGACGTCTGATGGGTGGCAAGAACAACCAAAGACGAGATAGATCTAAAGTTGGAACTTGATAGACAATTAATCATCATGGAGAACAGTTGTGAAAGGATTATGAGAGCCCTACAAATGATTCTCATATAAAAAGATTGTATCATCATTTGCTGGTCACAGGGTTGCCGCTAAGATATATTTTTCGAATATATCCTTTTGGCTCATACACCCTGCAGATATATCATCTCTATCGCTGAAAAGTGGTAGCGGACACTTATGCCTCTGGCCCTTGTCAAGCGTCTGTTATATTTTAGAATTTCAAACATTGCTCAGAGGGTGTATGCGCTTCTTTTCTTATACACACCCCATCCGCCTTGGAGGTCTTGGAACTGCCTTATTCTTAGCAATGCATTGAACAAGTGATCTTCCATTGAGATGGGATAATCCAAATTTTTAAATCTCTTTTTTTACAATGTATCCTCACAGTAAACATCATAGGATATAGCTGTTCCCCAATATCATTAGAGTTGATGAATGGTTTGACATTTTGAATAAATCCTCTGATATGATGGATCACATAAACAACTAACAGCTTGATAATATAACATAAGTTTTTGTCTGTTTGTCTGTCTGTCTGTCTCTCTTATGCACACACACGCACACACAAATATATAGTACCATGAATATATGATTCTCACAAACAGATATATAGTCTCATATAATATGATTCTTTATCCCTTCTTTCATACATACAAAAACACCCATCAACTCACACCCCCAAACTCTCACATACACAGTCACACTCACCAAGCATACACATGCATGCACATACATGCGCACACACTTGTACAGTCTAATGTACACGTGACCCTGCGAACCGATTTGCACTTCTAGAATAAAAAAAGAACTCTTTGGAATATTCAATTACATGTACGAAGGCGTAAATTAAATAAAATTACAAATTGTGTTTTCGATAATTTTACAAAAGGATTTGTCAAAATCATTTATAATAAAGATAATGAGAAATATCGACTATTTAATTACCGTTGCATATTCCGTCACGTGATGTGACCCATCATTGGTGAATCGCTTCCTCTAAAAGAGTCGGGGTGCAAGGTATCCTTACATATGATATTTAGCTATGTGCCTTTGTCGTCTGTCACGCTTACGTCATCAGTGACGTCTTCGGACGATACTTAGCAAAAATAAATCTTCTACGCTAAACTTGATGAATTATAACTTTACTTAATTTTTCATCATCATCATCATCATCATCATCATCATCATCATAATCATCATCAGTATTTTAACGTCCGTTGGATATATACCTTCGCCTGGATTCACCACACTTCTCTATCATGGGCGTCACGGAGCCAGTATTTTCTGAACTTGTCTAGCTCGTCTCTCCATCTAATATTCTGCCGGCCTTGGTTGCGCATGTGATCTTGGGGGATCCATGTCGTGAGTTGCGATGTCCATCGATGGTCCGCCGTTCTCGCAACATGGCCAGCCCACTGCCATTTGAGATTTTTAATGGATTCTATGATGTCACTGACTCCGGTCTTTTACCAGATGTACTGTGCTGTCTTGTGGTCTCTCCATATGAGGTTTGGTATAATTTCCCCATGTGCACGTTGCATGGTTCTCAATTTGTGGATCAATCTCTAGGTTCCATGTTTCGACTCCATAAGTGACTATCGGGAGGAGGCATCGGTTATACACTCTTCTTTTTAAGATTAATGGGATCTTCTTATTTTTGAAGGTTGAGCTTGCTCTGCCAAAAGCTGGCCATCTTAGTGTGATTTTTCGCTTGATTTCTTCTTCTTTTGAGGGTCTCATGGAGATTTGTTGTCCTAGATAGATGTAGTGATCTCCAGCTCTGTGTCCTCGATTTTGATCTTAGTGTTTTTAAAGTTTTGTTAAATATTCAGTATACATCGAGCATAAGCAAGAAAATGCCGTTCAACATGATGTTTTTGATATTTCGTAAGTAAAATTCAATCGCAAAATTAATTAATCATTGCCGTCATTTTCATGGCACGGAATAAACTAGTGTTATATTGAGCTGAACCAGAAGTAATCATTTTTCTAAACTTTCTAAACCATATGAGGTGCTATAACTCACATGATCAGAGGCGGTCGGTCAATCGTGACAAAGAGAGCTTATATTTCGTCTTTCCTCTATTTTTCTCATTATTGCACCATCCAACGTTCTGAGTAAACATGTTACTGCAACCAACACAAAAGAAAAGAACCTTTTCGATTACGTTGACTACAAAATATACATATGCGCACTGACATTACTGTACTCCTTTCTATTTTTTGTATATAACGACTTCTCAACCCCCAACTCGTAAAACCATTCTCTTTACTTTTTATATATTTATCAAAAACCACCAAACTAAACTGTTACCAAAATAGTTCAAATAAGTTTTGTCAGTCTTTTTAGTTGGTTTGGATGAGTGGCCTTATATTAATGGATGTATCATGTGTACAGACCGGGAAACAGGGCTGATATCGTCAAGATATATTCTGTCTATGGGAATTTTTTGAGTCTTTATGAGGTGTAAGCTTATGCTAAATTTATCGTGCAAGCATTCATGCGTGTTTCTTAAAATCCAGACTTCCAAAGTGATCACTGTACAACAAAATGCAAGTGAAGTAAATTATTCATTGATGTCTTCTCTTTCAATTTGTTAATTGATCACCACTAACATAAATTTGAGTGTACTTAATTCTATCTTGCTCTGTTCATAAAAGTAAGTCTGTTTTTATCTAAACGTCTTCTCCCCGTCCTGGCACTGAGCGATGGTTAACAAGCTTATATGATATACACAAGTAATTTCGAACAGCAACGTTACTAAAAAAGAGATTATACTGAAAAAAAATCACATTCAGACACATATATACACGGACGGGTCAATAAGTCCATAGCTGAATTTTGATTTGAATTTTCAATCATAGACTTATACTTGGCAGGAACGTCTCCGTTCACTTCTTGTCTCAATAGGCCTTGGCCGCCTGATGCCTTGTCGGTGGTTGGTGATTGTTCCGTACTCAGACCACTGCCGATATGTACTCAACACAACTGAAAATTTGCACCTCACAAGCCATGACTTCGGAAATGTTCTGACGTAGTCTTTTGGCCATAACACTTTCGCTTTTATCCAAGTAACTCGTCTAATTGTCCATAGATGCAGCATTTAACACATCAAAATAAGTACTCCAGGCTGGCTTACCGTCTTGTAGACATCTGACACTAATAAGCGCAGTTGTTACGAGGCAGTAGCTGTTATTCTTGTCTCATGTCATTGGCCATAATATCAGGGTGTTAGGAAAGTAATTACGTATTTTCGTGTTCAGAAAGTAATTAAGTATTTCGCTGTAATGAGTTATAAGCTAAACAAGACAAGATCAGGGTCAAATGGTACAAAACGACGTCTGGATTTAGTTAATCATCTCTTCTATCCGGCAGTGTGTTTATGGTGTATAATAAAGTTTAACCTCATCGAGGATAGAGACTTTGAAGAGCAACTTATCCACCATTACTTTCTTTATGGATTTCGAATCAGTAATACTGTTATGCAGGCAATGAGAAAAATTTGTGAAGTGTATCCTGATGCAGTGAAGTCTCGTAAATGTCAGCGGTGGCTTCAAAGGTTTTAAAACGGCGATTGTAATTTCAAAATATGTAATTACATCCCAACCAACTTATATTTTAGATCAATGCAGTATATTTACAAACATATGTATGTACATGTTTATGTGTAAATATATATGCGTAAATTTATATGTGTACATATGTTTCTCTCACTATCTCTTTCATTCTCTCTCTCCCTCTGTCTGTTTGCCTGTCTCTCTCTCTATACATATATGAATACGTTAAATTATTAAAAAATCTCTTTGAAATGACCTTCTGCTGTTACACGAATAATGGGTCCCTCGGCACAGACCGCGTTAATGTAATAAACAATTGAAGAGTAATGGCGCCATTTGTTCACCAGTTGTGTACGTATGTGTGTGCACGTTTAAGTGGCCAGGAGAACTGGACACACAAACCCACGCGTACATATAGACGAACAACGAAAAATATCTGTACACCAGGTTGGTCTACGCTGATTTTTCGATATTTATGCTGTCTAGGCCAAATGATACATTCACCGGGTGATATCGGCAGATCATCTCCTTCAGGATTGAAAGCAGTTATTTGGGCCTTTAAGTTATCCGCAGCTGTTTAGCTCAATGGTAACGTCATAAACAGTCATGTTTTAAGATATAGATGTATATGATCCGACAGAATAATCATAAATTGTGTTATATAAAAACTTATTTAGGATGATCTCCTGTCATTACATGGTTAATGTATCATTCACCTTTGAGAACGTAAATAGAATAAGCAATTAAAGAAAATGGGGCTACTGCAGGAATCGAACCTACGACTGGTAGGGTAGTTGCCTCAACGTAGCGATTCCCTTACCATTGATATATATATATATATATATATATATATATATATATATATATATATATATATATATATATATATATATATATATAATGCAAATCAGGAATGTGATGCAATACAATATAATAAAATACAATATCTGATGTGCGATGAGTTTATTTCATAAAGTGCTCGATACATTCAACATTCAATATTAAGCTGATCTAGAGAAGAGCTTAAGATATGATGAAGTTAGAATTCGCTTCACAAGCACGTTTAAAATTTTGCTCTGTATGGGCTTCTTCGGGCGAAATTTTGCTCTCAGATTTCGCCTGAAGGAGCCCGAACTGGGCAGAAACATGGACGTATTTGTGTAGCGAATCCTTACTCCATTATATATATACACACACACACACACACACACACACATACATATATATATATATATATATATATATATATATATCATGTCTGTTCAAATAATATTTCTCTTTACAGAATGTTTTGTCTAGGTTATTGTTATCTCAATCAAAATATAGTGAAAATTACAGCTTTCAGTGTAAATTACTGTAAACATTATTACCAGCTTTGATGAAATGGTGAATGTTCTAACAAAAGGCGTTGAATCAATTAGGCAAAGACAATAACAATGTTGACGAACCAGACAAAACAGAATGAATGCCTTGATGACAGAGGAATTATCCATATATTTATATCCATCTATTCTTGTGCATGTTGGCATGTACATTGATTTGCATTACTACACTGGCATATGTAGGAATATTTCTATGTATGTTATCTAATGGCCTATGTAATGTCTCGACAGACAATGGAACCTTCCGTCCTGGGCGGAACGTATGGGTTGGATTACACCCGGCCTCGCAGATGAAGTCCTGAGGAAAGCAGAGAGCGATAAGCTTGGCTACATGAGTTGCCTGGAGGACATCGAATTGAGAGTCATAACATTAAAATGGGGCTCTGTTCTCTGGCTTGGAGTTCTTCTCCCAGACTGGATACCTTCCAAAAGCTTGAGAGCTCAATCTACCCGGCTATTTTACTTATAGCTTAAGACAGAATAGATGAATTCATGTCTTTCCCAATTCCATAAGTGCAATGTGAACACGAACAGCCTCCAGTGGACTTTGAACTCGTAGGCCGATCCTATTGTTACCGCTAAACCGATTGCACTTCCATGTATGTATTAATGAATGTGTATTCCAATATTTAAAATAAGTTCTCGGAATTGATTAAAGCATTACAGGTACAATGGGGCTACCATATGTTTAATGTAAATGCATTGCTAATGATTTGACTGGAGGAATTTATTAAGGGTCGACAGTTTAAAATGAAAGCGAATGACTTATTATATATAAATACACATATACTTACACACACACGCGCACACACACACACACACCACCCGCACACACGTATGCATAAATACAAATACATACACCCTTTGGAAAGAATGGTCAAATTCTTCGCTTGAATATGTTGGTAGAGAATCAACTAGAAGAAGTTTGTCTGAGTAATTAATATTTCTAAAGATAATATCATAAGTTTGCGTCATGAGTATAAATACAGTCTGAGATTAAATCCGGCACAACAGATTTAATATTCACATGGGTGAACACTCTACAGAAATGACATGAACAGCAAGTCACGTCTGTGGTTATACTTACTGAACCCCGATCGCTAAATACGTTTTCTAAAACCGTCCTTTACTGATTAATTTACAATGAAATAATTTATTTATTAGAATTTGTATTTATAAAATATCATTTGAGGATTTTTGTGAGGCGATCTCTTCTCAAGTTCATAAATTCTATTCTTGGAAAACTTATAGTTTAACGTGACGGCACAGACAAAACTGAATAGTTTACTCCTCAAAAATTGGTGAGGATTGTTCATCTTGTTGATAAGGTAGGAAAACAAACTTTTGATAGCAGACATATCCTCGAATTTACACTTTTGTCACGAGAATGAAAAGAGAAAAGGTCGTTGGACAAATGTGTCCTGGACAATTCTTTCCGGACAAATGCGTCTCGGTCATTCACATCCATGGACATTTTTGTGCGTTTTATGCAACCTGGATGTTTGGGGCTCAATTCAACTATACTTCAGATTAGAGACCATCGACACAAACTCCCTTTGTATGTTTCGTCAGTTTTCAGGTGAGTCTGTCCGTCTATCTTTGTTTTTGCTTTTCGGAAATTCCCCCTAATTTTAATTGGGGGGCTCAATTTACGACGTGAGTTTATACTAAATTGGTCTCCTAGCTTCTTCCATGCTGCATGTTCTTTTTTTTGAAAATTCGGACTTTTCTTTTCAAAAGGCGAGAAAAAGTGACTTATTCATTGGTCAGCTTTTTTCTCTCTTTTTTTCAATGATCACCCCAATACAGCATGCTGCCAAAAGAATGTGTTCACATGACAATTTGTACTTAGTGACTAACCAGATTTGTAATATTTAAATTTCATTTTTAAATGGAGGAAAGAGAATAAAAGAAATAAATGTGGAGAGATCAGGAAAACAATAAACACATTAATCTCAAGAGTGAATGAAGGCAGAAGAAACTCTTCATCACAGTCAATAATTAAACAACCGTAGCGTCAGATTTTTAGAGTCGGGTAAAATAATTTTCCCAAAGAACAAATATGGTCAGAATAAGTTCTATCAATGACATCACTATCGTTTTCCACCGGTGAACATATAAAATAGAATAAACATCTAGAAATATCTAAATTCTCAAGAATCTAGATGTAAAAACAAAGCTGTCAAAATAATGCCCCCAAAAGGTTAAAATGATTTTTTCAAATAACCCACATAAAAAAAATATAAAAAAGATCAAATCCGAAACAAAATGTCTTTAGAAGGGGTCTAGGGGCGTACTGATGCCAGTTATCAAGTTCGTGGACAAAACATTATTGCCAGTAGCGCCGTAACACGAACACACACATAAACAGAGAAATACATGCACATATAAAATTGGTAGAACCCATTGCCATCTTTGTTGGCTACGGTTGTTCAACAAGCTTGGCTTCGCTAGGTTCAAAATCTGTTGCTTCCCAAGAGGTAAACAAAACAGAAATCATTTTTCCATACAATATTATTCCAATACTTCATGTTTCATATATAGGAAGTACTAATAAAGGAGTTGAAACGTGACGCATAGTTTTAGAATTATATCGTATGGGAAAATGAATTTTGTTTATTTCGCTCTCTCCCTCTGTGCAAAGCGTGATGTATTTAAGCAAAGAAAAGTTTTCTAAATTTTAAAACAAGCATAAAATCTCTATTTACGTCTTCCATACATAAAAACATTATCCTAAAGAGATATTTAAAGCTTTACACGGGCGGAAAAGAATAAAAAGTGGAAGTCCCTGGTAGGCAATTTTTATCGTAAGATTTATTATTAGTTAACAAGAATACTTCGAAAGTTAAGCTTATGGTAAGAAATAGTCATGAGAAATAAGAAATAATGATTTAGAATACCCCCAGCGAATAAAGTCAAATGAAAAATATCTTTATTTACATTTTAATTTCTTATTTCGTTTACATGCTTTGTTTTTTAATAAACAAGGTATGTTTAGCCACCCTCTCAAATCAAAATAAGTAGAAGTTTTTTCTAAAAATCTTTTATAGCCGTAACCGTAAAAATGGAAAAAAATTGTTAGTATCAATAATTTTTTTATTTTATGGAAAATAGTAATGAATCATAAACTTACATAAAGAGTTGTGAAGAACCTCAAATATTTTACTTTAATTCGTACTGAAACAATTCACCTCAAAGTGACCTGTGAAGGTGAATCTGTCAGTTTTTACGAACGTCACTTTTTCATTGCTATTCGTGCATGACGTCACTGGTTTTCGGTCCGGTCATTGTCAATTGATGTTGCATTGTAAAATCAACTAGTGGCAATTCGACAGAAAGTCTTTCCCTTTCTACCTAACGAAATGCTAACGTCCATAATTTCCAATAACGGATGCATAAAAATACCATAAAGCAAGCCTGGCTGCTGCAAGGCCAAACTTCTACTTCTAAAAACTCCACTTTTAACTCCGACTTGGACTAGGTTATGGAAATACTTATCCATTTTTTTTTTTTGCTTAAAAATAACATAAACGTTCGGCCTTTTTCGTCAGACATCACTGGAAAAACGAAAACCCTAATCCTTAACCCTATCCTTGAACCTAACCCCTGATCCCAAACAAGGGGGAGGGCAGTCGTGGTTTCAAATGAAATAAACCCTAAAAATGAATTTCCTCTGAGTTTTTGAGATATTGTATGGATAAACATGAAAGAATGCATTCATGCAGGAAAATATTTACCAACAGAGAAAAAATTCCTGGATCAACCCCCAATTTAACTAATTTCTTTTTCACCTCATGGTTTCCCCTTCCAGAAAGTTATTGAATTTCAATGAGAACTTTTGGAGATATCATGTGGGCAGACATATAGCTACGATGTAAAATAAGTTATTGGAAAATATCCTGGATTGTCCCCAACGCTGACAAATTATCCAGTAGCTCCTTATCCATCTTTCTGAAAAATTTCGTTGAAATTCAATGAGAAGTTTTGGAGTTATTGTGTTGACAAACAATTAGTCAGACAAACGAGGGAATATATATACCTTTCTCGTCAACTGAAGTAAGTCTTTGATCGGCTCCAAAAGTAGATAAATTTTTTCTAAGACCATGACCCACCTTCCCACAAATTGCCATTGAATTTAATTGAGAACCTTTAGAGATATCGTCTGGGCAAGTTGTTAAATGACACCATGAGTGAATACATATACCTCTCCCAACTCTTTTGAAAGAGGCAAACGAGAAAAAATGGCGGCTCTGAAAGGCTTGGCACGAGGGACTACATTTTAAAAGCAAATAAATCTGGAATTCAAAAGCCTGGATGAATAGTTAAAATTGTAAACCGATTCAGAATTGCATTAAGGTTTTAAATTTATAATTCAAAAATTGAAAGCTCTTTATTTCCGCTTTTAAAAATTGTATTAACTAAACATTAAAGACTTACATATGCAAAACATGAGAAACCCTTAAAACACCCTTATGGACACATACTAACGTGTCCTTGCCCATTAGCTGAGATTAGAGCAGCTCATTTACCGTGCTCTCAATATAGTAGTAACTCTGAATAAACAGGAGGGTAAAAAAACTGAACAGTTGGCCCCCTCCGTAGATAATGGGCTTTCCCTCTTGAAGCTACGGCTATAGAAATCTAGAAACAAGAACCGAAAGTTCAATGAAACGTCCACGCTGGAAATTCAAACGCCATTAATTTCAGATCACGTGATACCGTGTTGGACATGATTTTGGATGAGAAGCATCTTATCAAGGAAAACCTTCTTATCAAGTTTCAAGTAAATCTGACTTGAAACAGCCAAGAAAATCAATCAAAAAATAAAGTTTAAACGCCATTATTGACAGATTACATGATCCTGGGTACAAGATCTTTTGGGCTATGAAAATTTTGCCAAAAGTCACATTTCTATCGAGTTTTTTGAAAATTTAAAGCAGTCCCTTTCAAAGTTCACTCTCATCTGTGGAACTATTGTCTCAAAGAAGTCTGGGTGAACCAAACTCCACGTCTTGCTCGGGATGTGTTGCTCCGGGGCTTTCTGATCCCCAAAACTGAGCTGAACACACATACAGCACTTGAAGATAGAACAGACGATAACCACACGCTACATATTTTAGTGTATTCCAAAACAGGGGCGTAGATTGAAACTTTGGGGTTCCCAAGGAGCCAAGCCTAACGATTAAAGCAGTAAGTCCTAGCCAAGGAGTTACAAAAGAAATAATGGGATTCTGAGAGTAGACCATTCAAAAGGTAATGATGTAGTAAGAGATTTGAGGGCCCAGCGGATAAGCTTGTCTCTATAAGGATCAACCTCCGACATATAGCGAGGTTTGCTTGTTATTGTGAAATACCAGTAGAAAAGGTAGTAGGCGAACTACTATTTACAAAGATTGCGGCGGCGTCCATCCATTGCATTTTGAATAATTCCCCTCACTCCTTCCCCTAGTCACGCCCCACATACTGGTGTAGTTCAAAAGAGATATTCGATTAGGATGAAATTGACAAATTGATTTCAGCTGAGTTGCCCGACCCTGATAAAGATCGTGGTCTGGTTGAGTTCATTAAGACAAATATGGTGCATCGTCGTCGTTGTGTATTCTATATTCACGAAGTCCACGCATAAAACTTAGCAAACGTACTAAGAATCATCTCCATCGATTCTATGGTCTTCTGTTGAACCAAACTGTATGTACACTGTGAATACTGAAGCAGAATATACTTGATATTTACTAAATTTAGCTTAGTTTGACACAAGGTCACTGCAGTGGGGCACTCAGTAAGAATAATATTTATTGCAGCAGCCATGTTCAGCATCACAAACTTGTTAAACAAAGGTTTTCATGAAATTACTAAAACGTTCAAGGGTTTCACAAACAATGAAATGATGGCTTTAAAGTTTGTGATACCGACTATTTCTACTGTACTGTATTCAATCCTCACTGCTGCCGAACTATACTAGCCTTGTGTCAAACTAATCAGCATATACCCTGTAAATACTGAAGCAGAATACACTAGATATTTATTAAGTTTATCATTAGTTTCACAATCTTACAGTAACACACAAATACAGTCAAGGCAGTGGTGAACTAACCAAAAATTATAAATTATTTTGCTCCAATACACCGTCTGACGTATTCGTGCATGTGGTATGTGGATCTGTTTGTTTAATGTTTATAGATTTTTGCAGTCCGTCCAGCGCAGTTGTTTATCCGAGCATGCGCAGATCAACCCCGACGTTCCAGACGCCATGATTCAAGTTGGATGCGAAACAAAAAAAATAAAGTCAACAAACAAATAAACAAAGAAATCAAATAAAGAACACTTCTGGGTAGTTACTCAATAAAAACAGTCATGCTACTGATGTCTTTTGGCAGCATGCCGTTTTGGGGGTGAAAAATAAAAAAAAATAATGAAAAAGTGGTGATTAACGGATCAGTCACTTATTTCGCCATTTTGCAGGTGGTGATGATTAAAAAAATGTCCAGTTTTTAAAAAATAGTAAGTGTGAATGCTATCGAATAGAAACCAAAGAAATAATTTAGTATAAACTTACTATAAAAACATAATTGAGGTTGTTAAAAAGCAAACAAACCAAAAACGTTTTCTCTAGACATAACGGAGAGTAAAGATTTGAGACGCTAGCACTCTAGCTCTTTCAGTGCGGCCTATAAGTATGTTACATAGCCAGCCAGCCAGCCAGTCAGTCAGTCAGTCAGCCATGATCACTTGAAAGCTGAAGAAACGTTTGTTGACAGTTTTGTTGACAGTTCCTGTTGATGGTTTCTAATAAACAAATAAATAACAAAGAAATGCATGTTTTGCCAAAATAAAGAAATAACAAACATTGGGAGGGGTGATAAAAGCAGCGTGAATAAAGGAATTTAGTGGGTATCAAAAGAGTGTACACAAAATGTTGGCCACTTTTGTTTTGTTTATTGAGTTTGGTATAGAGGGAAGAGAATCTAGTCAAAGAGTATGTTAACACATACACACACACACAAACACACAGTACACATATATCACATATATATCATATAAAGAGTTTAATATATATATATATATATATATATATATATATATATATATATATATATATATATATATATATATATATGATTATGTACAAGGTATGCCCAGAAAGTTTCCAGTTACCAAACATGAACGAAAAAAAATAGTCTGTCTCGATCAATAGCGCCTTAGTCTTCTCCTGATTCGCCCCTTTCCCGGTATTCACACGCTTATCCGAGCCTCTGTAGCACCCCTTCCACTTTCAAAAACATTGTAAAGGCTCTTTGGGGATCTACTGCCTTGTTGTGTTTACCTTGATCTCGTCCAGGGTCTCAAGTCTCATCCTTTTCATCTACAGAAAAACTTTCACGGAGTCAAATCTTTATATTAGGTGTATGTTTATTAGTAAAGGCATTCGAAACCTTGGTGATTCAATGTTCTGACAAAAAAAAATGTGTGAGACATTGACAAACGACAGCATGGGTCATGGTGAATGCAATGGTAACTTTTTTGACTACTGAATAACCCTAAGGGAGAGTTTTTGTTCTTACATTTACAATGAGGTATCCCCTGATTGGTTACAAAGTAGCATTAACGCTACGTCACCGATTCTTGAGATATTCAGAATAGTTGGGCACTTTTCAATCGGATCTTGTAACTGCCCCATCGGCCTGCTGTGGTTAACAAGATTTTATTTTTTTTACCAGAGCATTTATCAGTGTTTGGGCCAAAGTATAACCAGATCTAGCAGGAGGCAGACTGATTTTAAAGAACCCTCAAGGCTGATAGAAGATAAAATCTAAGCCTCAATCTCATCGTCCCTCTTTCCACGATTATTCGACGTTTTTAAGTAGGTCTGGCTGACTATGTATGTATAATGCGTACATGCTGCATCGGTGCGGCTAAAGGGCTGAAATTACCAATATTCACTCATTATGTCTAGAGAAAATAAGTTTTTTTTCAAAATACTTTCCCTGAATTAGGTTATTAATTAATTTGTAAACTGAGTTTATGATCACGTTAGTATGTTTCCGCCTATATTTTAAAAAATTCGGGCTTTTTTTAAAGTGATCACTGTCCCCAAAAGAGACAGAAGGAACTTATCCATTGATAATGATTTTTTTCCATTTTTTAAATTGATCACCCCAACATGGCATGCTGCCAAAATCCGTTGGTTTCTATTGATTGACTAATCAGACCTGGTCTTATTATCTTTAGTAATATCATTCTGATTATTTTTAGGCTGATGAAGGATTTCCAACCATTGCTTTTGACTAGTATTTTTTTTCATATTCCAGCTTTTTATTGCAACTCGCTCAGACCATCAGTCTACGGAAAGGAGTAAAGAGTGCAGTAATAAAACCGTTGGCTTGCTTGCTAGCTTACAAGAACAGACAGAGATGGATATCGAATTACCGTAGCCCAATAAATGACCTGCCCGACAAACCAGACAAATGGATTACAGATTATTCTCTCTCTGCTCGTCTCTATCCGTATGTGCGTATACTTGTGTGTCAGGGTGCTCCTGGTTACATTTTGGGGGCTCCAAATTAAAATATTTACATGAGTACACCACTAAGCAGCACCTGAAAATGTTTTTTATTTTATTTGAGGGGTCTCTACGGCCATTTTGGACCAACAATACCCAAATCTTGTGCTGGTATTTTTAAAGATAATTTCAGATGAAAGATATTTTTTTCTAGATAATCTGTTTATATAATTAGTTCTTGTACAAGTGACTCATTTATGCAAGGTACGGATACTTTGATATGAATTTTACCTCGGTTAGTTCGTCACAAAGTCGAATACTTGGGATAGCAGCATAGGAAGATTATGTAGCAGCAATCTTCTAAGTGAGAACGGACTGCTTGGTTGTCTCCTTTGAAAAACAGATGAAAGGCCGGATATATGTCTGGAAAGATCGATTTATTGATTAACAGAAAAAAGAGCGAGAAGCAGCAGGTCAACTGATGGTAATTGATAGACACGAACATATATATATATGCTAACATCCCCCCCACATATATATATATATATATATATATATATATATATATATATATATATATATATATATATATATATATATAAAACATGTTGATCTTATAAGAACATATAAATATTTATATTTGTAATGGACTATAAATTCGCAGTACAAATATGTGTGTATATACGTGCGTGTGGGTATTGTAAAGTCTATTTGTATTGTCTATAAAGTGTGATATATCATACAAATATACGTGTATACATGAGTAAGTTTACAAGTAAATTCGAGAAAAAACAGGAGCATATCTGTGAAAGAATTCTTTATATATATATATATATATATATATATATATATATATATATATATATATACACACATATACATAACTTTGGAAAACTCACACAACATCCTAAATCAAAGAAATGAATTAGTCACTAAATGTAGACACAAAGGCAAATTTACACTGGGATCTTTTAAACTAAATTAATTAGATGAAATTTGGGGAATATATGCAAACGAAATTTATTTGTTGGATATAAGTAACTAAAGGCAAAACAGAATAAAGAATCAAACAGTAAAGAATTTATACTAATAAAAATTAAGTACGGTGAAATATAATAATATATCAAAAACATCAATGTACAAGAGAAAGAAATATAAACAATATAAACTTTATAATAAATTGGTCCAGAATGTATATTTTTGTTTTTCGAAAGCTCTATGAACGATAAGTGAAAAGAGAAAGGCGTTTGATTTTCGCTTAAAGTTTAACGTTAAAACATCAAAAGTAACCGATGAGATTCAGTATAAATCAGTAACGTGTGTGTGCTTCTCGAACTTCTACCTTTGCAGTTTGTAAGAGCGGAGCCGCGTATAGACGGCTTCCAGGTGGACGTGGATTCGATCCCTGCACAATGCTCATTTCTTCTTTTAATTATGCGATCTTGGGTTGCTCGATGTGCTATTCAGTAACACCATTGTAATGCAATATATAGTTTCTATCAAAATGTCTTGATAATTATCACACAGAAACACACGCACACACGCACAAAAACATATATATATATTTCGATAGCAATTTTCCCCTGAACCATATTTTGTTGAAAATGACAGACACATTTTGTCGGGCAGACATTTTATTTAGTTTTTCATGTCTGCAAATCAATTGTTTAGTTTTATGGTCACAGGAAACTGTCCGAAGTTTTAATGTTAATCTCTTCCCCAGCCATTGTGTCCTCTTTCAGTCATTTTGAAGGAGTATTTTCAATAATTATTGTGAAGTCCAAAGAAAAGAATAGAACGGAGAGACAGACAATGGAAGAGATAGATATGAACAGAGAGAGAGAGAGAGAGAGAGAGAGAGAGAGAGAGAGAGAGAGAGAGAGAGAGGTATGGATAAATAGATTGGTAGATAAATATGAATATACAGACAGATAGAGAGAGAGAGAGAGATATAAGTCGATGTGAACAGAAAGATATACATAAAAAGACAAATAGATGTGAACTGAGATAGATTCATCATCATCATCATCATCATCATCATCATTCTTTCAACGTCCGTTGTTGGACATAGACCTTCCCCAGGATTCGCCACACTTCTTTATCATGGGTGTCGGAGAGCCAGTACTTCCTGAATTCGTCTAGCTCGTGTCTCCATCTAATATTCTGCCGGACCCAATGGCGCATGTGATCTCTTTGGATCCATTTCGTGAGTCGCAATGTCCATCGATTGTCCGCCATTCTTGCAACATGGCCAGCCCATTGCCATTTGAGATCTTTAATAGATTTTTAATGAATAAACGGATATAAATCGATCGATAGATGGATAGGAACAGACTGGCATATATATATATATATATATATATATATATATATATATATATATATATATATATATATATATTGGTGGATAGGAAGACAGATAGGAAGACAGATCGATAGATTAGAAGAGATTGATATATATATATATATATATATATATATATATATATATATATATATATAAAGACAGGAAGACAAACGGATAGATAGGCAAGTTGAACAGAATAAGATATACAGAATTAGGTATGAGATTGATACATACGAACAGAAATATATAGGAAGATATATATTTATATATATAGATAGATATTGACATATCGAGATATAAAAATTTATAGATATATATGCACTGATGGATATAAACAGGGTGCAATTGATAGATTGATAGAGAGATAGATGTATTCTAGTACGCACACCGACGCACGCCTACGCACACAAACACCTACGCACACGATCACCCATCCCCACTCATGCACGTACGCATGTGGGTACCCAGTCACCTCAATACACTCACATAAACATACATGTACACATGTATTTATATATACGTATATATTTGTATACGTATGCGTATAAGCAAACCGAGATAGATGATAAATGGAGAGAACAAAACAAATAAAGAAAGAAAATAGATAGATAGATCAAAATGAACCTATGTAGAATGATATAACGCTATTGATTGACGGGTTATTTAGGCAGAAAGTGGAAATAATCGAATTATCCATGGAACAGAGTTAGAAAAATCGATCATTGCTTTCTCTTATGAAGAAGAGTCCAGAATAGAGACGTGAATTGAGTTGGACAGATCGATAGACCGCTTTGCACTAACAAGAATACATTTATTAATTGGGTGCTTGCCACAGAATTTTAACTTTCAAGCTTATCTCTAAAGCCATTGCCTAGAATTTTTACTGCCATTTGCCACTGAATCTCAGTTGCTCAGTTGTAACAAAGGTCGCACGTCAAACGAGAGACTCTCCGGCATAGAACGTCGTGAGTCTGATTCTCGACACAGATTTTCAACTCTCAAGCCGATCTCCAGAGGCATTGCCTGGAATTTTGGCTGGCGCCTGCCACCGAATTCCAGTAGTTCAATGAACAACGGTTGCCCGTTAAACGTTCCACCGAACAGCCTTGAGGTTTGTGAGTTCGATTCTCACCTGAAACTTATTCTGATTCCGATTCGCGTTAATTTATTCACTACCTGCGAGTGGGTACCCAGCTTGAGTTAGGTTGCAATAAAAGCAACAATAATTAAGATGAACCTAAATAGTGGCCAGAAATTAATGATTTTTTTTTCAATATTTCAAATCTGTGCCAGTGTCAGCTTCTTTTCCATGTATCATGTCTGATTTGGGGGTGGGTGATCATGCTCCGCCCCAGCTTCTCTTCTCGGTCGCTCCTAGAGATTCATGTCCCTTTACTATCTCTCTTTTTCACTCTGGATTACGGTCAGTTGATGCACCGCCCGTAAATGGTCGTCCTTACCGACCGTGGAAACAGTTCCGAAGAAACTGACCCTTTCACCTCATTGTCTTATATCTGTAAACTGCGTATTGTGAATATTGTCCTTGAGAGTAGCGATAGAATTTTCCCGCTCCTATCCATAGTATTTTAAGGGGGGGACACCATCTCTAATCAGCTCTCAGAGTTCATCCGCCCTTTGATAGGTCTTATTTTTAATCCTAAAGGTTGCCAGCTACACTACTTCTCGTCGGGGTCACTATTTGTTGTAATCTCGTGGTATCTTTTGAGGGGTCTACCACTTTTCCTCTTGTATCTGGCGTGTTATTGAATAACAAAATGAAACTTCGTAAAAGTGTCTCCGAAAACAGACAAAATGTACCTGAAGGATTTTTTTTTTTACTGGTAACGAAATAATTTTTTCACCTGATATTTACAATGATATCATGAAATAGTTGAAAACTGTAAGCGACATCACATCAAGCCAAAAACTTATGTGTCACGAATAAAAAAAAATATCCCCAATTTTCGATGAGAAATCTAATTTACAAAAGCGTTGGAAATATAATAAGTAAGGAAGTTTCTCAATTATTTGACACCAAATATGAAGTAAGGAACAAAATATGAACACATAATCGTCTGAAATGGAATGGGAAGACTTGTTCAGTCATCGACTATTCGACCATTGGACAAGTAGTACTGACCTAACCTAACAGAAACAGCTAAGGATTGTACATATCAACTTTAGATGCCTGCCGTGGAGTTGTGATTAACAACAAAAAGGGTATTAAAAGAGAAAGAACTTACAATTCAACACCCCTTTTGTATTCGGGTACCGTAGTGGAATGGGAACGTCAAGTGCGTTATTTCATTGGTACATGTTTTTTTCTTTTTATTCATCATTATTTTCTTGAGCAATTTATTGTATTCCACTTCAAGCT
>OY735241.1:11303559-11383559 GCA_963457665.1 Thysanoteuthis rhombus | reverse complement strand
GACCACTTGTTGCTCATCCATGAACTAGACCGATACCCATTTTGAATACAATTATAGGCACGAGTTACAGAGCTTGTGCTTGCTCAAATACTTCTGAGCAGTAACATCGTTTGTATATATATATATATATATATAAAAAAAACTACTGTTCACAAATATTTGTAAAAGCAAAAACTTTGTGTATCGGTCTCGTTGAAAGCTATTTAACTAGTTTTTCAAATAGGACCGTTAATTAGCCTTTTCAATGTTATTGATCGATTCTAAACAAGATTTTAGCAGGATAGAAAAATACTTGGTTTGATTCATTCAACAATTTAACTCCATTAAAGATATCTATCTATCTCAGTCTGTTCGTATCTATTTTCTTAAGTTAACATGACAATATATATATATATATATATATATATATATATATATATATATATATATATATATATATACGTGTGTGCATTTGTATTCTAATGTATCTACCAATCTATCGCAGTCTGTCTGTATATGTCTCCTCATATCTACCTCGTGCTTCATACATCTACGTATCTATCTATCCAATCTATTTATCAATCTCTGTATACCGAGAAATGATGATAATGATGGCGTATTTGACTGAGTCACCAGGTGTGTCGAGTGAGATAATCTGACGAAGCCCAGCCCTCACCAGGCATCTGCAATCTTACTCTTTTTTGTTAAGTGCCTTTGCAGAGAAGCATTGAGTACTATTTAGAAAAATCTTTGGTAAGACTCGGCCAAGGATTGAACCTAAGACCTACCGAACTGGAGGCAGCAAGCTCTTTACCAGTCGTCAAAATAGGAAAATTTTTTCTTGGTTCCTTGAAATGGTGAACGAGGTAACATTTATTCTGCTAGGTTTAAAGCAAATCGCCAAAATGATTTTTGACTTTCATTCGTCATTGCTTTTCCCACCAGAATTGAGTCGTCTGCTCCGGTGTCGTGCGCTTAGCACATTCTTCAAAATATGATAAAGGTATGGCTAATCACTCAAAAGAAACTGTCATGAGTCCAACTAGTTTGGGCAGCATGTAGTGTTGGGAGAGATCAAGTAAAAATGGTAAAAAAGGGTGATCAATGAATAAGTTACTTATCTCACCCTTTGTTGGGCAATGATCACGAAAAAAATCTGGATTTTCAAGCATCCAGCACGAACGCTGCAAGACACAAGCTAAGGACCAATTTAGCATGAACTTATATTGCAAATTAGACGCCCCACTAAAATCTCATAGTATCTATCTATCCATCAATCTATTTAGATATTTATCTATCTCCATCTGTTCGGGACCCAAGAGATGATGTTGATGTTAATGATGGCATGTTTGACTGAGTCATCGGGTGTGTCTTGGGCGAGATAGTCTGGCAGAGCCTATCTCTTAGAAGGATATAAATTTTCAAAAAACTATCAGGTTATTTTTGTTAGCTTAATGAAGAGTAAATGTTGAATTTTTTAGCCTCCTAGCTCCATTTATTCAGTCTGGACGCGTGATGGATACGTAGCTAGCTAGTCAGCCAGTCAGCCCATCTTGGATACTGTAGAAACCCAAGTTGACAGTTCTTGTGATAGTCTTGGTTGACAGTATACAAATACTAGCTCCGCGACGCCCATGAGAGAGAGGTGTGGCGAATCTTGGGGAAGGTCTATGTCCAACGACGGACATTAAAAAAACTGATGATGATGATGATGATGATGATGATGATGATGATGATACAAATATGTATGTTTGTATCAGTGTATCTCAGATTTGTTCCTTTGTTTGTTTCTTGTATGTGTGTATATGTATCTGCGAGTGTGTTGCATAGTTGTGTGCTTGTGTGCATCTGTGCTTGTATGTGTATTTATATCCATTTAAGTGTTGATGTTTGTACGATTTTGGGGGTTGGGATTAGTGTTGGTGTATATGCGTCTGTGTGTATGTTTGTGTGTGACTGTGGTTGTGTCTGTGTGTTTTCTATGGGATGCATGCGTGTGACTATTTGTTAGTTTCTGGATATACGTGTGTAGGTGGTTGTACGTATGTCTATGTGAATTCCTGCATGCGTGTTACTGTTATATATGTGTACTTGTGTGTGCATGTTTATATATACATGTCTGTGTGTGCGTACGTGTTGATGTATGTGTGAATCTTTTGTTTTAATACACCTGTGTGTGTTCGTCGGTATGTATGCCTGTGTTTATAAGTGACAATGAATGTGTGTTTGTGTGTCTGTGTGTTTTGGGGCGATGCGCAAGTATGAACGTGTGTTTGTATGAGGGCTTGTATGTGTGTACACGTTAACGTTTGCGTGAGTAGTATGTATGTATGTGCAAGACTGTATGTGTGCATACGCGTGTTTTTCTTCTTGTTGGGTGTATGTATATAAGTGTGTGTACGTATGTGCGTGTGTGTATGTGTTTTGGGGCGATGGATGTTGTGGGGATTTCCGTTTGCATGACCATTAGTTTGTGTGTGTGTGCCTATGCATATGTTTGTGTGTGTTTGGGGATGCTCGTATATCAGGGTGTTTGTGTTTGAGCGTAACTGCGTGAGTTTGTTTGTGTGTTTTGGGGATGTGTGTATAAGCGAGCGTGAGCGTGTTCTACCGAGTGTGTGTTTGTGTGTGTGTGTGTGTGTACGTGTGTACATGTGTGAGAATGGAAGGAATGACCTACCAGGTAGTTCGCCTCCGGACCCCAGCATCAATTTCACTGCCGAAATTTGCATGACTCACAAGAAGTGGGCCGCTTCCCCTGAGGACATTTTATTTTAATTTATTTTCTTCTCTCTCTCTCTTTTTCATTATTTTTTTTTTTCGTTTTTGGAAAAAATTCTCCTTTTCTTTTCATGGCGACGTAAATTCGCTGTGCCATCTTTACTGGCCTTCCCACGGCTTCTGGAGCGAAAATGGACTGAGAGATGGGAAAGAAAAATAGGATGCAAAATAGTGTCGACCCATTGACTTTAACATATTTGTTTTACTTACATCGGTTTCCCAAGATGTTTATTTGGTCCATAAGAAAATTAAAAAAAAATTTAACTGCCCAGGGCTCTCGTTATTTACGTGTACTTTTTTTTCAATTTGTCTTGACCTCTCCTTCCTATTTGGCTTCTCCTTTGCAACCTTGCTCTAAAAATCTGTCTATTTATCTATGTATTTATCCCAACTTATCTTTCTTTCATCTATCCCAAGTTTCCCCTCTCTTTCTTTCTTTCTATCTTATTTTCTCATCTTTCTTCCTTCCTTTCTTTTTTCCTTCCTTTCTTTTTTCCTTCCTTTCTTTCTTTCTTTCTTTCTTTCTTTCTTTCTTCCTTTCTTTCTTTCTTTCTTTCTTTCTTCCTTTCTTTCTTTCTTTCTTTCTTTCTTTTTTCTTTTCCGATGTCAGCCTTTCTATACCCCCTCTGCTTTTTTCTGTCATTCTTTTTGATTTTCTTCCTCCAATTCCTTTTTTTTGCTTCTTTTTTTTTGTCTTGTTCTTTACATTTCTTGAAAACTTTTCATAAATCTTTGCCTTTTCTAGACATTGGCTTTTCTTTCTGATCTTTTTTACCGTTGCATTTCGCCCTCCATTTAATAATCCACTCAACTTGATCTATTAGTATAGATCCATCCATCCATCCATCCATCTATCTATATATATATATATATATATATATATATATATATATATATATATATATATCGATCTATCTATCTATCATTTGATTTGCTTCTGTCACATCCTCTTCGATTATTTTTCTTCATTCATTCATTTTGTTTTTGTTTATTCTATTCGTTTCTGAATCATCACTTCCTGTTTTTCGATACATCTTAAAACTTTGTACCTGCACATTTTCTTCCTCCATATCCCATTTCTCGTTTGCATTATTACTGCTCTTGTCTTTCTTCACTGTTTCTGTCATGTTTTCTTCTTGTTCGTCTTCCTAAGCAATTGTCGTCTGCTTTCTTTGTTTGTTGATCTACGTCCAGTTCGTAACTTTCAACGATTAATTCTTGTTTCTCATCGAGACAAAATGGCTGTTGTTTGTGTGTTCTTCTTTCCTCTTCTCTTTCTTTCCTTCCTTCTTTCTGTTTTTTTTTCTTTCATTTTTTCTTTCGTTGTCAGCCTGATTACATCTATCTATTTGAATATGTATCTCATATTCTTTCCAAGCTCTTTCCTTTGTTTATATCATTCCAAGCTTGATCCTTCTATTCATTTTCTTTCTTTTTCTGTCAACATCTTAATATTTTTCTTCCATTCTTCATTCTTTCTTTCCTTCCTTCCTTCCTTCCTTTTGTTCTTCATTTTTTTTTTCAGCCAGTTTATATCTTTCTCCCTTCTTACCTTTCTTCGTCAGTCCGTCTATCTCCACTTCTTACTTCCCCTCACTATCTCCCATTTTTTCATTCTTTTTTTGTCGGTTTGTTGATATCTCTCCTCGCTTCTTTCTTTCTCTGATTGTTAGTCTGTCCATATCTCGAACTAAATTTCTCTTTTCTCTCTTTTTTCTCGCTTTCCCCTTGTCTGTATCAGTTGGTTCATATCTCTCTATTCTAGCTTTCTTTGTTGCTTTCTTTTTCAATGTCTATATATCATTTTCCTTCCTTCCTATTCTTCTCTCTGTTTTTTCACTCATATATCTTTATACCAGCTTATTATTTTACTTTCTTTTGTCAATCTTTTTACATCCCAGCTTCTTTGTTTCTTCTATATTTTCTTTCTCTCTTTTCTCTTCCTTCTTTTCTTTCTGTCCTTCTTTTTCTTCCTGTGTGTTGCCCGTTAACAGTCTGTTTATAACTGTTTATCTCGGCGTTCTTGTTATCTTCTGTTTTCTCCAGTTGTTGATCTCCGTCCATCTTGTAACCTTTAACGATTTTTTCTCATTACAAACTTTCCAAAATGATTCATGTGTTGTTCCTGTTCCTCGTCCCTTTCACTCTTTAACCGCTTTCTCGTTTTCCTCCATTTTTTACGTCAACTCCGCCATGTTGTTTTTCAAATTCCAGCTTTCGATTCTCTTTTACCCTGCTTATTTCTCCGCCTTCTTATCTATCACTTCACTGTTCGGGCAGATGGTATGTTACAATTATCTGCAGACAGCAGGAAAACCAAAAGTCTATTCAAGTAGAAAAATAAGCCATAGCAAAGCAGGTGTAAAGACTGTCCTCATAAATAAATTACCTTGTTCACCTGCATCAGCGGAAAAAAAACTAATTGGTTCTCCTGTAAGCTCGTTTAGCGGGCATGTTGGCTACAGTGAGTCTTTTTCTTTTCCCCCGGAGAACCAGCCTGACAAATTTACTACAATTATTAAGCTATTCCTCTGGACATATACAGGCTATTAATAATCTTCAAGGACCGACATTGACTTTGAAATAAATTTTAGGTTCTTTTGTCGCTCCTGTCAGGGGGGCGGATCCTCTTTAGTCTTGAAGCCATTCAATTTCAGGTGCCGAATTAGGATATAAGAAACCGTCAACAAAAACTGCCACTGAAACATTCAATTTGGGTATCTTCACTTTATAAGCTGGCTATTTATAACACGTACAAATTGCTCCAAAGCAGAAATACGTCTGAAACTTTGAACATTTACTCCTTACTATGTGTACAAAACGATTTTTTTATTTTTAAATTCCCTTTTAAATAGTTTTTTTGTGTGAGAGGTTCAATTTGCAATGTGAGTTTATGCTAAATTGATCCCTTAGTTTGTATCATGTTTGTTTGTTTTTTCTGAATTCTGACATTTTAGTGATCACTTCCCAAAAAAGGCGAGAGCAGTAACTCATTCATCGATCCCTTTTTTTTTTCCCCAATTTTTTTTCAATTGATCATCCCAGACGCAGCATGTTGCCGAATGGCGCTGGTCACGTGACGGTTCCCTATTGAGCGACTTACAAGACCCGTTTTTGTTTATCGATAAACCCTGAGGATTGGAAATCCGAAAAAAATAACTACAATGTGTTCTTTGAAGGACGCAGTTCTTTCTAAGTTGGGCGGCTACACGTCTGCGTCAGAATAAGTGCCGCACTTTAAAATTTTGAAGCCTTGCATGGATTTTGAAAGTTTCAGATAAGGAAAAAAAGCGATGATATTATCAGTCTTGCTCTGAGCACCATCATTTTGTTGCGCTTTTAATGCAGAGACCATCAGAAACCGTCAACCAAAACTGTCAAGATAGGTTTCTTCAGTTTTCAAGATAGCCTGGCTAGCCGGTTATGCATGCATGTATGTACGTAGATATGTATTGTTTGTACAAGCCACATTCGCTCTTTATTATGTCTGGGAAGAAATATCTACTAAATACTTTTTAGGGGGTGGGTTCAAAAAGTAACTTTTTCATTGATCATCCCTTATTCCAATTTTTTGATTGATCACTCCCAGCACAGCATACTGCCAAAAGACGTTGTCGTGTGATTTCTAATGATTGACTACCCAGCCATGTTATGGGTACTAATTATTGTATAAGATACAGAATCTAATGATAAAGGAATAAGAGGTCTGGTTAGTCAATCAATAGAAACCGTCATATGACCAACGTTGTTTGTCCGGATTAAAAACATTGAACACGTTAAACATTGAACGTTCTCACTCCTTTTATCGGGCAGCGTCATATACAACGAATATGTCGAAGGTAAAGACACAAAAATCAAAACCAAAGGCAAGAAAGTCGACCATCACGTTTACCTAAAAAAGAAATCAAGCCAGGAATCACTTTAGGTGGTAAGCCTTCAGCAGGACAAGCTTCGCCTGTGCTAAAAGAAAGGGTATACAACCGATGCATCCTCCCAATAGTCACCCATGGAGCTGAATCATGGAACCTAACGAAAAGACTGACCCTCAAGCAGAGAAACATGCCACGTACACAGAAGAGAATCGTGCTCAACATAACATGGAGAGATCACAAAACAGCACAATATACTAGAGGAAAAACAGGAGTCAGAGATATTATAGAATCCATAAGAAAACTTATATGGCAATGGTCTGGTTATGTTGCAAGAATGACAGACAACCACTGGATATCACGACTCACAACGTGAATCCTGAGGGATCATATGCAAAACCGGTGCCGATAAAATATCAAATGACGAACTAGTCAAGTTCAGAAAGTACTGACACCATGACACCCACGATAGAGAGGTCTGGCAAATTTTGGGAAAGTTCTATGTCCAACGATGGATGCTAAAAGGCTAATAATGACGATGATGATGATCATAAAAAAAGTTCCAATTTGAAACAAAACATGCACGGATGCTGCTGGACACAAAATGAGGGATCAATTCAGGATAAGCTTACATTTCTAATTGAACTCAAAACCTACTGGGGGGGGATTCAGAAAACAATTTTTTTTACAAGGTATGAATGTGTAAATTTCAGGTAGCTCCACGAGTGCGGTCTGTACGTGATACGTGCATAGATAGTCAGCCAGACCAACTTGAAAACTGAAGAAAACTATGTTGAGATTTTGGGTGACAGTTTTGTTTGACTGTTTCTAATATAATCATTGTCATTTAGCTTACAACGAATTTAGAGAGGTATATCTAATATGTATTCAGTCGTGTCTTTCTCTCAACACAATATCTCAAAGAATTTCATTGAAAATTTCTGGAAGTGTTGACAATGGGGGTAAGGAGGTATTGATTGAATTTTAATACATGGTATATATGATATATGGTATATCCAGGATATTTTTTACACATTTATTGATTCACCAATGTTCGTTCACACACTATTTTCAGTGGTTCTCAGTTTGAATGTCATTTAGTGGAAAAATGAGACATCTGCTAATCAAAATGAAGGATTGAAACGTACGTCATATTTCTTCATACATTTATGCATTCACTAATGTTTGACCACACAATGTCTCCTGAAGATCTCTGTGAATGGTAATGGAATTTAGCGGAATTATAAGCCATCAGCTAATGGAGACTTAATTTAATTTCGGTAAGGATCCATTATTATTATTATTATTATTATTATTATTATAATTATTATTATTATTATTATTATTATTATTATTATTATCAATTTTCACACTGGTTGCCTGATGTTCATAACTGGAGACAGAGTAACAGCTAGTCTCCTCAGGTCTTCAGCCGTCCTCTTCGCACTCTCACTGTACACTGGAGTATTGTGGTTTACAGTTCCACACCAGTTACCCGTTGGTTTTTCCTGAAGGCTGGGTGACAGTAAGTCTCCTCGGGTCTTCAGCCCTCGTCTCATCTCTCCCTAGCCTATCACAGCAGCGCTGTGGTTCAATTTTCCCCCTCTTCTCTCAGTTAAGCCACTACTAACAGCAGGGTCGTAGATCTCATATTATTATCATTATTATTATTATTATTATTATTATCATTATTATTATTTGGAATCTCACACCAGTTGCCTGGTGGTAACCGCTGGAGTTTGAGTGACAGCAAGTCTCCTCAAGTCTCCAGCCCTCCTATCCTAGTACTCATAGGTCGCAGTAATTCTACGATTTACAGTTTCACACCGGTTGCCCAGTGGTTATCGCTGAAGGCTGAGTGACAATAAGTCTCCTCAGGTCCTCAGCTAACGTCTCCTCCCTCTTTCGCATATCATGACAGAGCTACTATTCGTTGCAGTACTTATATCTCTAGCACCTTCCTCAGTATCCGTGCAGTTCCCAGTAGTGCTGTGGTCTGTACGGTCTCTATCCTCCTCCTAATCCCGATCTCATCCAGTCTCTCCCTCAGCGTTTTGGGGACAGTTCCTAGTGCGCCCACTATGACCGGTACTACCCTGGTTTTCATGTTCCACATTTTTCTTAACTCCCTTGCTAGGTCCCGGTATTTTTCCCTTTTTTCACCCTCCTTCTTTTTTACTCTATGGTCTGCAGGTACAGCAACGTCTACTATTTGGCAGGCCTTCCTTTTTTTGTCTAGTATTACTAAGTCCGGCCTTCTTGCCTGGATGAGGTGGTCAGTTTGGATGTCAAAGTCCCACAGTAGTTTGTGGTTGTCATTCTCCAAGACTGCCTCTGGCTTGTGCTGATACCACTTTTCCACATGGTTGAATCCCATTTGTTTACTTAGTTCCCAGTATTATTATTATTATTATTATTATTGTTATTATTGTTGTTGTATGTTCACAGTAGATGTCTGATGGTCAACGCTGGAGTTACAGCAAGTCTCCAGCCTTCCTCCAGTAGATACCTGGCGGTCATCACTTTAGGCTGAGTGACAGTAAGTCTCTCCAGGTTTCAAGCTTTCCTCTCGTCATATCACTGCAGGGCTGTGGTTTGTACCGTACCAACCTTCCCTAGCTTTACTCACTCAACTTGTTCATTTGAGCTGTCTTGCCAAACCGATAACTGGAAATCTTGAGTCTCATATTTCCAGTGGTCTCCCCAGGACTTGCACAGTTCCTTGAAGTGCTGTGGCCTGGATAGATTCAATCCATCTTCATCTTCAATTCCCCCAATCTTGTTTTCAATGTCTTTTATACAGCTCCCAGTGCTCTTGCTATCATTGGTACTACTCTAACCTCGATGTTCCGAACTTTTTTCCATGGTTTGGCAGATTTTCTTCCCCTTGACCCCGACTACCAGACCCGATGGATGGGGTTTCAGTTCATATGTGGAAGTCACAGAGTAATTTGTAGTTTTTGCTTTCCAGGACAGTCTCCTTATGCTGGTACAATTTGTGTACATGGTTGAATCCAAGTTGTTTACATAGTTCTTAGTGTATAGCAGATGCTACTCTGTCATGATTGTTTTTGAACCCCTCCTGGGCTAGCTTACTACATTCATTGGTTATTTGGTTTATAGTCTCACCCCCTATTCCACATAGGCAGCATTTGATGTTTATCTGGGTTCCGTCTATATTCGCCCAAATACAGTACGTCCTGATGCATTTGTTTTCTTGCTGGTATGATGATTGATTCTCTCTCTCTCTTCATGTGTCCTTTACATAGTAATATTAATAATCGGTCGTCTCCGATATTTTCTTTCTGTCTTTTGAATTTCCCCGTGTAGTTTTCTTTGTTTCCACTTTCCCTTCCTTGTTGTCTTCTTTGCTACTCCCTTTTTTGCTACTTTGTTGTTGTTTGCTGCACTTCTTCGAGCGCTTTGTTCAATACCCTCACTGCTTGCTTGCACATACTTTTCTAACCCTATTTCGGTTGTTTGGACACAGTCTTCTACGCTGATGAGTCATCAATCGTCTTCTCTTCACTTTACTTATAGTCTATCTGTGTCATCCCGTGTGCATCGTCTTAAGTTTCATAGTTCGCCAACCCTCTGATTAGATGTCATACTTTGTCTATCCAATAGGTGGTCTTGTGTATCTTACTATCGATACTGCTCATCTTTTATTCAATATTTACTATTTACCCCAGTTCCAAATATTTTTCTTAGTCTCAAAAGTTATTCTATTTTTCATATTATCTTTCATTTCTTCCTTTTTTAAGCAAAATTCAAGAAGCCATTGGATATTCTTTTTATCAGTCTTATATAATTAATGCAGTAATTAATGTAGTTGTTTGGTGAGTCGATTCCTTCAGCTTCTTTAATCTTCTTCTGTGTATCACCATTAGTGTGCATTTTTCTCTTCCGAACTCAATACCAAGATAGTCACTGTATTCTTTTATTTGGTTGAACAATCTTTTGAGCCTTTACCTGTTCTTTGCAGATAACTTCATTTCGTCCACGTATTTGGGGTCATTGACCTTTCCCTTTGTTTTGGAGATTTGATACTCATGCTATTTTTCAATATTCTGTTAAGTGGTATTATGGTTAGTGAAAATAGAGAGTACCCTGGAAAATTCCTTTTTTATATTATTTTCTCCTTCTTCTTCTTCTTCTTCTTCTTCTTCTTCTTCTTCTTCTTCTTCTTCTTCTTCTTCTTCTTCTTATTATTATTATTATTATTATTATTATTATTATTGCAGTTGTTGTTGTTGTTTTTGATGCTATATTCTAATCTGATTTTGTTTTTCTTAGTGACTGAATATGGGTGAAACAAGAAAATAAAATATTGTCTCGCAAAGTTATCACCCCTGTTATTCTTCAGTTTAATCATATCATGATTTATGATGGTTTTCTGTTGTCATTTCATCCTCACTAGAGGGCGTGGCTTATAGTTACGTATTTATAGCTTTTTAAATATTAAAAAAATAATTTTTGTATTTTCAATAAATAATAAGATTGGATTGCTTTTTGTGGTCGGTTGCTAAAGCTCCAAGTTCGTTTTGTGTGAATGCTACACAATTGGTTGAGTCATAAAACTAAGTGAGACGTGACAACTTCAATACAAATCAAAACAGAAAACAAATAAACGTTTACACAGTAATGACAACGAGCAGTGAAGTGCTACAATAAAATATAATGAAACACGTGGCTACCCCCTCTTGCAGGGGGAGTGGTGAAGCCCTGCACCCCATCCCTGAGAATTTAACCAATTTCTGAAACATTTTGAGGCCATATCGAATGAGTATTTGTGAATATACTGGCTAATGTTTTCCATCAAATGGAGAATTTTATTTATACATAAAGTATGGAGTAGCGCCGTTCTATATCTCCACAAAATGAAAGAACGCAGTTCCAAACCGTTCTCACAGTAACACATTAACGAAAGTTAATAAAGAAAGGTACATTTGAATTTCAAGAAGAGTAATAAATATTTCTACATGAAAAATTCTCATTCTTGTTTTTTAGTTTTCAGAAAATGTCGACCAAAACTGCCTCCATAACTGTCACCAAAGGTTTTTTCAGTTTTCAAATTGGGCTTTCTGGCTAGGTATGTATGTATCATGTAAACAAGCCGCACTAAAAGAACTAGAGGGCTGAAAATTTCCACATTCACTTCTCATTATATCTACTAAACGTATTCTTATGTTTTTTTTCTGAAAATCACCCCCACAGTTATTTGGTGATAAATTCGATTTGTAACGTGAGTTTTTCATCATCGTCATCATCATCATCATCATCATCATCATCATCATCATCATCATCATCATCATCATCATCATCAGTCTTTTATCGTTCGTCGTTGGACATAGACTTTCCCCAGGATATTCTCCTATTGTGGGATTCGTGGAGCTGGTATTTTCTAAATTTGTCTTGTGCGTCTCTCCATCTTGTATTCTGCCGGCCTCGGTTTCACATGTGATCTCTGGGGATTGATGATGTGAGTCGTGATGTCCATCACTTGTCTGCCATTCTTGCAACATGACCAGCCCATTGCAATTTAAGTTTTCTAGCAGATTTTATGATGTCTTGGACTCCTATTTTCTCCCTAATGTATTGTGCTGTGTTTGTGATTCTTCCATGTGAGGTTGAGCATGATTCCCTCATGCGCACATTGCATGCTTCTCAGTTTGTTGGTCTGTCTCTTGGTTAGGTTCCATATTTCAGCTCCATAAGTGACTATCGGGAGAATGCATTGCTCGTATACTCTTCTTTTTTTCTTGTTTTTGAAGATTGAGCTTACTTTGTCGAAGGCTTGTCATCCTAGAGTGATTCTTCGCTTGATTTCTTCTTCCTTTTTGGGTTTTGTGGAGATTCGTTGTTCTACGTAGATGTAGTTATCTATTTTCTCCAAATTTGCATCTTGGATTTTGACGTTGTGTTCTTATTCTTGATGTTATTGTTGCACATGATTTTCGTTTTACTGAAGTTCATGTGTTGGCCAACTTTGTTGCTTAGTTCATCTATCATTTGTTGGAGATCGTGTAGGTTCCCTGCAAAAAGTATGATGTCTGCGAATCTGAGGTTGCTCAGATATTCGCCAATTTTGATTCCTCTATTCTATCAGTCCAAGTTTCGGATGATCATCTTGTGACAGGCTGTAAAGAGTATGGGTGAGCTGATATCGCTTTGTTTTACTTTTTTTTGGAGCTGGAAGGGTCCAGAGTCTTTATGTAGCCTGATAAGGAGCTACTGTATATATATTGCAGTACTCTGACGTATACAGGGTCTATATCCACTAAGAATGTATTCTGCTGTCTGCTGCTTTCTCTATCAGTTGATTTATTGAATGGAGATGGTCCATGGTCGAGCAACTTCTCTTAAATCTAGCTTTTTCCCGTGCTTGGTTCTCATTTAGTGTTTTAGTGAGCTGGTTGGTAATGATTTTTGCGAAAAGTTTGTAGATGCAGTCGTTGTTGAGGTCTTTGGGTTCCTTTTTTAATGTAAAAGCATTATGATTGCTGTGATCCAGTCTTTGGGGACTTTACTCTGTTTTAGACACAAGTTGAGTAGAATAACAAGTTTTTTTTTATTGACGATCTTACCAGCTTTTTTTCCCTTTTTTGTTAGTTTGATGGCTTGTTTTGCCTCCTGTGGTGTAATTTCTGCAAAGTCCTCAAACTGATTGTCAACATCTTGCATGGTCGTTTTTTTGTTGCCCATGTCTTGTGAGTTCTTGGTAGTTCTTACTGATTCCTTGATTAGTGTCTGATAAGGTTATTACTTTTTGGAAATCCAAACATTTTTTAGTGATCACTGACTATCAAAAGGCGTGAGAAGTAACTTATTTATTGATCATCCCTTTTTTTGTATTTTTAATTGATCACCTAGCATGCTGGCAGGTGACTAACAAGATCTGGTTTTATTTTGATTCAGTTTATTAGTTAGCGTACAGCATGAGTTGATGAAAGTCGAGGAGCTCTCGAGTTGTCCTTTTCAGTTGCCAAAGTTGAAATATGGAAAAGGTTGTAATGAACTGTTCTTGGTATGGACTGGACACCCACTGTTACCTGCGAATGGATTTGTACTGACTCTCGAACTAAGAACTAAGAACTATACAACAAGCACAAGAAAGGACCATGCTCTCCGTTTCGCGATGAAACCAGAAGACAGTACGGTATATAAACGAAAAAAAAAAGTGAGCCAGAGATATCATCATCATCATCATCATCATCATCATCATCATCAGTCTTTTAACGTCCATTGGTTGACATAGACCTTACCCAGGATTCGCTACACTTCTCTATCATGGGCGTCGCGGAGCTGGTACTTTCTTAATCTGTCTAGCTCGTCTCTTCATCTAGTATTCTACCAGCCTCGGTTGCGCATGTGATCTCGGGAGATCCATGTCGTGAGTTGTGATGTCCATCAGTTGTCCGCTATTCATGCAACATAGCCAGCCCACCGCGATTTGAGATTTTTTATTGATTTTATGATGTCCCAGACTAATGTCTTTTCCCGGATGTACTGTGCTGTCTTGTTGTCTCTCCATGTGAGGCCCAGCATAAATCCATAAGAAAACTCAAATGACGATGGGCAGGCCATGTGGCGAGAATATCCGACAACCACTGGGCATTGTTGAGACCGACGGAAAACAAAACAAAAAAAACAACAACAAAAGATTGCATGAAGATCTAGATTAGCTCGGAAAATATGGCGCCGTGACACCTGCAATCAAGAGGTTTGGTGAATTTAGTGAAGATCTATGTCCATAAATGGACAATAACGGGTCGATGATGATGAAGTAACAAACAATTTCTGCTTACTTAAACCGTAAGCCCTGTCCTCCACTCCTTTTTAATTCACAATGTACATATCTAAATTCATTCAACTGCCGACCATTTATACTCCTTGGCGTTCAATCAAACAGAAGCTAAAGGATGCGGGACATTACTGTTTAAGTGAGGGTAGCCTTTATTATATATTATTATTTTTGATCAATCAGCGAAATTCAAAATATTCCATAGTGCCAAGTGTAGTTTCGACACCGTCACACGACTAGGCTGCTATATTCATTTCCAGTAATGACTCACGAAAGCTAAATATTGCTTGAATTCACTTTGACTGGTTTCATAGTTTTTTTTTATCTCTCTTCCGTATTTCTCTGGTGAATATTCTGAGATTAGATTAATTCTATCAGTGCAAGTCCCTGGATAGAATGCTTTAAGTGCCCGAAGATACAACATGGCCCCTCATTGATGCGGTCAGTCTCTAGGGACTTGTCTTGTTTAGTAGACACTCTGGCATCTCGCCAAGTGTGGTTGTCACAATATAGCAACGGATGGAAAGAGACAGATTTGTAGTTAAATTTATATGCAAGGAATTAATTTGCGACATTACATATTTCTGGTTAAAATGGCCGACAAGAAGTGAGGCCAATCGCTAATATTATTATGCTCACTCATTCGGGTTTCCTACTTATTACGATGGTAACTGGCGGAGTATACGTCAAAAATGACGGGGGTATTTTTATATTCATCATCATCATCACCACCTAGACCACCACCACCATTATTATCATCATCATCATTATTAGTCCGCTCCTAGACAAATACCTTTCCCAGCTCTTTCCACATCTACATAGACAATGTTAATCTCTGCCACGTCTTATTTCGTTACAACACTGAGTCGATGTACTCTTAATTATCATAATTTGAATATACCTTCCTGGTCTGGATAGGGTGATTCGGCTGAATTCACACATCACATAAAATCAGAAAGAGTCCACCAAAACTGTCATCAGAACTGTTTCTCCAGTTTTCGAGCTGGTCTGGCTGGCTGGCGATATATATATATATATATATATATATATATATATATATATATATATATATATATATATATATATATATGTTTCTTGCGTAAGGACAGCACACATGGAGCTAACAGATTGGAAATTTAAACATTCACTCTTTACTATGCCCTCAATGTTTCTTGCTGTGTGTTGACCCCACCCAAATAGTTTTTTTTTTTTACTTAGGAGTTACAATGTAAGTTCGTGCTATTCTATCTCTTAGTGTTCAGCAGCATTCAAGTTCATTTTTGGAAATTCAACGCACTGCCCAACAAATAGCGAGAGAAGTAACTTATTCTTCGATCAGCACTTCTTAATTTTTTCTAAACTTAATCACCTTTAACACGACTTGCTGCCAGAAGACATAACGGATTTTATTGACTCAATAGACGATTATTTATTCTCTTGAACAGATTCTGGTTCGTAAATACACCATTGAACTACATGGGAACTCTCATCCATTTGCTCTATTCCCGGTAGATCGCCATTCATATCCTACCATATCTATTCCTGTACTCTGTCTGAGCCCATTTGCTAGATTTTTTCACAACAGAAATCTATAAGACTATCGGGGAATACTGATCATAATTATTTTTCTCTCTTTCTCAGAAAAAAAAGAAAATAACCTAAAAGCCTGGCTGCCACTGGGTCAGACTCAACCGCAATTTCTTTTACAAAAAGGAGAGCTTTGGTAACTTTTGTTTAGTATACATAACATAAAATATAAAATGCATTTCCGTGGATATGTAAGACTCACCCGTTTGGCTCAGTCGTTTGGTTGTGATTCCAAATCACTATGGAAATGTCAATCTCATATAATATTCCCACTAGAGAACATTACTGCAACTTTTGTATCGTATATGTAATACATAATCGTTGCATAGTTTTCCGTGGATCTGTAAGACTAGCCAGTTTAGCTCAGTCTGTAAAAGAGCTGCCAACCAATTACTTCATAGTAATTTCAAATCTCAGAAGGAAAAAGTTGATTTTATGTATCAGTTTGGTTTAACGTGACGGAACAGACAAACAGTGAAGAGTTCACTCCCCTGAATCAGAAATTTGAAATCACGCGTAAGTGATCGGTGGACAGTTCGCTTTCCTACCGACGAATCTCACATATTTTACTTGCATAGTATGTTCTTTTATATATCTTTTCGTACACAACACAATAAGTTGAAAACAAATTATACATATTCTTCACTTCTGATCTGCTCTCGTAGATTCATGGCTAGGTTAAGTTGTGATTAGAAACTTTCAACATTCGTTTGACCACCAAATCGGAAAACGGTGTAACATTGTTTTTTTTCCCCAGAAAACAAAACACCAGTCAGAATAGAATCAGGAAATGAATTGGCCCTTGCAGCATCCGGGCTCGTTCTTGTATTAGTAATTCTTGTTACAAAAGAAAAACAAAATCAACTCCAGCTTCCGACTTGGACTGGAGTTTGACTAAACCGAAACAAGTCTGGTTTCTTCAGGGTCAAACACCATTCTGACTGAAGTTCAAATGACTTAACTTATAAGTTTCGGAAATATTTCAGCTTGCGTAAAACAGTTTTCCTTTAAATGAAAAAGATCTTTGATTAATATGAAATACCTTTTAACTTTGAAACAATAAAAAAACAAACATTCAGCAAAACTTTTACACGACCCCCTAATTTTCAATGTGAAAGATAATTCACTCTCACGTCGTATCTTTGTTCGAAACAAAGATGACAAAATAGCCCACAAAATACAGTTTATATTAATCATCATTTTCTTAAATCTATCAGTTTTCCTACCCAGGTATAGAAATACGAAAGCATCGAAGAAATCTGACATCGCCATTTTTGTTATTTGATATCAAGTAACTAAGCAAAGTTGTACTTGTGTACGACATTTTTCAAGTGTATGACATCGGTTTTCAGTGAGGGAATCTTGTAACGGAAGTAAAACAAAGTCAACTCTCAGTAAAGTTGAACGAAAAAAGATCGTTAAGAATACTTGATCAAAGAAAAATGCACGCAAAAAACCATCTGCGAAAAATCCCAAATGACAACTCCCAAATATTTTTGTCAACGGATACAAAGAGAACTAAAAAGCATTCGGAAAGTGCCTACCTTCGCTAACACCATCCACCAACCGGAAACAGAATGAAATGAAGGGAGAGAACTTGTGACGTACAAGTTTTGAGAATACCTCCCTCGAAATTCGAACCTACCAACTTATTTACTTTTCCCGTACAATAATGGAAAAGTCTCTCAATCGAAAACTAATTCTTGGATCCACCCAAACATTTAATCACTTCTTCCGCTGCTCAGTTCACTTCACTCCATAAAATTTAATCAAAATTCATTGGGAAATTCCAAGGATATCGAATTGAAAGACGAACAAACATAGAAATATGTAAACTTCTATCTTCGTTGGCAGAGGGGAATAATTGTTTAAAGACATCCAGTGCCGGAAACGTTACCCCATTGACTATGGATGAATGAAAATTCAGCTATAGTAGTTCTATGGCCCAACTGCGAATGACGGAAAATTCCATCTTTCATATTTTCAGGGGCACGTAGACTAAGCTTAACAACTTGTTCAATCTGTGAACAACGGACCAATCTGTTTTGAGTAACTGATAGAGAAATAAGCAGACGTCTGTAATCTTAGGTGGAAGGGTCCATTGTTTACAGCAAAAAACAAACTATTCTGCTCATTTTGAGCCACCCTGATAATCAAAGTTACCACTGCGCTTAGAATGCGAAAACTAAGCTGCTCCTGCTGTAGTTAATGTGTTAATGTATATAAATGTAGATTTGTGAGTCCATGACATCATAGAAACTATTAAAAAAATCAAATGGCAATGGGCAGGCCATGTTACAAGAATGAAAGACAACCGATAGACATCACGACTCACAACATGGAACCCTGGATATCACATGAGAAACTGAAGCCGACAGAACACAAGATGGAGAGATGAACTAGACAAGTTCAGGAAATACTGGCTTCGCAACGCCCATGATAGAGAATTGTGGCGAATCTTGGGTAAGATCTATGTCAAACGACGGATGTTAAAAGACTGATGATGATGATGATGATGATGACACCAGGGAGTATTTTCCACATTGTTGTTAGGATGAAATGGAGAACTGAAACTAAAAGCCATTAAATTACGTATAATTAAAAAAAGACTCTATGTTATAAATAAACCTTCAGTATTTTGAATTAGTGCTTATTAGGTACCTAAAATTTCACTAAAAATGTTAACAATTTTTTTCAGATTTCACGTTTGTCCAGCTGGCTATATATGTATCACACGTGCATGCCACACCGATGGAGCTGAGGGACTGAAAATTTCAGCATCAATCTCTTATTATTCAGGGGAAAAACTCCCTCTAAAATGCCTCTCCCTAGATTTTAGAGGAGGTTCAATTTGCGTATTTTGGATCGTCAGTAAAATCAAAATTACGGATGAATCTAGAACACTGCAACTAAACTGCATCTGCTGCAGGTGATTGGTTAATGTAGACTAATTTTGGATTTTCGGTGAAACGAAAGAGAGGCAACATATTTTCTCATATTTTTGTAAGGAGCAAATAAAGACTTGAAACTAAAAGCCATTAAATTATATATAATTCAAAAAAGAGATTTTCCTTATAGATATAGGTCTTCCGTATTTTGAATCCCAGTAACTAGAATAATAAATCGAAATGATAATGATTTTAGCTTCCTCTGATGATGAAGTTTCTGATAGCATCATAAAAAGTTGAACGTACTCGTAATACTTTTATTCGTTGAGGTATTGTTTATAAATATATATTTACAACGCAGCAAGTGAGCAACTTCTGCCGCTGTTAATAGTTTGAAATCTTCACGAAACGATTGTCTATCATGCTATTCAACCTATGAGGCACTCTTCACGCATGCGTACGTGTAGAACCGACCTATGTTTTCTTTGTTTGGCTTCTTACAATGACTGAGAAGCCAAATCTGTTAACATGGCGCCAGAATCTCTTTATGTAGAATCAAGAATCTCCTGTTGGGGAATCAAGAATAGTCAGGAATGGTCGGCTTATCGTTGGAATTTGAATGTTGGAAGAAAAATGTCGCCCAAGTCGGGATTCTTATGTCGATAGAAGGAATTGCTCCATTGCTGCATTTTTAATTGGCGATGATTTCGTGGCAAACGTTAGTTCTATCTATCTAAACCTTTTCAAGTATGGATGCGCTGTATGACCCAAATTACTTTAAGTTTGCATTCCTTGGGTTCCCAGGAGGACCATATGGTCCACAGACTTCAACTTTACGTACTTTGAGTTCTCGGAAGGGTCATATGACTCACATCACTGCAACTCTATTCCTCTTGAGTGCCCAGCCCCCAGTTTTACCCCAAGACGAAAATTGCTTTTTGTGGGACATCACCTAAACTTGATTCCTGCAAAAACAAAATTTACCATATTTGGTTTTTAAAGCTTTATTTAACATATGGGTATGAAAGGGTTAATAGTTATTGGATCAAAAATGAAGACATCAATAAAAATCCAAATGAGAGAATTAATGCTTTATTAGTTTCAGCCTAAAAACAGAATTGGTCTGAAAGAAACAAAGACAATTCATTTGATGATACTTCCACGATGGTGGTAGCAGGAGGAGGAGGAAGAATCAGAGCAAGTATTTCTTCTTTGAGTCAGTTGATTCTCATACTTGTAAAATATTGTAATATGGAAAATTTGTACATTCTATTATTACACGATAGCTTTAATAAGGTCACACCTTTAATGATATTACATGTCTTCTTTCCTTCCTATCTTTGTTATTTAAAGTAAGTAAAACTGACCGACGGACCGAAAGACCGACCGACCGATAAGCCTCTAATAGAGATGTGTGAATACATCAAAGAGAGGATTTCAGATTTTGAGTGTGTGAATCATCATCATTATCAACATCATCCCTTTAGCGACTGCAAGATTCGCCAGACTTCCCTATTATGGGTGTCGCAAAGCCAGTACTTTCTATTGTAACCCATTAATTTCTATGTAGAGGATTGAATCGCGGTGTTATTCAGTTCCTTAGAAACGATACGTTGTACGGTAAATGGTACATGCCTTTACGCCTCCTTTGTTTAGGAAAAACTCAAGTACAAATGTAGCAACGAGCTGAATTCAATTGATTGACATTTAAAGATCACACAAAAAAAAAAAAATTAAACCAGAGTTGGTAAATGTTGTAAAGTAGGCGCATCACCTGCTGCCTGACTATGTGATCTATTCCTTCTTGAAAACAGGGTTCTCAAACCTATCGTTCCTCTATACCTGTTCATCCTGTCCAGCAGTGTTGGTGTACCCATTGCGAATGATACCATCTACAATATATGAATACCATGGAAAGAACAATAGGCTTGTAGTATTCCTAGGTATTTTCATTTAGTTTAATCTATATTTTAGGATGTGTTCACCCATCTCTATAACTCGCTTTGTCGGTCCCCACTTAGCTAATATATGATATAAGTAACGTTATAAAAGGACACTGGAGAATCGAACAATTACACCATAAAGCAAACAAGCCTGTGATTTTTTATCCAAATTTATTTTTTCAGATATGATTAAGATAATTTATTGTTTTCCTTTCAGTGATCCCTTTATCCGCAGTTTCTATTTCAGTGGTATCCTTTATCCAAAGTTTCCCTCTCAGTGCACCCCCATCTGTAGTTCCCCTTCTAGAGACCTTGTCTGCAGTTCCCACTTTCAGTGCCCCGCCCCCATTTGCGATTTGCCTCTCAGTGATACATGAACGCATTATTAGAATTCCTTTCCTGTTAATAAGATAGATGGACTTGGGTTTTCCCAGTATGTGACTCAAATCTACGTTCAGTTTCAGAGAGACACACCTGAAAGACACAAAATGTCACCAAACTGAATGTCAGGGTAATAAGACTCGTGAGTTGTGTTTAGTTGGTTATGATTATTCCAAGATTCCAGCATTTTGCCAAACCCGATTAATCTCAGTAATTTCCTGCAAGTATCTTGGTTTGAGAGCCCCGTCCGAGAATATACTATACGTTTTTCTTTTCGAGCCATCTAATATCCAATGGTGGGCATAGCTAACAAAATCACAACTAATAAACCGCTGAAAATTTAATGGACACAAAGAAAACCTCTAACCGCTAATTTTTATTTTAAGAATTTAGCTTCGCTTCACCCTTTTTTTCTCAAACACCCTTAAGAGTGAACCCAGAGAACTAAAATCTTACCGAGTTGTAGCTTAGACATAGATATTTTGAGATAGGTATAGGATGCTGATATCTCATGATGATTGACGTGTTCATAAATGATTAAATGAACAAATGAAATTGAACATTAGTTCAAATTCAACATACAGTTTTTTTGAAGCTCAGAGTCTAAGTTAAAACATATAGAAATCTCAGCTCTCTAACTCTGTTTATTAGGGGTTTTTGGGGTTTAAACATCAGTTTACATCCAACATACAGTTTATTTGAAGCCCTATGTCTAGGCTACAGCATAATAAACATTCAATTAAGCGTTTAGCGATAATCTTTGCTTCCGCTAAATTTTCAGCGGTTTATTAGTTTAAGGTTTTTCTTTAGCTGTGCCCCCTATTACTAATATTGACTAATCATGTCCCAACGACCAAACGTATCTGAGTGTGAGTGCGCGCGTGTGTGTGTTGTACAGATGCCTGAATGCACTTACATGATTAAGTGTGTACGTGTGTGAGAGTTGTATCGGGGCGTGAATGCACGTACACAAGCTAATTTACTTCACGATCCAGTTGGCTGATGCATAAGATTTGAAACAGTCTCAGCGAAGCGAGTACTTCGCACTTTTAATAAACTTATCATCATTTTCGCTGTTAGGGCCTGATTACCTTGACTCTCCGCCTCGACTTTCTCATGCGCATTACCCCAACTGCTTTCCCGGACCCGACACGAGCGGAAGTCCGTGGTGCACACTTCGCTCGCACCTGTTCAGTGCGCAGCCAGGCGCACCGGGAAAGGCGCCAAAATCTCGCGTCTTTAATTTAACGCTATTCCCGCCTTTTCTGAAAGGGAACGCTTCACAGCCTCACTTCCGATTCTATCCTTACAATATGGCTGATATCAGTAATAACGATGAAGGTGGGTTCATCGGATGATCTCAGTCGATGAATCTAGGCAGAGAACATTTCTTCGATACAGGAGACTGAGAGAGAGAGAGAGAGAGTGAAAGAGAGAGAATGAGAGAGTGAGGGAGAGAGTGTGTGTAAGGGAGAGAGTAAGGTAGAAAGAGACACACCCACACTAATATCTAAACATATACGTGGAGCTAGATTCATATGAAAAAGAGAGAGCAGCATATAGGTGTTCAAAGACAGACGAATGGACATATCAATTTTCTGTATACATTGTCTGTTCTCCCCGTCTCTCTCTCTCCTTTTCCCCCTCTTCCTCTCTCTCTAGATACATATATATGAGTGTCTATGTGTGGGGAGAAAAATACCGAAAGGTAAAGAGAGAGAGAGAGAGAGAGAGAGAAAAGAGAGTAATAGAGAAAGGGATACTTGAAATGCACTTGTATCCATATATATATATATATATATATATATATATATATTATTGTGTCATCCGAAGACAGCTGTTTCGTTGCATTACAACTCTTCAGTGTGGCTATAGACTATCCATCATCCCACCCAGTACCATGAGGTAGGATCAAGACCTTAGCTTCTGACCTGGAGGTTAGTATCTTCCCTCTACTCCACGGAACTAGACGATCAGTAAGGTTGAATTTAAGCGATTTATTTGTTTACACTTATATTCATATTCCTCGTCCACCAGAGTGCTCCGTATATATATAAGCAATTCATATATATATATATATATATATATATATATATATATAATTGTGGATCTGTGTATTCAGACTAAATGTATTTTATAATCATGTGCTTCTGTGTATAAATCTGTGTATTTCGGACTCAGATTGAATGTAATATATATATATATATATATATATATATATATATATATATAGAGAGAGAGAGAGAGAGAGAGAAAGAGGGAGAGAGGCGAAGAGAGAGACTAGTAAGATATTTATTAAACCTCCTTCACAACAGCAGTATGAGCGAGGTAGAAAAATTGTATCCATCTACCCTTCCATGTGAAAATCAGCATTCGAAAATCCTGACCTTTATTCAGGCTCGAACATCGTCCATAGTCGAATCACAACTTGGACTTCTGTCGTTATGGTTGAAACTTTTTGCTTTGTTGAAGGAATGGGAAGTTCAATAAGAGATGAAGTCTTTTTGAGTCAAAAACTCAAACAGATCTCTCTAGCTTAAAATCTTGGATAATATTATGGAATAAAACATAAACAAAACTGGACATTATTAAAATACCTCTGCCAAAGTTTGAGGAGGTGAAACTTGTGTCCATTTGTCTTTTCATTCGTTTCTTCACACACTATCACCAGAAGTTCTCGATAAATTTTAATAGAATTTTGTTGAAGAATGGGTTACACACTTTAGAAGGGGCATATCTAGGGATTTATTTTCGATTGATACACGTTTTATTGATCTGCAAGATAAAAGGTTAAAAACGATGATTTAACAAAAAAGGGTAGATTTACATATTCAGGAATGTAACACAATACTCGTTTCTTGCTTTGTTTTTTTCAAATTTATTATTTTCATTCAATTTTTAGTGTACGGAATTGGTAGAGGTTTGCATTCTCTGATTGCCTTGTACTTAAATTTTTTACTCATTGAGTTTCACTCCAGGAATATCCGTTGTATATTAAGGCTGTTTAAGTCATTTTCAACATCCTGATTGTTAAACCTTAAATATTCAGCAAGCATTTATAGACCAGTGTAAACTTTCACACATCTACTTAAGATTAGCAGAAAACAACCCCATCTAGTCCCAATAATAATTCATTTCTTACACCAAATATTTCAATTAATAATCCTTCTTATGCGTATCATATATTAATTTTAATACAATTAATTTAAAGGTATAAGCAAATACAAATGAGTTCCATTAATCAGAATATAATTCATATTAAATAAATTGTATCAAAACAGTTCTGGTTAGTCACTCAATAGAAACCATCACACTACCAACATCTTTTAGTAGCATGCTGTGTTTGGTGTGATAAATTGAAAAAAAAATGGTGATCAATAAATAAGTGGCTCATCTCACCCTTTGTTTGGGTAGTGATCACTGAGAACTCTGATTTTTCAAAAATTAGGCAGGCAGGAAATGGGGATCAATTTAGCACAAACTTACATTGTGAATTGAATCCCCCACCAATTCAAAACTGATTTGCGTGGATGGGACTAAAAAAACAAACAACGTTTTTTGTAGATGAAATGAGGAGTAAATGTTTGAATCTTCAGCCCTCTGAGACCATGGTTGCAGCCTGTATCATCATCAGTCTTTTAACGTCCGTCGTTGGACATAGACCTTCCATAGGATTTGCCACAATTCTTTATCATGGGCGTCACAGAGCCAGTATTGATAGAGAATTGTGGCGAATCCTGGGGAAGGTCTATGTCCAACGACGGACGTTAAAAGACTGATGATGATACTAGCTGCAAGGATGGTGTCAGAGGGTTGATATATATATATATATATATATATATATATATATATAATCGGCTAACCGATTTCGAATCCCCGTCATAATTTTCTTACTCGGGATGTATAAATCATTGTGTAGGGTTTGGTCCAAATATTTCCCCCCACAAGTTCATTTATTCACAACTCCCCAGCCCTGTAACCTTCAGCTTTCGTCGAGTTTTTTTTCTAGAACATGGAATCACACACTGGAACGCATTTCCGTATTCTACATAAAACGTTTTTGAAAAATATACATTCCGATATATAATAAAAAAAGTCGTGAAACCAAATTTCGAGTTGCTTTTTCTTGATCGGGTGACCTCTTCCCTTTTTTAGAAATAGCCTTTTCGATGAGCAGATCCAAGGAGCTACGTAGGTGGTCAGGGTACGACCAAAATGTTGTGAATAAATCATCACACGGGTGAGGAAATAGTCCGGACAAACCATAGACAATGATAAAAATATTTCGGTTATTTTCCACACCATTAGAAAAATCATTATAGATGAATATACTGCTTAGAATTATGACGTAGTATTATGAACACACGTGCAACAATCACATTGAGAATGAGGACATAACTGTTAAAATCGAAACCAAAAACTTGGGAAAGTAGACCACTATATCTACCAAGGACAGCGAATCTCAATGTAAGCTATGAAAAAGGAAGAAATCAAGCGAAGAATTACCCTAGGATGGCAAGCCTTTTGCAGAGCAAGCTCAACCTTAAAAAACAAGTCCATACTAATAATCCTAAAAAGAAGTGTATACAACTAATGCATCTTCCCAATAGTCACTTATGGAGCTGAAACATGGAACCTAACCAAGAGACAAACTCACAAGCTGAGAAGCGTTCAACAAGCCCATGAGAGATTCATGCTCAACCTCACATGGAGAGATTACAAGACAGCACAGTATATAAGGAAGAAAATGGGAGTCAGTGACGTCATAAAATCTATTAGAAAACTTAAATGGCAATGGGCAGGCCATGTTGCAAGAATGAAAGACAACCTATGGACATCACACCTCTCAAGATGGATCTCCAGGGATCACATACGAGACCGAGGCCGACAAAATACAAGATGGCGAGATGAACTGAACAAATTTAGAAAATTTAGAAATCCGTCGCAGATGATAAAGAATTGTGGCGAATCCTGTGGACGTTAAAAGACTGATGATGATGATGACGATGATGATGATGATGATGATTATAAACACATTCTGTCGTCCGGCATTTTCTATGGTCTGACAATGGCCATGTTTCAATTTTGCCGGATTAGAAAGACACAACTGTTCAAAGGATTCCATTGTAATTGCCAAAGATTCAGCTGTCTCGATTTTTTCTCCTGGCTGAATGACCCTTTTATCTTTTATTCTTTAATTTTCAATAGCCGAGGTTAATGTCTGCACCGAACCAACCAATACGGATTTTTATCGTCTGCGTCCAAAAGACTGAAAACAATAATCATAAAAAGAGATAACGAGTCCTAATCAAATCTAATCAATTATAAAAATCGAAGAAATGAGAAACAAAGGCCATTATACACAAACACACAAAAGGACGCACGCCCTCACACAAACATACTCACGTATAAAGGCATATGAATGTACCACTTGCTGACAAGATGGGCGTATAAAGAGGGAGAGATTATCATGGTGAGAGAAATTAGATGTGGATTGAAATAGAGATAGAGAGAATGTTGAAAAAAAAGAGAGATATTGGAATAGAGACAAAAGAACTGGGGAAAATAGACAAAGATGTAAAAAGAAAAGGAATTTCAGGACGGAAGAATAGCTCGCACACGCACACACACACACACACACACACACATATATATATATATTTATATATATATATATATATATATATATATATATATATATATATATATATATATATATATATATATATATAATGGAGAGATGGATATTTATTCCGACAGAATAAAGTAATGTCTCCAGTTATGGGTTGACAGAACTGTGAATTTTTCAGGGGAAACAGTTCTGTGCTTCTTTGGCCTGTATCAGGTGTTAATATGGTTAATATGGTTGTGCATGGAAATTAGTATAAAAAGGTTTCCCTGCGAAAATATACAATTTTGCTTACCCATAATTCAAATTCCAGCCATAATTAGTTGTCATCTCATTTCCTTGCAACAAGTCATGTGAATGGACGAAACGTCAGTAATGAAATTTCGAAAATTATAAGTGAAAAAAAAAAAAACTTCAATTATCATCGTTCATTGCTTTTAACAACTAAAGGGCAAATATATGCTACTGAGGTTGGGAACCATTCCCCAAACATGTATAGCATACTAATTAATCAATATGTAAATTAATCGATTAACAAATAAAGTCTCCATATACTTTGACTCCTGAGTTTCTGAGTTTGTCCTATTTGCAATCATTCACTTATGCATATATATATATATATATATATATATATATATATATATATATGTTATGTCCGATCAACACAGCAAAGAGTTGCCATGGTAAAATGCCCGTATTTATCATTATCATCATCATCAGCATCATCATTCTTTCTTTTAACGTCAATCGTTTGATACAGACTTTCCCCAGAATTCGCCACACCTCTCTATCTTGGGCATCACTGAGCCAATGCTTTCTGAATTCGTCCGGTTAGTCTCTCCATGTTGTATTTTTCCGGCTTTTGTTACGCATGTGATATCTGGCGATCCATGCTGTGAGTCGAGATGTTCATCGGTTGTCTCCCATTCTTGCAACATGACCAGCCCATTGCCGTTTGAGTTTTCCGATGAACCCCTTGATATTTCGAACTCCTGTCTTCTCTCCGATATACTGTAGTCTTGTGACCTCTCCAGGTTGAGCATGAATCTTTCATGTATATGTAGCATCTTTCAATAACATTGAGAAAACAATATCAAGAACTACAATAACACGGTACATTAACTGCGACTTGGTCTGGAGAAGTGTTTTTCTAAAAAAAAGTATATGAACTCTCTGAAACCAGAATACTTTTACAGCCAAACGTTCAAAATTCTTGTTTATACGTGAGAGGAATAAATAGTCTCAAAAAAGGTAAAAATTGAATGATGCAGACGTTAAAGTAGGTGGAGCATACTGTAGACATTTTGTTTTCTCTAAAAATTGTCTCGAAACGTTTGTTATAAAACAAATGGAGAGAATGTGGAGACAAACTGTCTTTAATCAGAAACTGATGTGATTTCTGAAACCAATTACTCCCCTTTGTAATTATCACATTCATTGATCTCGTCATTTTTCATTTATATTGTAAAGAAGGACATTGATATACTGTGAACTATGTGACCGTAGCATTCACAATGACTGAACGAGTCATTTTTCACATCTCGTTATCATATATATATATATATATATGATTATGAATGGTCTTATATTATATTGAAACTCTATTTGAAAAGATGTCCGATTATTAGCCGATGGATGTATCATTTAGCCAAGATATAAATAGATAAGAATTACATCAGTTTCCATAAGCTACAGAAAACAACAGATTGCCGGTTGCTGATGAGTGCGAGAAGCACAAAATGTTAGCATTCATCGGGTATATATCTTTGAAATTCCTACTTTTATATCCATATAAATAGCTCTATTTACTTTCTTAGATATTGAACATTGTGATTAAAGATCTACAAAGGATAAAATCTCACAAATTGAGAAAATATATTATGAACTACATACATAGGTGAGATTTGTTTTTTTTAAAAATAAAGTGCTCGAACGAATTAGAACTATATAATTATATAAATAGAATATTGAATAAATGAAAATATAATAAAAAAAATATGATGTTTTCCCCCTAAATAGGAGATATCACATATATTCACACACAAACGTATAAGGGATAATGAGGATGTGAGTGAAGTCCCTTGGAGAATACGTTGAAAGGGACTAAGCCCCATAGCCCTTGACAGGCTATTTCTCCGTTAAAATGGAATAGGTGGATACTTCCCAAAGAAACCTTGTCACCATTTTCTATTTTGTCGGAAGTCAGAAAGGCTGCATTGTCCTGACTCTAGCTCACGTCTCGTATCCAAAATTCTGTCACTCGGTCTGGCCTGGATTTTGACAATATATATATATATATATGAAAGAATATGTAGGTCTTAGTGCTGAAAGATGGAAACCTTTTTTTATACAGCTGATCAATTAAACACATTGTCCAGTACAATCTTGACCCGAAAAACTCAGAACAATGTTTACAGGGACTCAAAGACATCTTAATTCTATTTCAAGTCAAATACAACGAATAAACTTTTTGATATAGTTAAAGCCGATCATCTGTTCTATACATAAACTAGATATCAATTGTTTTGTCCTGTAATAGGCCACAGGGGAAGTGAGTAGATATAGGCGCAGATCCATGCACAGTTATCTCCCTCACATTGAATCTAAAAAAAAAACCATCTTTCTGAATTCCTCGGGTAAAAGTTGTATGCAAAAAGTGTTTTTTTTTTGTCTCAGTATGTTGTTTATTTCAAAACTTTTCTATCTAAAGAGACGAATAGACAGATTATAAACCAGATGAGAATTCGGTATGAAAATGGTTATTTGGGCCTTTGCATTACCGGTGGGTGTTTAGTTCAATGGTAAGAGCATCGCAACGTTAAAGCTACCCTATCAGTCGCAGGTTCGATTCCTGGAGCTTACTCATTTTCTTCAATCGTTTATTCACGTTGTGTAGGGCGAGTGATATATTAACCATGTAATGATTGGAGATCATCTCAAATAATTTTCCAAATGATACAACGCAATTAATAATCACACACGCGCATATATATATATATATATATATATATATATATATATGTGTGTGTGTGCAGAAGTCAAAAAACAAGACGGACCAAGTAACAGAATTTTGGACACAAGAGCTAGTGCCATGACTAGTATTTAAAGTCAATGTTGCCTTTATTTTTTTTACAAGACCGAAAAACATTGTGCAGAAGATGATCATCGATTTTTTTTGACTAAACTTTATGAAACAAAGGTCAGTTTCTTATAACAAAGAGTGTATAATAAAAGAAATGATTTATTCAGAGTATCGATTTTTCGTTATTTTTATTCATTGATATTTAATCCCATATCGTGTGCAACATTAAAATTTTACTGCACGGCATATTTTTTCTTGTTGAAGGAAATACTGGTTACTGCATCATCATCATCATCATCATCATTGTTCTTTCAACGTCCGTCGTCGGACTTAGATCTTCCCCAGGATTCGCCACAATTCCCTATCATGAGCGTCACAGAGCTAGTATTTTCTAAATTTATCTAGTTAATCTCTCCATCTTGCATTCTGTCGGCCTCAGGTTTCGCATGTGATCTCTGGGGATCAGTGTTGTGAGTCATGATGTCCATAGGTTGTCTTTCATTCTTGCAACATGGTCTGCCCATTGCCATTTGAGTTTTTTAATAGTTTCTATGATGTCTTTGACTCCCGTTTTCTTCCTGATATCCTGTGCTATCTTGTGATGTCTCCAGACAACATGGAGACGGGCTGGCCTTTTAAATGAAAGCAAGCAAACAAACAAACAAAAAAACTGATTATATTCGTGTTATTTGGCTTGTTCAAACCAGGACACGAGTAATTTCTACGTAGTTTTGATTACATATACTCACGTTAGTTCCATTATGATGAAGAAGACTTGAATCACCTCCACGAGGCTTTGGTTTCATATATTTAAGTTAGTTCTATTATAATAAAGATTATCGACTTGTTTGTAGTTACAATGGGTACTGTGAGATGCAAGCGGACAAGATGGAGATATACTGGCCTTAAAAAAAATTAATATGTGATTCAAAAAACTGATTATGCCTGTGTTATTCAGCTAATTAAAACGGTGGCGTGATTGGTTTGTCCGTAGTTTTGGTTACATATAATTACATTTGCTCCATAATAAGGAATACACAAGTTCTCTGCCAATATCTTAGGTTTCATCTTACGTTAGCTCGATTACGATAAGGGAGATACAATTTATCTGCCCGTATTTTTGTTATATATACTTTCAGTAGCCCCATTATGTGATGGATCGTCGACAGGGCTGTAGTTACAGTGTGTACTGTGTAATACAAACGTTCAAACCAGAGACAAGCTGGCCTTAATTAGGAACTGATGTGATCTCTAAAACCGATTATTCCTTTTGTAATTATCACAATTATTGACCTTGTCATTTCTCATCTATATTGTCAAGATGGCTGCAGTCACAGTTATAAGACCAGTAAAGATTGTCTGCTTTATTCAATAACTAAACGTCCGATTTATCATCGGTAATTCCGTTGACTGCGATTAGGACAATAAAAATCTGTCTTTATTTCTTTCTGTTTTACAATGAAATATCATTTATGTTTTTCCTTTGTTTCTTTCTTCCTTTTCCTTTATTCTGACTTGATTTCATTTTTCTCTTTCCGTTTTCTTTTTTTCTGTTGTTTGTTTCTTTCTTTTTCCTCTCATTCTCACCTTCTTTCCTTTTTGTCTCTTTTTTTCAACGCAATCTCACTCTTTGTTTTTTCCTATTCTTTCTTCTTTCTTTCAGTTTGAACACATCGTTTCACTCTTCTTTCTTTTTTATTGATCTTTTTTCTTCTTCTTTCTGATTTAACACAAATCACACTCTTTCTTCTTTTCTCTCCTATATTTTTCTTTCTTTTATCTCCCCCTCTTCCTTTCTGTTCTACAACGCACTCTGACTCCTTCTTTCTTTTCTTCCTTTTGACAGTTTCACAGCGTAATCTCATCCATTCTTTTCTTCCTTTTTTTTCTCCCTTTCTTTCTTCTTTACATTTTTTCCTTCCTTCATTTTCTTCTTCTTTTCGTTCCGTATTTCCCCCATTTCCCTCCCCGTTACAGCCAAACCATGATGGACACGACGATTGTCGTGCAATTACCAAGGTTAAGCAACGTCAGATTAGGTCAGTAACCCCATGGGTAACCAACAGGGTATACCAGATAATATAAGTAACAGGGAATCAAAAAGAGAGCCTCCCATGGTGATCTTGTAAATCCCCATAGGGGGTGGAGACTGATCTCTATACTGAGCTTAATAACGCCAGCCAAATTGAGAGATGTAAAAAAAAGGTTTTTCCATACATTTTTGTCACTCATAGTTTCCCACATAACATCTTCAGAAGTTCCCAATGAATTTCAATGAAATTTTGTGATGGAGTTAGCCATGGGCCAAGGGGTATTTATTCAATGTTGGAGTGAATCCGGGATATTGACCGAGTGATTTTTCTTTTGAAATAATCAGACAGTAGTCCAGGAATTGAAAAATCGAAACTTGCTGCTATCACTCTTGCATCTTAGCTATATATGAACTGATTTCCATTTGCTTTACTCAGCTTATGGCGTTGGCAAAGATATACGCTCTGAGAGTGCTGTTTGTTTTTTTTTCTCCTTCTTCCTCTCTTTCGTTTTTTTGCCAATTTCTTTTCCTTTCTTTCTTTCTTTCTTTCTTTCTTTCTTTCTTCGGATACGATTTCTGGGGATCGAGGTCAAAGGTTGTATCTCCGATAATTGAATTCCCCAATCGTTGTATGCAGTTCGATTGCCGTCGTTACTTCCATTCTCTTTGTTTTCTTTCTCAGTATTTTTCTTTTTTTTTCTTGTTCACATCTTTTAAATTACTCGCGGTTCTTCCTACTTTCTTTGTTTCTTTCTTTTTTTCCCTCTGTTTCTGCTTTTCCCTTCTTTCTTCCTTCCTGTCTTTTCTTCTTCCATTTTTCTTCCTCCATCAACTCTTCTCTCCTCTTTCTTTTCCTCTATTTCACCTATTATCCCCTCCTTTTTCTTCTTCTTTTCTTTCTCTCCTCCAAAGCCTTCTTCTTTCCTCCTCCTGTTGTTGTTGTTGTTGTTGTTGTTGTTGTTGTTGTTGCTGTTCTTCTTCTTCTTCTCCTCCAAAATCGAGATTCACCAACTTCTTTCTATCTTCGTTTACACTATTCGAGCCTGCTCCGAGAGAGAGAGAGAGAGAGAGAGAGAGAGAGAGAGAGAGAGAGAGAGAGAGAGAGAGAGAGAGAGAGAGAGAGAGTAGTTTTCAACATCATAGCCAAAGCTCTACATTTCCAAGCTTTCTGAAAATTGGTGGTACACAATCTTCCTCACCCTATATAACTTTGTGTCATTCTTAGCTCAATTAAGTTTATATCTGTGCCTGTCAACTGGCTGGGATTGCCGATGTTAACAAAATGTACCAGAAGTAGGCGTTCATGTGCCGATCAAAACAAAGGATCCGAATACTGATTTTCAAGGCAGGAGAGATTATCATACGACAGTGTTTGATACACTTCGATCTCCCGAAACCAATTTGACCTTATACTGCAGTAAACTAAACTTAGCACAGTAAGTCACCGGGTTAAGAACGTCCGGCTTACGGATAACGAGTAAGAATGGTAAAGCCTAAGGTCTGATATATTCGTTCATGATGATGTTTCTTTTTTGATTTTAAACTATTATAAGAACCGTTTCTCCAATATATTTTTGTGGAATATTGTACACCCCCTACTCATACAGAGACACTTATACCCATCTTTTCCCACTGTCCAGTACAATACCGTGTGTCGTTACTTTTATTAAATGTTTAAAATGCATTCAATTGACCTCTATTATAACCCTATTTTGTCAGTAAAGCTCGCATTAGTTCCTAACAACTGACAATTTTCAATGCAATTCTATGATAGAATCAGCTACTAGGCACGATATATATATATATATATATATATATATATATATATATATATATAGAGAGAGAGAGAGAGGGAGAGAGAGAAAGAGAGAGGTACTTTTCATAATGGCTATTATTGTAAAACTTAATAATACTACATTTCTTCAAACCATCATTATTATTGTTGAACAGGAGAATACAGGGCAAATGGCAAAATGTAAAGGCACGTATACTTATTTAAAATCAGATTTTACACACACACACACTCACACACACACACACATATATATATATATATATATATATATATATATATATATATTCTCTTTTGTCCTTATGAGATTTACGTATACACAGATATATAAAAGGAATATGAAGCGTATAAAAGCTGGCTCTGTCCAATCAGGAATTAACTCCCTTGATTATGCCAATGTACGGAAGCCCAAACGTCATCAATTATAACGAACGGCTGGGTAAACCGTCAGATTTGAAAGAACATTTGAATCCCGTCTGAGTCGATCTCCCCCGGGGGAAAAGGATGGTTTTACGCTGTGTTAATCTTTAGGCTACGTAATCAGATTCATCTCGATTAATAAAAGAAGCGAACGATCTCAGATTCGCTCTAAAATGAGACCTTTATTTCCATTAATATGAACACGTCTGGAATACTGACATTTTAACAATACTGAATCTATCTTTATTGATAATAATAACAATGATGATAATGAAATAATAATAATAATAATGACAATATATACATATACATATATATATATATATATATATATATATGTATATATATATATATATATATCGACGGATTGTACACATATACATACACGAATTCATAAATATATGTAAATACATTCATGTATGTGAAAATGAATATCTACGTAGATATATGGGTTTATATTTCCATATACGCGATATATGTCCTTACATCTCTATCTATCTCCACCTCTTCCTTTCTCTCAGCCCCTCTCTCATTCTCTCTCTCTCCCTCTTCATATATATATATATATATATATATATGTATATATACATATATAAATTGATATGATTTTGTCTGTTAACATTGATTTATATATACTTATATTTTAGATATATATCTACACATCTACATATGCTCACATTTACTCTAAATAAGCAAAAGTTATGTATTTTGATACAAATCAACAATCACGAAGAAAAAAAACATATATTTCCATCCATATAATGCTGTATAACTTTTAAAGAAGAGTGACGCTTAAAAAAAAAAAAAAGAAAAAGAAAAGAGGATTTGATAATTTGATTTCCTCTTTTGATACTTAGTTGCATATCCCTGGTTAGCAATTACTGCAAGGGGACGTTCTACTGAACCTTCCAAAACCCCTTTGCAACATTCCTTTTCAATCTTGATCCACTCCTCCTTGTAACAACCTTCAAATAATTGATCTTTCTAGGGTCCTGCTGATAAATCCGTTCTTTCAAGTTGTCCATAAATTTTCAATTGGATTAAAGCCAAAAGATTGTCTGGGCTACACGGACATCTCTTCATTGTCTGAACAAACCATTCACAAATTATTTTAGCTGAGTGCCCCGGGTCTTTATCTTGTTGAAAGATGCAAGGCTCCTCAAACTCTAACTGTTGCAGCGAAAAGACCAAATTAGCTTTCTATAATATTCCGATGCATCGCACCATTCATGGTCTCTTCAATCATGTTGTGCCCCCGTACCATTGGATGAGAAAAGGCCCCCAAACATATTTCTCCCATTGTGCATTACTATGGGGCTTTTTTCCGATCATAGACTCATTCATCTTTTCTCCATACATGACATTGTCGCTTGTGGTGAAAAATTTCAATTTTAGTTTCATCCAACCAAGAATATTTTTCAAAAAATGATAAGGCTTCTCTAAAAGTTGACGATCTAAATTCACCTGTGAATCCAGTTGTCTCTCTTCGACAAAGGTGTTTTCTGTTGTGCACGGGATTTTGAACAATTCTTGTGCAGTTCATTACTAAGAGTCCTTTTTGTTCCAGTTGTTCTTGAATTATCTTGGATCCGTTTGAGTTATTGGATTCGCTCATTTTCTTTTCATTTGCTCGTGAATAAATTGTCGAGGAGCGTTTTTGGTGATTGCTAAATGTTTCCAACTTTCGATTCATCGATAATGACAAGGATATGTAACATCTTTGGAATGGCCCTGTAGCTGAAAGCTTTCTTCTTTTGCTTGATTACGTCGTTCTCTTGTTCGATTGAGAGCTTCTTTAATTTAACCATGACAGAACCGTTATAAAAAGGCGAAATCGTGAATGGCAACTGTGATGGCATCATTACCTAGTAAGGAATTGCTGGAACGTTCCAAAAGTCTCTATGCAGATGCACAGATAGACCTGCATTACTTTTTGAATAGCATTTCTTCATAAGTCTTTTTGTATTTCCGAATACATTTTCCGCCATTACTTAAATTTTTTTTTCTGTTTATCATTGTATGGATGCAAGCACGTATTCTCCCTTAGCATTGTTAACATCATATCAAAATACATCAAGTGAGTAAAATCAAAGTAAATATAAACATCATAAGTATACTAAATAAATATTTTGCAAGTGTCAAAATACTTTTTCTCTCACAGTATATATGTATAGTTACACATTGGAATATGAAATCACGTCTGTAAGTAATAATCTGTTAATAAATAAACGTATACATGAAGTATGCTCACATATGCAAAACACACTTGCACACATGCAAATCATTATATCATGATAGATTACTAAGTGACAAAGAAGAGCGTGGACGAGTGCTTTTCTCTGAATATCTTTCAAGTCAACAATCAAATACTCTGGTGCACTCATTGTCAACCTCGATAGGGGCCAACAAAAGATAAGATATTAAGCTGACCCGGGGAATATATATATATATATATATATGTATATATATATATATATATATATATATATATATATATATATATATATATATATATATATATATAATCTTGCACACACACACATGTATATGTATATATATCTTAGGGATGGGGATTAGGAAATTGGTAATAACATTATAATTTATTGGTCAATAGAAGTTAAACTAGCTTTACTCTGTTAGACCATACAAAGGAAGAATTTGCCTGCGTATTAAAATTCAATAAAAGGCACCGAGGTTTTCAAACGATTCCGGTATGGCTTCTATAAACCTTTGTACAAATCCCGGCGGTATGCTGTCTGTAACATGTCGAATGCACCCCCTTAGTTGATCCAGAGTATGTGGTTAGGTGCAGCACACATCCTCTTTCGTCCATCCCATGGGCCTAAGATCAGGGTTCCTAATAGGGGGTTCATTATCACCGACCTTATATTTGTATATATCTATGTGTGTGTTTGATGTTGTGTCTGTATATAAATGTCTATGTATTGCTCGTTACTTACATGATAACAAGATAGATGATAACGTGCATCCTTTCAATTAACCGTAACCAGGCAGCAACCATGAAAGCACCCACAAGCTGTTTGAACCGACCGTCCTTACCCAGGGAGCAGAATAACATCCTACACAATTATTCTATTAGTACTTAATAGATGTACAATTCATTTATTTATATGATTTCATCTCTCGCAACCAGGTTTGTTCTTGCTTTGACACACTCACTAACTGACCCACCGACTCGCTATTGAATCTATCTCAGACTTTTCATGTATGTATGAATGTATGTATGTATGTATGTATGTATGTATGTATGTATGTATGTATGTATGTTGCAGGCTGTTAATGTACGCATGTATGTACCTACTAAGTCAGTTAATGTACGTATGATCATACAGCAATCTATCTATCAATCTATCTATATATATATCTATATATTTTATCTATCAGTCTGATCATGTATATATGTATTTTTCTATTTCTATCTATCTGTCTATCTATCTATCTATCTATTTCAGTGTTATCTATCTGTCAGTCTCTTCATGTATGTATGTGTGTATTTCAGTTTGTGCATACATCTATCTCGGTGTGTATATGTGTGCATGTTCATGGATTTATCTATCTGTTCATATATCTATCTCTTTTATCTATTTCAGTATGTATGTTTGTATCTATCTATCTATCTATCTATCTATCTATTCATCAATCTATCCACACACACACACACACACACACACACACACATATATATATATATATATATATATATATATATATAAGTTTATGTATCTATCAATCTTCCTATCAAAGTTTTAATATCTTATCAATTTTCGTATTTTTTAATCATTGGTTGAAATTCTGTTAATTTAAAAGCTGCATAAGCATGTTGAGATGAACTTTTTGAAATGTATCGGATCTTTTGCACTTGCTGCATTTAACACAGTGCATATGTATGTACGTGTGCAAGCGTGCAGACATATCTATTAATATATCTGTAATTGAAATATATGCATCAATATATGCCAGTATATTTCTGTGTATGTGTGCGCTTGTGTGTGTGTGTGTGTGTATGTATGTGTGTGTGTGTGTATGTGTATGTGTCTTCTGTAATTTGTCGACGATCATTCCGACATCTCCGAATTCCTAATCTTGTTTCGACGAGCCAACAGCTGTCATGGCCGAGTCTCACGACACTCCATCATAAAACTCATTTGCATTTCCCGCTTATTTCTCCCGTCTCTCCGACCGTTCGATCCGCAAAAGAGAGATTTGCCTTTTATAGCCGTTCACTTTAGCTTTTGCTCATCGGGCAACATTGAAGACATATTTATTTTTACATTCGGGATGAATTAAGCTTCTATTTATGAGGAATTTGCAGGCATTTGGGAAAGCGGAAGATGACAGATATTGTACACCGATTGTTATTCTGCTCGTAGCGCTGAAACCACTACATTATATATATATATATATATATATATATATATATATATATATATATATATATATATATATATATATATATATATATAAGTGTGTATGGAGAAATTTTAGCTGATATATCATATTACATTCTGTTTATACATTATGAACCAATATATATATATATATATATATATATATATATATATATATATGTATGTATATATATATATATATATATATATATATATATATATATATATATATATACATATGTATATATATAATGGTTAGATGTACATCAGCTAAAACTGCTTCACACACACGCATATATATATATATATATATATATATATATATATATATATATATATATGGAATGGATATGATTAAGATGAGGATATTGCATCCCTGACTTGTACTGTAATATATACATACGCAGGTGTGGATGGTGGTGGTGATAAGATGATATATTTATATAGGAACTTTCTCCAGATTTGAGATAAACACATATATGTTAATATATAAATAAATCTATACGTTTATACGTGTGTGGGTATCATATGCAAATATATGTCTACAATTATTCTTAAATTTAACGTCAATATACAGTGACTATCATAGGAATTTGAATAAACAGACATGTTGCTTTTATGGGTAGGTTTTAAGAGGGATGAACAGGGAATAAGCAAGGAATTCACATGATGAGAACCAAATTATTAATATCAGAACGAGGCATATATTTAGGTATGTTTTGTGGTACTGGATGTTATTTCAGGGAGAAAATGTAAAAATTGAGTTCAATTGTGAAATGAATAAAAGTAGGCACTGTCTTTTTGTCCGGCTAAATTCTGCTATGGAATCAATCAAGGAGATTGAAAAGGCTAAATAGGATTGGTATTTAGAAAAGTTGTCAAACTACTTAACAAATCTTGAATCAGACCAAAATATATATGGCAAGAATGCTTTCAGAGGCAGGAACATATTTTGTTCTGGTTCAAATAGCATATTTTGTAGATATAAATCAAATAAGTAATTTATATCAGTATAACTCTGACACACACACACACACAAACACACATATATACATATATATATGTATATGATGGATTGTATGATATCTCAGTGTCCTGTCTTTTCTCTAATAAACTGTGTTCTCCACGTTAGATAGAACATGATTCTCTCCTATACAAATCGTATGGTTCTCAGTTCGAGATTCAATCTTTTGGTTAGGTTCAATGTTTCAGCTCCAGAAGTAAATATCGGAAGGATGTGATGGTTGATTACCCTTCTTTTTAGGATTAATGGGATTTCCTTGTTTTTGAAGGTTGTGCTGGCTTTACCGAAAGCTTGCCAACCTAGAGTGATTTTTCGCTTGATTTCACCTTCTTTCGAGGATTCCGTGGAGATTCATTGCCCTACGTTGATATGGAGCTCTTTTTTTGGATTAAACAAACTTCCCTTTCAATATATTCAATTATCCTTATTCTCATTCTCATTACAGCGGGGATAGTTTTCGCATCTGAATATTCCATCAAAGTGTGACAGCGAGATGTATGGAAATACAGGGCGTAGCATGGATAAAAAGTACTCTAAAATTTGGAAAATCCCTGGCATATAAAGATCGATCGTTCTGTTTCTGAGGTTGACACGTCATTTGAAAGAGGTAGATGTATTTATCCGTGTCTGTCCGTCTATCTGAGTACACAAATCCTCCAACAATTCCTGATGAATATCGTGGAATTGTAGGTCTGTGGTATTTAAAGAAGTTATTTGATTATGAGCTGGATCTAGGAAATAGTTTTCAATTGAGAGAATCTTTTTTTATCATTCCACAGCAAAAGCGTTTAAAAACGAACAATTGATAAAAAGATAGATTTAGATTTGAAGGGAGGAAACTCAATGGAAAAAACAATGCTAGGTATGACTGAGAGAATAGATATAAAAAGATCAACATAGATCCGTGATCTGACTAAAGTGGAAGATGACATAAAAGTAAATAAGCTATAAAATAGAGGTGGACTGGAAATAGTGAGAAGGTTGGTTAATTGGTGGTTGGAAAGGTCAACAAGTCGGTACCTAAGGGATTACCAAGATAAACCTAAGATGGAGAGATCACACGAAGCAGTTACGTGCATTGATTTGCAGGCACGAACACACACACACACACACATATATATATAAGATTTGAATGACAACATTGAGAGTCTTGTTAAAACAAATTAAATATTCTATTGTAACGTTTCGTTCATTTTTTAGAACCTCTTTTATAGAAACGAGCTAGGATCGAGGAAAAGGGTGTTTTAAGTCCATTGTGAGTTGAGAGAAGGTAAGTCTGCGTGTGTATGTGAGTATGTGTGAATCGGTTTTATCTAGGTACTGACCAGGCTCGACATAGTTCAACACCGGTCATCGTGAGAGCACCAGTGTGTCCTAGGTGATTTGGCCGTAGCACAGAGGAACTAGGAAACACCAAGTTTATGGCGTCCTGTCATCTCCTCTGCTTTGATACTGGGTCTGCAATCCGCGAGGGCAATCATCTGGAAGACGTTGTGGTGCCATGAGCAGGGTCCCAAAAACAACCCTGTTCCACGCCAGTTGTTGTTGAGAAAGGGCTCAAGAGGTCGCTGCGTATTCTGACTCGGTCGAGTGGCAATTGGATAACCATATTAAGAAATTTGGGCGACCAAGCTTGTTCAAGATTTCCTAGAGACCCAATCTGCTTACGTTGTTGAACGTCTTTGTCAGGTCAACGAATTTGATATATAGCCCTTCATTTTGTTTATAATGAAACAAGTAACCGTAAGATCCGGGAGGCGTGTATATCCGAGAATAATCAGTTATATAGTTTTTGGTGATAATAATTTTGTAAAGTCGCAGTGCTCAATGACTGTTTATAATGAAAGCAGAGCTTCAAGATAATACGGTATTGAGAACTTTTTCCTTAAGTTTTTTAAATAATTATTATGTATGTTCTTAAGCTTCTCATATACTTTTCAACAATGAGGCGCAGATATATATATATATATATATATATATATATATATATATATATATATATATATATATATATATATATATATATATATATATATATATATACTTATGAGTCACCAGGGCTAATTGAGCTCATAGTCAGGGTGAATCTCTTGCTTCAATTTCTGCATTTATTTGCTAAATGGCGCTATCACAAATATTCAAAAGATAATATAATAAACTTGACAAACGTTTAAGATATAACTGACCCATCCGAATGATTTTTCCCATGGTACCTCCGGGCCATCTTTACATTTTAAATGAATCAATTAAACAGGGAACTACAGCCATTCAAATGAAAACATAAATAGCAAGTAAGTAAATAAGCGAATCAATTTCTAGAAAAACTGGAGCTCAAATCAAAATCCACCGAGAATTAAAAAAAAAATGTTTCACAAAAAATGAGATTTTTTTTTAACGAGAATAAATCCTATTTTATTCGCTCATTTGGAGGGGAAATTGTTAGACACATTTTTGATTTTCTTTTCTGCGATTGGTGAAACCGATAAGTTCAAAGAGAACAAATAAAACATTATTAGAAGTACCGATGTCAACATGATGCCTTTTACAAAAACGTACAACAAACAGAAGTAGCCAATGAAAAATTGTTTTGATCTAGAGTTATTTTTTCAACCGACAGACGGGAGGCGTATCCATTGTCCACGTTCGGGTGAAGCTAAAAAATTTTTCACACATTCAAAAAAAAAAAAAAAAAATTAAAAAAATGATCCCTAGCCAATTGACAAACGATAAAATGAGTAAAGGGAACTTTTTTTTCTTTGTGGGAAAACCGTATCATTTATTTGATTTATGGTATCAAAAAAAAAAAAAGGAATAAAAAGAAAAATTCAGGCGACTTCATTATATATATATATATATATATATATATATATATATAAATATATATATATATGTATGTGTGTATATATATATATGTGTATATATATACATATATATATATATACGCACACACATATATATGATTATTATAACAAAGTAGCAATCCTTGATTTAAACATACATTGTTAAATATAACAGGCAAAATCTATCTCTTTATCTTTTTAGTTATTTTTTCTTGTTAGCGTACGAACAATAAGTTGATACCATCGGAGTTTTTTAAACAAAAAAAACGTCCCAAAGTTGGCAGTTCGAGATCTTCCGACCATCATTGGTCGTTATCAAGTAGTTGTGGGTTTCAGTTATACATTAAAACAAAGTTATTCATGATAAGCTTGTTAAAACAAATAGAATATAAGTATAAAAAAAGTGATTAGAAGTAATTTTGATCATCCTCTGAATACCTCACTTTCTTAATAATGACGATGATGGTAGAAAGATCCCAAACCACGAACAAAGTTTGTCTGGTATTTTTGGCAATGTATGTTTAATATATATATATATATATATATATATATATATATATATATATATATATATATATATATATATATATATATATATATATGTATATATTAAACATATATATATATATATATATATATATATATATATATATATAAGTTGTTGTAGGTATCTGTAGGCTTTGTGTAGATGATGGCGTGGAGGTTTCAATCGGCATCTATGTATATGCAGGTGTCTGACTAGACTATGGAGTCAGTGGGGTTTTGTTTTAACAAGCTTATCATGAATATATATACATACATTTATATATATATATATATATATATATATATATATATATATATATATATTGATATATGTATACGATATATATATATTGATATATAAGAATATATACTGGATAGTCTATAAACACACTGAAGAGTTGTAATACAACGAAACAGCTGTGTGTGGATGATGCAATTACACACATACACACTCAAACACACACACACACACACACACATATATATATATATATATCCATATATATATATATATATATATATATATATAAGTATTGAATAAGGTAGGTGAGAAACACAACTATGAATACGAACTGATTTTTACCAAATATCAAAGTTATTGAATATGTACAATAGTTTCTTCCTTTTTCCTAAGTTATTTCTTATGTATTACAATTATCAAACCTTTCTTGTCGAATACTAGAAATTTTATGCATATCATATACCTCATGCAATCACTATATATATATATACACTATATATATATATATATAGATATATATTGAGTGTAAGAGTTCCCGATATATTTTCAAGATTTCTTGAAATACACAGCTTGAAAATTGACAGAATTTCGACCGAAGATTCCTGGATTTCGTGCATAACTTTCCAATGTTCGATTTTGTTACGATGTTTTTAAATGTTTTGTATTTTTAAGCTTTGGGTCTATTTTGAAGATGTATGGATGTTAAAATAACCTTTTAAAAATTTATCGTATACTTTTTGCACTTACCATATATACATAAATATACATGTATAATGATAGGTCAAAAGATTTTGACCAGTGACATGTGACAGGGACATCTGCTTATAAAAGATAATGTCATCACTATATGTAACATAGCTGATGCTGTCTTTGGCAATCTTATGCCAACATCTTCATGGGGAAATTCGAAGAAACCTACATGTACCCAGGGATAAACAAAAACTGCATCTTCCATGTTAGATCTACTGATGATATTCTCTTTACGTATACTGGAGTTGAAGCCGAACTAGAGAATTTTCTTCGATACATAGACTCTAACACGTCTCAATTAAATTTGCCTAAAAAACCCCACTGACTCCATAGCCTAGTCAGACACCTGCATATACATAGATGCCGATCGAAACCTCCACGCCGTCATCTACATAGAGCTTACAGTTACCAACAACTACTTTCACTCTAAATTGGTCCATCCCAAACACCTGAAAAAAAATCTACCATTTTCACAAGCACATAGAATTAGGAGAATTTGCTCTGCAGATAGTGAACGCAATACACATAACTATAACTTGCTACAACGAAGATATCTACTAAAAGATATGAATAAGTAGATGAAAATGGCTGCATCAATACCTAGAGGAGAAACCCTCATAATCTCTAACAAAAAAAACCCCGATTGCATATCACTCATATCCACCTCTCTCAACATTTCCCACCTTTGTTACACAATTGATAGTAGATGGAATATACCCACTCTTGAAAAAGAATTCAAATAATAATTCAAGAGCAATGCATTATTGCCTGCTACTGAAACTGAAACATTAAAGATATGATAAGCAGTAATGCAATGAAAAATAATGTCACACCTAAAACAAGCAAAATCTACCAACCCAGTAAATTTGAAATAGCCTATGCTGCAACCACCTTGAACTCATCAACCACTCTACCACTAACACATATTTCTAAATGTACCATAATTCGAAGTGCCGAAGCAAAAATGCCACTTACCCACTAGAATGCATTAGATGCAAACTACAATAAATAAGTAAATCGTAGTGGCAATTCATCATTAAACTTCATATCTATACACCAGAAATTAAATAACCCAATCACCCCAAGCTATTCCAAATCGAACAGCACTCACACACCCATTGTCAAAATTTTGGCACATACAATGGATTTACTACGATCGGAAAAAAATCACCCTAAAATTCTGGGAAATGTGAATCAATAAGATGTGAAGTATCTCTTCTAACAGACTCCAGACTAACCTTAACAACCCTGACCACATACAGCTCCAACCCAACAATCCTCTCACTTCTAATATCTCTCTGTATACCAACTCAGTCTCATTATACCTGCACCTAGTACTATACTTACACTCCGGCCAATAAATATACATTATAACACCTCCTATATCGTAATACACCTTAATATACATATACTCTTATTCACTACAAAAACCTCACCTGTACAATCTGAATCCCTGCCTGCATATAGTTAATGTCACAAACATATCTAACACAATCCATACTTGACCCCTTTTCTATTTATATCAAACATTCGGAACGTAACACATAGTCACCAAGACCTCTACCTATTGAAACTTATGTATGATCCATTTAACTTGTACTACTGAAAGCCAACTGACTCTTAAGAATATATATGATGGCTATTAAGATGACAGAACATGCATTTCCTAACTGATAGTTGAACATACATAACAAGTATCGCTTCTTACTTATTTCCCATATCATCTCAATAATTTCTAGCCTCGACCCCATAGCCCATCACCGTAATACTCCTAAATAATTTCTAATACTTCAACCCTATTATTATCAAATCCCCACTTTACACACATAATGCTATCAATATGAATAAGTAATACATACATATATAGTTTTACCCAATCATTGATAAACACCTTGTAAGGTTATGAATGTATGTATGCACCTATGAACGATTTAGCATGTAAACATATATCTGCAAGGACTTTATATTACCTCATTCAGTACCCAAGTAGCTTAGCACGAACCATGGCCTAGATTCCCAATAACCATGACAACCAGTTCTTAAGAATACTCTCTGTAAAATGCCCATAACTGCAGCTACTACCTCCAACAAAAAATCTAACTAAATCACCATATAGTTTTCCCCATACAGAAAAGTGTGTACTCGCCACTATGGTCTCTCATGGATTTATATTCCAAATTTTCATATTTACTTTCAAAGCAACGCATTTAATGCTAACACTTTAACTTTGTAAAAGATGGACACACTTCCCAAAACATACATAGCATACTAATTTAATACTTTTCTAATGACTCAATTAACTAATAAAGTCTCTATAATCTTTTACACTTGACTTTGACTCATTCACGATATTTGATATATATATATATATATATATATATATATATATATATATATATATATATATATATATATATATATATATATTTATAATCAACAATTCGGTGATAGCATGTTAATATAACTGTTTTGTTTTTAAATTTCCCGAAACGATTACATAGTAAACAACTGATGATCTCAACTAGAGAAAATCTATTCGTTGCACCATGATTATAAAGTATGTGGGAAACAGGGAAAAACACATAAAATGCGTGAACATATATGGGGAAATGAGTGACTGAAATGATAAAAAAAAGTCTGTCGAAAACGTTTTTTAGTATATAGTGTTTAAAGCCGTGAAGCTTTATAGACTATTTATACAGCTTTATCGGTCATTGCTTCCCGTGTCTCGCCAGGGATTTTACATCTTACGAGATCTCTCCATTAAGAAAAAATATCTATCAATTTTCCCTCAGCTAAGCTCCTCTGATATTTATTCACAGGGTGCATCATGGAGAACGCAACTTCAAGAGTAAGAGAATGGGATATACAAGCATGTAAATTTTGTACTACAATAATTGTCACATTGCAGCTCTGTACTCAGAGACAACAGTATGTACCAGCTGGAATGATTGCATCATGCACTAACCTCATTCAAGCATCCACTCCTTTGTAATATGTCAGGTAGGTTGTTTTCTTGTGTAAGCAAACGTTTATGCAATGAAACGGATATGAACCTGCATCCAGGTTGAAGTAAATCAACGTCTGTTGTTAAATAAAAATTTACTCGACATCATGGTCAATAATAAAACAACAATAAAGTCAAATCTGAAGTCCAGTAAAAAATTCAATCAAAGGATAAATATGGTCAGAATAAGTTTCATTTAGGACATCTTTAACATTTACCACTGGAAAACATCTAAAGAGAGATGAAATATCTAGAGATCTCTACATTCTCCAGAATGTAGATTGCACTTGAAAAAACTGTCAGAATAAGGCCCCAAAACGGTCAAAAAATTGTTTTTGCAAAAAAATGAAAAAAATCATTTTTAGAGAGGTCCTATTTGAGTGCTAATGTAAATTTCCAAGTCTATAGACAAAACTGCATGTCCAGGAGGAGTGGAATACACAAACACATACATTTAAACCGTGTAGAACACTCAACTTTGATGGCTAGGGTTGATCAATGGGTAATTTGCATCCTTTTGTATTTCATGCCTTTAACCATTGGAGAACCCGTAAGGGAATGAACTGACCATGATGCAAGAATGTCATACAATTGGACATAACGACTCACAAGATGGATAGTTAGGGATCATGTGCGAAAATGTGACCAACAAAAAAAAAGAGATGACGTAACTAGACAAGATCGAACTATATTGACGCTGTAACGCCGACGGTTGAGAGGTCTGGACAATTTTTGGAAAGGATTATACCCAACGACGGATGTAATAAGTCTGCAGCCGATGATAATGTCGACAATTGGAAATAGATTTTAGACTAAGAATAGTTTAAATACAGGTTGCCAAAAATATGGCTGTATTCTTTTGAAAACACCCTGTACCATTATATATATATATATATATATATATATATATATATATATATATATATATATATATATATATATATATTCTTATTTAGTAGAGTCAATCAACATTGACTTGTTCGTTGTGCGCATGTGTTAATCCCATGTCTGCTTCCGGCTAACCAAGTCAAGATCTTTCTGGGAATAACAACCAGACGCCATTCGCCGCCGTTTTGGTCGGCGAGATTGTTTTGCCTCGGATTGAGGCCGAACGAAAACCCATGCAATCAGTGAGGAACATTGGTTGGAAAGCTGCACGAATAATCGGATTTAACCGGATTAATCACAAATCCCTGGTGTCGCTGTAAAAGCCCATCTAGCGACTCACTTCTTTAACGCTTCATAGACCTTACATAACTGCACAGATAATACGGCTTCGAAATTACATGAAATGTTTTTCCAAGACCTTTCTCTATTAATGCCTTTATCTGATCAATATCAACTTCACCTACATTACCCGACTGTAGAGCACAACAATACAATAATATGAACAAGGAAGTATGTTTTGAGCCAGGATGATAATAATAACAATAATAAGATGAATGAAACTAATCATAGAATAATAGTAATAATGATGATGATAAAGAGTGAATTGACCAAGGCTTTGTGACGAAAAGTAAGAATAATAAAATGCACTAAAACTAGTATTGAAGCATAATAACGTGGACTGTGTTGGGATGAAATGACAACAATAATAAAACTTTAAAACTAATATTGAAATAATAGTAATTACTAAGAGTGTGCTGGGACAAAAAAAACAAACAAAGCAACGATAATGAAATGCAGAAAAACTAACATTTAAATAATTGTATAACGGAGAGTGCGTTGACCCAATGTGTTGTGAAACAAATTAACAATGATGAAGTTGTGTAAAACTAATAATTAAATTGTAACAATAAAGAATCAATCTTTTCAGAGTGTTGTTATAGATGTGAAAAGAATAAAATGATTCACAATAACCAATAAAATAGTATTAATACTTCATATAAAATAATATTTTAAAAAATCGCCAATCATAATGTAACGATCGAAATAATCAAGATGAAGATACTACTCCGATTAATCGAAGAAATGATGGCAATAGTTCATTTCCGAAATTTTATCATCAGTGTTATGCATTAATCATAAAAATAAATAAATGTTGAATCGGGTGCAAAAATCTTCATTAAAGGGTCAACTCAAAAAATACAATTGGTGACCCCGGGCTATTCAACTACCTCGCCCCATCGTTTAAGCTGTAACAATTTTGCTGTTTGGTGAAAGGCCATTTCTCATTAGCAACAACAAAAACCTGACCCTTGTGCCCTGAAACATTTCTAGTTGGGATAATTAGTTTCGTAATTAGGAAATTATTTTTAATTACTTCGATAATGACGCTGTGCATGACATTTCCAAATTAACAATTAGTCCGTTATATAGTTATTTATTAAGCCTAGTTTAGTTTTGCCCAGTACTGCATTACAAGAAATGTACATATAGTTATTCATAAGATCACCTTAGTCAGGCACAAGGCTGCATTAGCAGAGATATTGCTACGTTACCCAAGATATACACTTAGTTATTTACCAAGGTTAGCTTAGTCTTATATAAGGTTCCATCTCGAGAGATCTACATATAGTTATTTGTTAAGCTTAGCATAGTCTGACACAGGGCTGCATTATCAGAGATATACATAGAGTTACTTACAAAGCACAGCATAGTCTGGTAATAAGCTGCATATCTAGAAATTTGCATATAGTTATTTACTAAGCTTATCTTTTCTCTGGCAAAAAGACTGCTTTACCAGATACTTACAGATTGTTATTTCTTGAGTTAGGCTTAGTCTGGCTCATGGCTGAATTGGCAGAGATTTACGTAGAGTAATCTACTCAGCTTAACCTTTTCTGGCCAAATACAGCATTACCAGATATTTACAGATTGTTATGCCCTGAGTTAGACATAATTTGGCTCATGGCTGAATTACCAAATATATATATATATATATATATATATATATATATATATATATATATATATATACATATATATATATATATATACATATATATATATATTTGTATATATATATGTATATATATATATATATACATATATATATATATATATGTGTATATATATATATATATATATATATATATATGTATATATATATATATATATATATATATATATATATATATATATATATATATATATTAAGCTCAGGTTAGTCTGGCACAAATCTATGTCATCTGAGAATTACATATAGTCAGTTACCAAACTGAGATAAATCCTACACCATGCTATATAATCTGACGGTATTTGCTGTGCTTAACACATGGCCACATTTTCTAAAATTTACAAATTGGAAAAAAAACAACAGTCCATGAATTCATAGGAATTACGAAGAATCTCAAATGGCAATGAGCTGGTCAGATTTCAATACGGTCAGAAAATCAGTGCACAACACGACTCAAAACGTGGATCTCCATCGATAACATATGAAGTAGTGACCAACAGGAAAAAAGACTGCATGACCAACTAGAACAGTTCAGAAAGTACTGGCTCCGTGACGCCCTCGATAGAGAGGTCTTGCAAACCTCGGAGAAAGACTATCTTCAACGTTATACGATAGAAGGATTGTGCGAAATTAGAATTTTAAAAATATATTAGTCTACACACGATGCGCTGTAGTGTCGAGTTGGAAGTTGTTTGGATCAATAGTTCTCGTGATATCTAATAGAATAGTTAAAATTTGAGCTTATTGATCTCTCTTCATATTTTTTATCGTTCACTTTGAAGATGTAGTTTAGCACAACAAGCAGAAATTTATTTTACACCGTTGATTCCAATAATCATAAAAAAAGAGTATAAAGTCAATTCATCCCCCTGATAGTCACTTATGGAGTTGAAACATGGAACATAACCAAGAAACAGACCTGCAAACTGAGAAGCATGCAACGTGCACATGAGAGAATCATGCTCAACCTTACATGGAGAGATCACATGTCAGCACAGTATATCAGGAAGAAAACGAGAGTCCAAAACATCAGAGAATCTATTAAAAAACTTAAATGGCAATTGGCAGGCCATGTTGTAAGAATGAAAGACAACCGATGGACATCATTACTCACAGCTTTGATTCCTAGAGATCACATGCGAAACCGAGGCCAACAAAATACTAGATGGAGAGATGAACTAAACGGATTCAGAAAGTACTGGCTCAGCGATGCCCATTATGGAGGAATGTGGCGAATCCTGGGGAAGGTCTATGCCCAACGACGGACGTTAAAAAATTGATGATGATGATGATAATAGGTAACTGTTCCACACACCATGAAGTCTGACTCCTTCCAAATATGTACCTTTGAAACTATCATATATACATAAAGTCATTTACTGTACTCATCTTAGGCTGGTACAAGACCATATTTTCTGACACTGTCTTGGTTATTTTCTAAGCTTAGGTTAGTGTAGCATATGATCACATTACCTGGGATTTACGTATATTCATATACCGGGCGTGGCTTCGTCTGAAAAAAAGCTTTCTCAAGTGATAGTATGTGACACAAGGCCACTTTTAATGGAGGCAGGGCACACATGTGTGAACTGCTCATTTTATGTATGGTGGGGATTTATCCCTGAAATGCATTTTACTCCCCTAACCCCCAATTTTCTCTCTCGACGATTTTAGACTATGATTTTCAAAGAATTCTATGATTTCAGAAGCAGAATAATGCATTTCAGGAATTTCACAGAAGGAAATATTCAGAATTTAAGAGTGTAGAAGCTTTAAACAGCAATACTAACGATATCTGATGTTCAAAAGCGGTAACCCATTCGATTACTGATCAAGTTCGACGTCATTTAACTTCAATTATTGAATGAAAACCAGTGCTTTCAGTGTGATTTGACCCTGAGGGGTGACTGAGATGGCAGTCGGTGTTCGAACAAAGATCATAGCCAGGAATTACAATGTGGATTTTCAAAGCTGGAAGAGGGACCCTCCTTACATCTAACATATGTACAACTCAGTCACCAAAATGTTGCTCACGTGGAAGAAATCCACATGAAAATCCCTTATAACAATAAGACCATACGAAAAAATGGTCATTTTTCCGTGTTGGATTTTTTTTGAGTGGGTCTTTTTCAGTGTGGGTGTTTTCTCGTGTGGGCTTTCTTCTATGTGAGCTTCTTTTATATGCTCATTCATGACTAGGCTTTTTCTGCAGGGAATTCTCGAGTGGGATTTTATCATGTGAGCATCTTTCGTGGAACCAAGAAAATTGGTGCTCACACGTACACATGAATTCTATATAATACACATATATATGTATATGAACTGGAGTATACAGAAAGAGAGAGAGGGAGAGAGAGAGAGAGAGAGGGAGAGAAAGAGAGAGAGATGGGTAAGATTTATGAGCAGATATCTTTGTACAAACATGAGCTATATAAAAGAAACAATATATATTCCAGCATGTTTGAATGTATCTTTCATCTGCTGATATGTCATTTTCGTTCAAATTTCTTTATCTGTACTAAAAGCCGTTTTTCCCTGTTGACAACGCCCTGCTTTCAATAATTTATCCCATCTTACCTTTCCCCGACGCTAAAACCAAACTTTATTCCTTTAATATTTCAAAAGAAGCCATGATCTTGTCACTTTGCCAGAACGGAAACGGTTGAAGAAAAAGAAAACGAGCATGCGCAGAATAAAGAAGATTCTCCCCAACTCGCCGCCATCTTATCTGAGTGGCTCCTTTTTGTAACGTGTTTCATGTTTGACTATCAAAATCTAGAGATATCATTGGCAGGAAACTCACGCAAAGACGAGAACATATTTAGTCGAATTATTTTTCTTTTTCAATATTCAGTCATTTTTTTCTTTGGTTGAAAACTACAAAGTGAGACAGACGAGATTTGGAGTTTCTGTGTTAAGTCGGTGAAGAAAAGAAAAGATTACAATTTGCTATGGCAGGCGATTTATAGTACAAGATGCCATGATTTTACGCTGATTTACAATAATATCGATTCGAAATTTTCCGAAAACTTCTTCTTGGTATTCCACTAGTATCTTATGAATTGACTTATCATTTATATCATATATTAAAAAAAACAAACGAATATTATTATCATTATTAGAAAAAATTGGATTTATTTTGCTCCGATTTCGTTCACACTGCTGCCTCCACAAGGAACGCATTCCGGTCGTGTACTTTATGAATGCAAGTACAACTGAAATATAATAAAACTCTACCCTGATAAAAAATGAAGGTTCTGAAGGTCCCCTCTTTCATATCAAGAAACTTGACACCGACAAAAGCAGAGATTGATAGGTAGATCGATAAATAGATAGATATGAAAGTATTGAGATAGATGGATATGAAAAGACTGATAGATAGATTTGGAAAGATAGAGATAGAACGATTGGTAGGTATATGAAAAGTTCGAAATAAATATGACGATATGAAGACATTGAGATGGATAGATACGAACAGACCGAGACAATAGATTAGTTTGACACAAGGTCGAAGTAATTGGGTACCCAATGAGGATCAAAATCATCACAGTTGTAATGGTTAGCATTACATGCTTGTTAACCATGATCGATACTGATTGTGGAATCAGGAATTTCATGAAATAACTGAAATGTGCAGGGATTTCACGCAATCACTAAATTCAAAACCTGCAATTTTTTTCTATTCATTTATTTGTTGCCCGTGTATGTGTGGGTATATTTGTGCTTGTGCGTGGGTACACGTGTTGTACACCTGTTAGAATTGGTGTCTTGGGAACGTGTGTATGTATGTGTATGTTTGTATCAGAGAGTTTGTATGTACGAGTGTGTGTATATGAATGTGTGAGCACACATATCTGTCCTACACTGAAAATTCTTGCTTGAGACATAGTTTAAACAGTTTTTATTCTTAGCTATTGAAGAGGTGTGGGGACCAGATTTATCCATCTTTTTTACCGAATTATGTCACGTAGATTCAAAGTTGACAGCCTAAGAGTCTTCGAGTGTATTCAATGCAGAAAAATTACAGAAAATGCCACTATTTGCAATAAATCTATATCAGAAATCTGTATTATTGAAGGATTTCTATCTCTTTTAAAATGATAGGCTGATTTGTAGTGCAGCTCATTAAAAAATATCACTATATATATGTGACAAAAGCTGTATGTAAAAATCATAGCTGAAAAGGAAGTGGTGTTTGATCGACACTGCTGGGATGCCATGTTTATATAACTGTTTTGTTTTTAAAATCCCCGGAACGGTTACATGATAAACAACTAACAATCACAATAAAAGAGAACTTTTACATTGTTCCATGATAATAAAGATGGTAACAAAGCATGTGTAAAACAAATAACTATAAGGAAAGTAACATAAATTACATTGAGAGATATTGGGGTATAACTGACAGAAGTGACACAAAATAAACACACACACACACACACATACACACACACACATACACACACACACATACACACACATATATATATATATAGTGAATAGTATGAAGTGAGACAGGAATAAAAGTATATGAAGAATTCATTTGTTAATTCATTCATAAATGAATCAAATTGTAAGCTATACATGTTTCTGAGGGGATGCCATTTCATTTAGGATGTGCGTACCTTTCAGTGGTAAAAAAAGTTTCCGTAGAAAACAAATTAAGCATCAGATGCTTTGCTAAGAAAGCAAAAATGGAAATCAAGAAAGAGGATTCATTGTGGGTCATAATGATGAGTCTGGACTGTATTCTGTCCGCGGAGAAATCTGCGGTGGTCTGGTTGGATATTTGTTGGGAGTAGTTGCAGAGGTTATGGGTATTTTATTGGTTATGCTGGTCAGAGGGGCTGGGCATTCTCAAGCAATGGCTGTCATGGATACTAGGGAGCAGGATAGTAATTTAGTGTTAGACTCTTGAGGTACAAAAATCGTTTCGTGTCGCGTAAGTCTTTTTCTCCACGACTTTTAATCCAGTTTTACGCACAAACTATGTCAGCTAAGTGTCAGCTTCAGCAGTCCTACATTAATTGGTACCCAAATGATTCTCCTTCTCTTTAATCAGCTTTGAAGAGGAGAAGAGGGTGAAACTTGTGTCTTTACCGTGACATGATCAGACAAATAAATTAACCAACAAACACACTTAGTGACTACAAAGGAGTTTAACTGAAACAACATTGAATGAAACCGATTTAGCCATAAACAGAATCAGTACCTGTCGCCAAAATAGTAAATCGTTAATTGCAGTAGCAATTCACTATGACCCAAGAAATCAACTGCCGGATTAGAGGGTTACCAGATAAAAAAGGATTATCAGATTAGAGGAATAGCCAGATTAACGGGGTTGCCAGATTTAATTACTTCATCTACCGAGGACAACGGATCTCCATGGAATCCTCAAAAGAGGGAAAAATCAAGCAAAGAATCAATCTAGGGTGGCAAGCCTTTAGTAGAACAAACTTAACTTTCAAGAACAAGAAAATCCCATTAATCTTAAAAAGAAAAGTATACAAACTGAGAAAAATGCAATATGTGCATACGAGAATCATGCTCAATACAGTATATGAGAGAAAAGATAGAAGTTTTTTTTTCATAGAAAAATAAAAAATGGTAATTGGCTGGACACCACGACTCACAACTTGGATCCCCAGAGATCATATGCAAAACCGAAATAGGCAGAATAAAATATGTTGAGAAAAATTCAACAAGTTCAAAGAGTATTGGCTCTGTGACGCCTACGATAGAGAAATCTGGTTGATCCTGCAGAAGGTCTTTGTCCAACGACGGACGATAGAAGACTGATGATAATGAAAATACTTACAAATTAAGGAGGCAAAAAACCAGACATTTGTTTCCTTGTTCAACCATTTATCAAAGGGGTTTATTTGATCGAATTACTTTTCAGATTTCAAAAGTGATTACATTGAAACAAAAAAACAATCCACTACACTTGGTTGGATCAAAAAACACTCGTCAGATGTTATTTCCAGAGTTTTTAAGGGTAAATTTTCAAGTACATATATATATATATATATATATATATATATATATATATATACGGGTCCGAAGTGAAGGTTTCAATTCTGCCTCACGGTACTGCATGGGATAATGGAAAGTCTATAGCCACACTGAAGAGATGTAATACATCGAAACTGCTATCCGTGGATGACACAATAATATATATATATATATATGTATATATATATATATATATATATATATAGGTGTGAGTGTTTATATATATATAAATATGTGTGTGTGTGTCCCACCTTTTCAATAGTTCGCTTTACGCCCTTCTGCTTTCACAATATACCTACATATGTACCTGTTTTTCATCGAGCCGTTATAGAGGAAGGTCGCAACCTGAGCCACAAGAATGGAGCCAAAAAGCTCATTCGTCGGTAGTTACTGAGTGTCACAGTATCAAGCTGTCATAGCTTTAAACTGAGTCCGAGAGGATTTTCCCTGTTTATTTTGAACATGCATTAATAAGATGTGTTATAAGGTATCAATAAGCTTAAAGGAAGTGGAGAGGGCTTTACACCGAGTGTGTAAACTATCCGTGAGGAGAATGTCAAGGGGGATCTGTAAGGCTGAAAAACATCTGTATAAATCAATATATCATATTCTTTCGGATAGCGGAAAAATGCACGCTAACACACACACACACACACATTATATGTATATATATATATATATATATATATATATATATATATATATATATATATATATATATATATGTATGTGTGTGTGTGTGTATAGTGAAAAAATGGATTCGCAACACGAACACACTTATGCAGGAATATAAAGCTCTACTTAAACTAAATGCTTAGTGAATAGAGCACTTCATGAAATTAATCCATCACACATTGGATACTGAATCACTGATTTGTGCTCTGTCCCGTATAATTCTGTTTTTTCTTCATAACTTTTCCGTCATTTTTCAAATATATCATATATATATATATATATATATATATAGCATACTTTGGCTACCAATCATCTTTTAAAATGGCAAACATCTTTGTGATCATTTAGTATGATATTGTTGTTCTCGTACAAGTAAACAGATCTTCAGATTTTGAACGAAGATGAGAAAAGATTACAAAGATGCTCCTTATCTGTGATTTTTAAAGAAAGAAACACTGTCCCTGTCACACACACATATGTATTAATTTGATGTGCAATTTCAAGGAATATCTCACAAGTGTCTATGAAGCTCTTTATCACTTGTGCAATTAATGAACTGTAGTTCATCTTTTATATGCCTTAAGAAATATTCAGAATTTTGGAAAATGGCTTCCACGCGAATTTACTAAAACGAATATCGCTTACTATTTAAACATTTGTCCTTCTCTTTTTGCTTGACACAGATAAATGATATCTCAGCATATTATAGTCATCAGTAATTAAACATTGGTTTATTCCAAAGCGGATAAAATCTCGACACATAAGTTTTGTCTGTGCCTGGCAAGAAGAGAAAAACAAGAGTTTGAATGATGAGCGATTTTCGTTTCTGTTAATACATGTCGAAGCCATTTTTCTTTTTCATTTCTAAGGCCTTTGAATGACGTACTACAGTAATTGCACAAACGATGGAGACTTGAGTAAACTTCATAGACACTTGTAAGCTTTTTTACATTGAGTTTATATATTTATTTATAAACATATATGTTGTAACGAACGACAGATATATCTCTATACAAATATATATGACATTACAAACGACGGACAAATTTTGTAGATTCAAGTTTCTATTTAGTTTTTTCTGTTTACAGATGAATACTTTAGTTGTGTTTTCGACTTCAAGATAATTATTGAGGATGCTCCCTGAAAATTACTGGAGACCGTCGAACACGGTGGGAAAGAATGAACATTAGGAACTTAGGACATTTTCCATACTCCTATGACTATATATATATATATATATATATATATGTTCCATTTTCTTTACTGCTTAATAGGGAAATTTTATCAGTCAAATTATATAGAGTCCTTAAGTACCCTGCGTGTCACGCAAGTCATTCTTTATTTGATCAGTGATACTTGAACGTGTTATATCATCACTATTTTTCAATTCAATTTTGGGATCCTGGTAAGTGTAAGTTAGTTATACGTGAATTTACATTTGCGATGTTATTTTTCAATCCGTGGTTCATTAGTTAAAATAGAACTTTGACAAATTGCAAGAAGTGATTGGCTGATTGGAATGATTAGAAGGTATTCCACCAATTTTTACTCACACACCTGTTACTCTAAACGTGAACAAAAGAAATTCGCTAAGAAATTAAACAATCCTTCTGGGCCATTTTTAATGAAATCTGATTGAATGAAAAGCAACTTACTACATAAACACACAGACAGACGGACAGACAGACACACACACACACACACACACACACACACACACATATATATATATATATATATGTATATATATATATATATATATATATATATATATACGAATTATAAATTGCGTTATATCATATATATCAGCAGCTCCATTTTCTTCAATTGTTTAAATTGATTGATATTTGAATCATGTAACCACAGGAGATCATTTCAAATAAGTTTCTATGTAATATAACGAAATTTAAAATTCACTCCGTCAGACCAAATATGTCCATTTCTTAATATCCATTTAATAATAATAATAATAATAATAATAATAATAATAATAATAATAATAATAATAATAATAATAATAATGATAATACGGGATTTATAAGTTGCATTATGTTTCTTGCGAACGACTAAAAGTAGTCCGAATTCATAAGGTAAAATTCTATTCTGTTCGTAACTATTGTCCACAGTTTGAGAACATATTCATTCTTCCTTCTTTTATATATATATACAGAGAGAGAGGTTACTATTAGCTGTTATCTTTTTTTATATACCAGATATCTGTTATCCTCTGTCGACACACGCATGTAAACGCACACGTGCACAAGTAAACACACACAGACTAACCCAAACGAACACACATATATATATAGATAGATATATACACACACACTCACACAGAGGAACATATGCACATATGCACAGGTACATGGGTATATATATGGACACACACACTTACAGAGCCATATACTAATCTAGTTTGCAGTCATTCCTGTGAAAAAATCTACCCGTCCCGTGTGGGCGTCATCAGCCGCCGGAGGTCCATCGACTGACATAGTCTTCTACGAAATTCCCGTCCAACCCATGATATATATATAGGGTTGAACACTGTAAGCTTATGCAATGCTCTTCCGTAGGAATAGAGCGCTCTGGTGGATGGGGAATTTCTGCGTGTATAAATATATCGCTTAAATTCAGCCTCACTGACCGTCCAGTTCCGTATCCCAGAGGTAGGATATCGGTCTCCGGGTTTGATGCGAAGGTTTCAATCCTGCCTCGCTGTACTGGATGGGATGATGGAAAGTCTATAGCCACACTGAAGAGAAGTAATACATCGAAACAGCTGTTTGTGGATGACACAATAACAATAATATATATATATATATATATATATATATATATATATATATATTCATATTTATATTTATATTTATTTATCTATTCATATACCCCTGTGATATGGGACATTGGAAAATTCCTTTTTAGCTTTATGCAATAAAATAAGGTGCTTCACTAACCCAGCATTTTTATTGGATGAGGTGGATATGCTAGATGCGACCTTGGCACGAGGCGTATTGTGAATTAAATTTCTTCGCCAAAATTCAAGGACTGACCTCTGCACGAAATCGACTTTTACACGAAAATATCCGGTATTTTCTACACTTATTATTCGGGTGACTTGGAATCCCCCCAATAACATCAATTGTACCCCACCCTCTTCATCCCCAGCCTCACCGTTCAAATGACTCTTATATGTACCTACGGATATACTTACCTACAGGCCAATACTTTCCGACCCCGTCGCCGTACACAGAAATTGACAGCTTTTCGATATCTCACGTCTTGTCTTGGAAGACGTTCAAAAAGGTTGGAGAAAATATTTTCCTGAATTACCCGGGGTGATTTTTCACTTTTCTGTCCAGGGGAGCCACAGAGTCAGGGTGGGATAGAGGAAAAGATGATAAGAAATTGCTATATATATATATATATATATATATATATATATATATATATATATATATATATATAGAGAGAGAGAGAGAGAGAGAGAGAGAGAGAGAGAGAAAGAGAGATGATATAGCGAAACATTGTTTCATGAAATAAACGGACATTTCAATATTGTTTCATTTGAAGCGAAAAGTGTTAGTACAATAAATTTAAATGCAACTATTCTCAACTCTCAACTCAATACATCTATATACACATGTACATACAGAGACATCTTTCTCTCTATATATGTATATTTATGTCTGTATATCGATATATGTATATATATATCTGTATGTACGTCTGTCTGTCTCTGTCCTATCTCTCTGTGTCTGAGTGTGAGCACGGGTCTCTCTTCCTCTCTCTCTCTCTCTCTCGTTCTTTCTCACTCTCTTGTTCTTGCTCTCTCTCTCTAAATATATATAAATATATGAGTTCAAAATGTTGACCAATTGATGCCAAAAGGATAGTAAACGCTGTAGAAGGAGACCAGATAAAAAAGAAAAGGCTGGGAATGGCCGTTGTCCAACTAAGACATTATGGCTACTCATGCTGTATATAAGTATATATATATATATATATATATATATATATATATATATATATATATATATATATATATATATATATATATCGGCAGCTGTTATAAGTCAACAGCTGGTTAAAGACCTTTTCGATCTTCCATGACGCGTGTGATTTCTGCCATGTCTCTCCATCTTATGCCTGGTCTTTTCCTACTGCGTTTAGTGTCCCTCTGGCAGTTACCAGTTTGCCCACTAGCCCCATCCGTTGTCTTTTCTTCTCGCCATATTTCCTGCCGACCTCTATTTTTGTTTCTTTCTTTCTCGTACGATTCCCATCACAGAAAATGCCACTGTTTACTATATATATATATAAATATAAATATATATGAAATCTGTACAATTGAAAACATTGTGTCTCTTTGAATTAATAAGCTAATTTGTAGTGAAGAATATTACACCATATATGTGACAAAAGCTAAATATTAAAATCATAGTTGAAAGGGAACTGGGGTATGATCCACACTGCTGGGATACCATGTTTATTTAACTGTTTTGTTTTAAAAATCCCTGAAACGGTCACATGATAAATAACTGATGATCTAAACAAGTGACAATCTATACATCGTACCATAATTACGAAGTATTTGTGGAATAGTGAAAGAAATAAAACTGAAGAAATTACATCAATTGCGTTGACAGATATTGGGAAATTGGTGACTGAGGTGGAACAAGAAAATTTGAAATATTTAGGGCTTAAAGCTATCTAGTGTGTTCATATATATATATATATATATATATATATATATATATATATATATATATATAATTGTGTCACCCTCTGTTTACTTTTTCGTTGTGTTTCAACCCTTTACTGTGGCTATAGACTATCCAATATCCCTTCAAGTATCCAGAAGTAGGCTCGAAACATTCATATCAGACTTAGGGACAGACATTCTACCCCTGCCCTACGTCGTACGGGACGTTTCAGTCGGACCGGATTAGGTGATATATCAACTCTGTGTGTGTGTGTGTGTGTGTGTGTGTGTGTGTGTGTAATTCGTTTGTGGGTAATATATGGTTGGTGAGTGGGATCAAAATAATCACAATGGTGGATGTTGCCAGCTATGGATGTAATCATCAGTTTACATTGTACATAAATAAAAGAGGTGTGAGCATAGGACCATCAGATCATGTGTGTCTCAGTGTGATCAGTTGAGGAAGAGAATTCATTCATATCTCTATGAAATAAGTGAAAAATGTATCCAATACATTCCAACCAGCTCAGTTTAACATACATTCTCATATTTGTCAGTTTTTGAACCATAGATTTCTGGTTATTGTACATGACTTCTCATTGCTCTCCCTCTCTCCCTCTCTCTCTCTCTCTCTCTCTCTCTCTCTCTCTCTCTATATATATATATATATATATATATATATATATATATATATATATATATCGCTTAATTAATGATGATTATACTCATTTGATATGACACGTTTGGCAAAGTTCCAACAAAAGAATGCATCCTGAAAAATAGAAGGAGTTCCTCTATGAATTGGCCTTAAAAGGTCCAGATTTGTGCCAGATATATCTGTTTGGGTTTATAATCTGTGTTTATTTATATATATATATATATATCTCTGTCTATCTATCTACCTACTTACCAATCTATCTATCTATCAATCTATCTATCTATGTTGGTCTGTATAGATTTAGTTGAACAAACCTGGTGTATTAGCTTTTTTTGGAATACATATACCAGGGTAGCAGCTTATTCTGATCATTTTGGAAGAAGGACTTTTGGATAATAATAACCGGCTGATAACCCTAAGCAAAGATTCTTAAATCGGAATAATCTATTTTCATCAATGTTATAAATTCACATCAATTGTTATATGCTTATTCGATTTTATATTTTGCATACAAAAATACTTCATCTAGAAGATTTCGTCTTATATTTTAGGTGCTTTCAATCCATCAGACATTAGAATCAGCACAGAATTTGTTAGTTCCTTAAAAACCCTGAAAAGAAAAGGTTTCACGCAGGGATGTATATTTATCATGTAACTACAATCAATGCTAAACTGAGGACTTAATTTTAGCCATCTTTTCGAAAGTACAGATGGGATTACGGCTTTCGCGAATAATCTTCCCTTTGATCTTACTTTATTTTGTATAGATTGTCTCGTTTCTTTCCATTCCTCAACATCATGTGGCAAGAGTAATTTTTAGCATGGTGTCATGTATGTCGTACTCCTATCCGCACTTCCGTAAAAATGTCAGAAGATGAGTACCCTGTTTAGCGCTATAATTATATTGTAAATCGAACCCCCATCATAAAACATTGCTATTTTTTATGGGCTAAAATAATGACAATATATGGACTAATATAAAGTGACCCTTCTCTGGATCCTCAATACTCAAGTCCCCATTCGAAAAAAGTGCTTGAAAATGTGTGTAATTATAATCATAAATGTTAGGCCTGTTTTTGAAGATTTTGAAGGAAAGCGCAACTTGTCAATAAAGTTATCTTCGTGTTACAGGACCGGAGCCGTAATTATGAAGCATATCCTTTTACTAAGTTTATATAATTATTCATGTCTCAAAACAAGAAAGTTTTTATTTTTGATTTCAAACTTGCTAATGTTTGTATGCCCCGGTTCTCAATGGGTGACTGATTCCAAGATTGGAGAGCTACATAGATAGAACCACTGCGCCCACGAGTCGTGCTCATAGACACAAGTTCTAAGGTCAAATCATTTAAATCTCGGATGTCAAATAGGGCACAGAGTTCATAGGGGCACATATCACGCAGACATTTGAATATTGTAATTGCGAGTTTGAACACTACTCTTTCTTCAATCCGAAGCCAATGTAGACTGATATTGCCGGTCCTAATTGACTAGCATTTCATACATTTTGGAACTAACAGAGTGGCAACATTTTGAAGTTTGTAATTTGTTAATTAGCAATTTACTCAAGTCGAAGGAAAGTGAATTACAATAGTCTAATCTGCTGGTAATAATAGAGTGAATCAGTTTCTGAATTTCATTGTTGGAAAGCAAGTTCCTGATACTATAGACATCTCCAATTAATTTATAACCGTGGGAGACAACATTATTGACGTGCATTTCTAAGTTTGATTGGATGCCCCGGGATCTGGAAAGAACAATTTCTTCCTAAGAAAACTATTTTATGGACATAAGATAGGAAATTGCCTGGTTCTGTGCAGTAACTCGATTATTGTTAAAATCATCATCATCATCATCATCATCATCATCATCATTATTATTATTATTCTAGCGTCACTTGTTGGGCGTAGACCTCCCCAAAGATTTGCCAGTCTTCTATCATTGGCGTCTTGGAGCCGATATTCTCTAAATTTGTCGGGTCGGACATGCCATCTTATATATTGTCGGCTACGATTTCGCATGTGGTCTCTGGAGATCCCCTTTGAATTTGATAATCTGAAGTTACTGGCAATATATCTGAACCACATTGGTGACAAATTGAAATATAGACATCAATAATCTTTTGTGGAAAAAATATACATCTCAAAACAAATAGGTCACTTATTACATTTCAACAATGAAAGTCTTGCACTTAAGTGAGTTTCTTGTCAATCATGTAGAAAATACTGCTTTTACTCGTTGTTCAGTAAAACAAAGATCATGTACTACAGAGATGTTGAAGATAAACACTCAACAATCGAACTTGAAAACACAATGCTGGAGAAAGCTGTCCCTAAGGTCTATCTCGAGCGACGAATTTCCATGAAGTCCTCGAAAAAATGGAATTAAGTGGAGAATCACTCTAGGATGGCAAACTCTCAGGAGAACAAGTTCATCTTCAAGAACAATGGAGCTGAAACAGGCTGGACCATCGTTGGCAGAATATATATAATGCTCTTCCATAGGAATAGAGCACTCTGGTGGATGAGGAATTTCTGTGTAAATAAATATATCGCTTAAATTCAGCTTAACTGACCGTCCAGTTCCTTAGTCCGGAGGTAAGATATCGGCCTACGGGTCCAAAGCAAAGGTTTCAATCTTGCCTCGTCGTACTGGATGGGATAATGGAAAGTCTATAGCCCACCGAAGAGATGTAATACATCGAAACAGCCGTCTGTGGATGACACAATATATATATATATATATATATATATATATATATATATATATATATATATATATATGTGTGTGCGTGTGTAAGTTCAAAATATTGGCTCCGCGACGCCTATAATAGAGAAATGCAGCAAATTTTTGGGAAGATATATGTCTAACAACAGACGTTACAAAGCTGATATCATATCAACTTGAAAATGCAATGCTGGAGAAAGCTGTCCCTAACATCTATCTTGGGCGACAAATTTCCATGAAGTCCTCGAAATAGGATGGAATCAAGTGAAGAATCACTGTAGGATAGCAAATTTTCAGTAGAGCAAGTTCAACCTTCAAGAGCAATGGAGTTGACACAGGCTGAACCATCGTCAGCAGAATATATATATATATATATGTGTGTGTGTGTGTGTGTGTAAGTTCATAAAATAATGGCTCCACGACGCCTATAAGAGAGAAATGCAGCAAATCTTTGGTAAGATATATATCTTACAAAGGACGTTACAAAGCTGATGATGAAACAGTAGATCTTGTTTTTCGAATATAGCTTCAGATTCAGAATTTTCTATTTGCATAGAATCCAAATTTAGACATCTTTAGAGGATCATAAAGAAGATCTGAATTAGGCTTTTTTTTTATTTTGAAGATAGATATATTTGAAATGTAAGTACTAACATATAAAAATCATTTTAAATCTCAGTAAGGAAATCCTATTTTTATATATCGGTTCGATTCAACGTGACGGTTAAACAAACTATGGAACTTTTACTCTCCATTTTTCTATCTTTAGTACTGTCCGATTGATCAAGGATCAGGACTCGGTCATAGCGTTTCCAATATCTAAATAAATCTTAAAAACACGTCTTATCGAATAGTAATTACCGCATTCTTTCGTCTTCATTACTTCCCAAGATATTGACAGTTCTGTGACCAGTGTATCAAGTGAGGTTGCAATAAATTAGCGCATATGTGAAATTTGTCTCCGGCATATTTAGTGAGAAAGCCGCCTAGCAATCATCATGGTTGCGATTTCAAATGACAGTGGTTAGTACTTTTTGGGGATTGAAGGTACTTTCGACTCCACTGACTGAGCTGACGCAGGATGGTGAAAGTTTCGAGAACAAAAACATTAAAGTGAGTGTTTTAAAATTACGGGTTTGTGAAATTTATTCATAAATATGATACCACCAAAATGGAACAGCGAACTGAATCTCATTAATTCATTGACTGAAAATACCAGTGACCAAAAACAAATTTAGTTACATAATTATTCTTTGAAAATATCTTCAAATATTTCTGCTACCCCTAATAACCTTTACACGACCCCTGCATGAGTCTTGAGCCCTACTTTGAAAAGCACTGGTTTATACTCATTTATGTGTTTGTAACTATTTCTCTATTTTATTTCCCTTTTTTAGATGCATCTCTAGGAGACACTTTTTGGTCGGTTGGACAGTAATATATCAGATATCAATTTTTCTCAGCTTTGTCACGTTGGATTCTATGCAAAAAGAAAATTCTGAACCTGAAACTACACGCGAAAAACAAGATCTACTGTTTCATCATCAGCTTTGGAACGTCCGTTGTTAGATATATATCTCACCAAAAAGTTGCTGCATTTCTCTCTTATAGGCGTCATTGATATGAAACTAAGGCCAGACCTTAAGATGAACCATTCTTATTTTTCTTCTTCCTCCTTGTTCTCTCCTTCAAAATCCTCTTCCTCTTGCTACTACCACCACCACTATTAGATATGAATATCAGTTTTTTTTCAGCTGTATCACATTAGATTGATATAAAACTAATGTAGATCTTCAGGTGAACTCATCTCACTCTTCTTCTTACTTATAGACCTATTTCTACTACTTAACTTAGTTTGACACAATCTCACTTTTCAAACTGTTTAAAACAAGAAAGGACTTTACGTAGTGTCTCTGTGCTTCTTGGTTCAACGTGAAATGGTATTACTGCAATGTTCAGGGATTTCACGAAATCACTACATTTTCATTTTGTACTTAGATACACTGAATTCAGTTTGAGTTTATAGCGATAGAATGTCGGATAGCAGTACCTCTTCCTCTGTACAATAATCCATTAGTCTAGTAACAGGAATGTAGAAAATAAGACTTGATTTGCTTTGGTTATGGTGCAGAGACCCCACTTTATTCGAAGCGTGAAGGTAAAAAATGAAGAAACAAGGATTGGACCCTCTTTATTTCTCTCTGGTTGCTTCTTCTATCATACCAACACGGAAAAAAACAACATTGTAATGCTAAATGTCAAATTTCTCAGCTGTACTACATCAGGTTTATCTGAAACCATCCTCATTTCCTCTTCTTCGTCATTCCCCTGTCCCTCTTCCATCTTCTATCACCTCAGATGGTGGACGTAACGTTGAACTTATGGTTCTTGTATTCAAAAGAAAAAAAAATTCTGTCCAATTTTCATTCTGTTGTTCTATCTGATTGACCCAACATTTGAATCCTTCTTCTCTCGGGATGAGACGAGAATTAATAACGCATCCCACTGCGCATGCTCGAGGCAAGAGAGCCGCTCATGTTTAAAAAAGAAAGAAAGAACGAAGTCTGATTGCATCTTTTGCTTTGAGACTGGAATTTTAAAATGATCCTTTGAACTCTTATAAATTTAGTTTTCCAGACTTTTTAAAATTTTATTTCATTTTTTTTATCTCAATTCATTTTTCTTCTACATTTTTTTAGGCTATAAGTCTCTCCTTTTTTTCTTTATTTCAAAAATTGAAATACGTCCGATTTTTATCTCGGCAGTTGTGATTGATATGTTGTTCTCGTATCCGACTTCATTCATTTGTTCATTCATTCATTCATTTCTTGTCGCTTGCAGCCTGGCCAGTCAGTGGGTCCGGTTGGAGGTACAGGGGCAAGGTAAGGGGATTTGGGCTGGCGTTATTCGGCGTAGTGTAGAGATCGGTGTACTCCGTGCAGGATTAACTTGATCGAAAAAAGAGGCTCTTTACATGATTCTAAACTGCTTACAGCGGCTCGTATATCCAGTTGATCCCCCTACATTCGTTCTGACCAGTGTCAGCGTTGCTCAACTTTGGTGATCGTGCGGGAACCGGTGTATTCAATGCGTGTCTGCCGTAACTCATATCCGACTTTCTTCAAAATGTTATTTTTTTCTCATTTTTTGAAGCTTTCCATTTCGATTGATTCAAAGAAAATTAAGAAAAATTTAATGGAATTTTCTCAAAAATGATTGAACATTATTTAATAAAACAGAATCTAAAACGGAAAGTGTGTCTGAGCCGCTGCAAAGTTATGCACAAACAACATCCAACAATCCTATATTTTCTGGTTGCTGGATTCGTGAAGTTATTGCTCTAATATAAAACTTATCTGGCATTGGCTGATACCAGTATTTTTTTTTCGTGTCTTCATTGATATGGCGAATTTAGCTCATTTTTTTTTCGTTTTGTTCACTGATTCGATTCACTGTTCCCGATAATTGACTTGAGGTGCATCTTTCTTTTCTAATAGCATAACAATAAGGGCTTGAGATATGATAGAAAAAAATAGCATTCGACCAGCACAGAAGCACAATGTAATTTATTTCGTTTTATATACTCTGTAATGAAGTGTAATTGTGTCAAATTTAGTTAATCTTGGTAAATATCAGCTAAATTCTGTTTCAGTATTTACAATGGAAATGTTACACTGTTTCAGTGAAATTTCATAATTTGCTAAAAATAAAATAATACGTAGTTTTGATTTGATTGAAATTCCATTAAATCAAAACAAGGATATGAAACAAATAATGTTTACGATCAAAAGTTCGTGAAATAAAAAAAAAATAAGTCAATTTTGCCAACAAAGTAATTTCACCGAAAATTATTTTGACTCAAGGCCACAGTAGTGGGGCAACTTGTGAGGATGTACAATAATCCTTTAGTAACAGGAATGTTGAAAATAAGACCTAATTAGTTTTGGTTAAGGTTTAGAGATCCCACTTTATTCGAATCGTAAAGATAAAAAAATGAAGACACAAGGGACTGACCCTTTTTATTTCTCTCTGGATGCTTACTTGTGGTTTTATGTAAGCATTCAATGGTCAGAGTAACATGATCATGACGTGTACTCAAGTCACATGAGTAGTTTATTCATTTTTGGTCAAGAGATACTTGATTTCGGATCGATGAAATCGTGAATTTGATAAATGATACGTGTATAAGGCGGATCTCAAGCTTTAGTGAAGGAATGGTTTTATTTTAACCATCATGTATACGTCTACCCTTAATTTTGAGGTCAAGAGTTCATTAATTCATCCTCCATTTTGTGTAAAGATTGACTCTTCATCTTGAGGCCAGGACATTCATATTATGTACCTAATGTGTATTCCACCATTGGTTTCTTATTCTAGAAATCATGACTCTAATGTCACCAGTATGTTTCTCACTCTCTCTTCCTCTCTCCATCTTTCCCCGTCTGTTCATATGTAGCTATCTGTGTTTGCATCCGTCTATTTTTCTTTCAATTTATTTATCTATCTAAGGTAATGCCTATCTATCTATTTATCAATCTCAAAGCATGAAGTTGAAGAATTCCGGTCAATTCCAAGTCGAGATAAAGGGGGATAATCACTGTTGATACGACAAAATTATTTCCGGAGCAGAAGAAATAATGTGTGCTCATCATTCTTCTCCATCGAGATTTTGATGAAATTCCCTTAATCGAAGTCTGGGTAAACAGACGGGTAATTGATTCCACCAGTACTATAGATAAAAATGTTGATGACGGGTGGAGCAGACATTAGTTCAACCACTATGAAATTAAAAAATGTCACGCAATCTGTTTTAGAGAAAATATGCGCTAGCGATCACACACACACACACATACATACACATACACACACACACACATACATATATATATTTAGATAGTTTGTTAGGGAACCAATAAACAGCAAAACCTCCGAGGCAGGTATATACCAAATACCATGTATAAACTGCGCAAAAGTACACATCGGAGAGACCTCAAGAGGCCTTGCAGAAGAGAAGTAAGAATACTCAGTGCACTAATAAAGCACAAAACAAGAATGTCTCAGCACATAACCGCCACAAAACGGACAGCAATTATATTTTTGTTCATATCCCATATAACGTTTTGATAACGGATGGGTCTACGGTGTCTGAAACACGTAATGTTGACGAAAAATCATTTACCAGAATCTACTATGCTTCTCCCTCTCTCTCTCAATATATATATATATATATCATGGAGTATAGGTAATATATAGAGCCTAAGATCATTCAATAGGTGTCCAATGAATACCAAAAGCAGTAGAAAATGAGGCTGAAGATGGAGAAATCAGATCGAAAGTTTTACTGGTAAGACATTAGCACAGTCATGTTCGACATGTAGTGGGCCTGCAATGGCTGATAATGGTGATATATATATATATATATATATATATATATATATATATATATATATATATATATATATATATATATTTATATATATATTATCACAGATTCAGCAAACCCTGAAACAGTATATATATAGGTGTGTATACTAGTCAGTAATACAATGTATGATGCGTGATGTTTTTTTTTTCATAAAATGCCCGATAGAAGAAATTTGAGGTAGAGTAAAGTATTAAATATGGTGACATTAACCTGCTTATGCATCGAATCCATTATTTCATTATATATATATATATATATATATATATATATATATATATATATATATATATATATATATATATATATATCCTTCAAACTTGTGTATTAAAAATTGCAAAATAGTTTTCAGAAATGTTCAACTTCTGAAATACTTTTGATGCATCAAACTTTGAAAAACCCTTTTGATTTGTTTAAACGAAAATTAATTGAGTCTGACGTAAGAGAATTAAAAGATTAATGCAGATTAAGAAACGACTGACAAAAGAGATATTCACTAATTATATCCAAGTCAATTAAATGAACTGTTCCCCTAACTGATAATTTAGAAAAAAGTTTCAATCAGTCTGGAAACTAATCCTTTGAATACTTCACCAAACACAGCCTGTTTTTGTGATGATAGTGGAGCGGTTAATGTATATAGCAGGGTAAGCCCAACCTGTTTAATGTGGGAACAGCGGACAGTACACTTCAGATGCTTGACATAAACAAAATTTACACATGTTTGTATTGCTACGGACACAATTACTTACAGAAGATTTAGATATAAATTCACAAATACATCAACGTAATGATATATATTCATATACGTAGTTTTATGAAACATCTAATTGTAATAGTTACAGTAATCACCAAGTACACACACACACATACACACACACACACATATATACATATATATGATATGAGCTGTAAAGAGTGAGACAGACTCGGGAGTAAAGTGTTTAGAGGTAAGGTTCATTAATCCTTAGATGGTAATGGTCTAGACATGTTTCGGTATTTATTCCCATCTTCAGTGGTGTGTGATGTGTGAGTATGTGTTTTTAGGTTTTAAAGTTTCCATACGGAACCAGAGTCCACTATCAGGAGCTTTGCCTTGTGGGTAAAAGATTTTGTAAAGGCTGCTGGAGGCATCCTGCTGTATGCGAGAGAGAAAGTCCAGCTAGTGATGAAGTCTATGGTTAAGCAGCAGAAGTTGGTCTTGGAGAGGGCAAAGTATGTCAGGGTAGGAGGGAAGTGATGTGGAGTTGGATTTTTTAGGTATGTTAGCGATAGTGTAAATGGAGTGTATACTTATATATATTCCAAAATCTTGACTGATGATTGTTTTCCTATTTAATCACTGTCCCACCACAGCAATATGTGACACAAGGTCGGGCTTAATGTGGGAAAAAATAGTAATCAACTCCCCCCAAAATGGCTCCAGCCGACGCAGTTACCGTTGAAAAGACAACGTCACCTGCGAAAGCTGGGCCGAGTTATAATGGGAGAGCCTAAGGACGAGTCCAAAGGCCTCCCGATGCGCTTAGCAAACGCAGCCTCAGTGTAACCTCATTGGCCAACGTTTGCACCGGCGCACTCGGTCTTTGATACCAACTTCCACCCAATCTCCAGCCCACTCAACGGGCAAGTGTCAGTACCGACTCCTCGGTCTATGCCGTGGAACAGATACTACACTTTGATCCCGAAGACAGGGCCAGAAAAAGGTTAAAAGTATGATTGTTTTAACCATATCAAATCTTACTGCATTCAATATGGTAATCAATCGTCATTACGTTTTTTTGAGCTCATCTGTTGCAAAGTTGACTGTTTATGACGTCATAATAAGTGTATAGTTTTCGTTCGTAATCGGGACGTCTTTTCAAGCTCATCCGTCACAAAGGCAACTGTAAATCCAAGCTATCGCTCGGAATAAGCGTAGAACAGCTGAAATGTATTGATGAATCTAGGAAGATATGTTTGGTCAATGACTCACTGTGCTGATAAGCTCGTTATTAATTTTTTCCCATTAAGTTTCATACACATTTTCGTCACTTAAATTGGTATGTATTTTGATATTGAATATGTATTTCAATGCAAATTATACATAGATGTTTTTTTGTATTAGAAAACTGTATGAAAGAACAATGTATTTGATATTCTTTGATAAATCACTCAATAGAAAGCGTCCTGTGACCAACGTCTTTAAGCAGTATGTTGTGTTCGGGGGGGATCAATAAAAAATTGGAAAAAGGATGATCGATGAATGAGTTACTTACCAATTTAGGATAAACTTACTTCATGAATCGAACCCCCACTATAAACCTATTGGGTAGTAGAACAAAAAAGGTTTTATTAGACATAATAAAGAGTAACTGATTAAATTTTCAGTCCACTAGCTTCAGTAGTAACACCAGTTCGCGTTATACACGAAGAACTTGGACAGCCAACTGGCTCAATCTGAAAACTGAAGAAACATCTCTGGAGCGTGTCTAGGGTCTAACTACGAAATTCCAGAACTCTTTAACGAATGTAATGCTTTTGACTCCAAGTGGATACTCCACAATAGTCGATCTATCTATCTATCTATCTATCTATCTATCTATCTATCTATCTACCTATCTATCTATTTATCTTGGAGGCCTGCCATTCTATCAAGCCATTCAATATTAACAAAAAATAGCTTACCTCCATTCTTGTCCCCCCCCAATTCTTTTCGACCTCACCCACTTCTCCCAGCGCACCTTCCATTTCTTAAAACAGTCTGCAAACTCCCCTTTCGGGATGCCTTGTTATTTTCTCTGTAATCTCGTCCATGGTCTGAGATCTCTGGGGAAAGCCTGCTAGGTGTCTATGCAAATGCCACCATTGATTTTTGGATTCTAAAAATCTATAGTTTAGCTAGTTTGAAGTCCTCTTCTGAGATGGCAGGCCACGTACCCCATAATCTCGTCCACGCTAAGAAATCTCCTTGAAAAGCAAGCCGGGATGCCAACATTGACTCTTTTTAGCTAATCTACCAAAACTTTAAAAGAAAATACTTGACTGATTCCAGAGCAGTGTTGCCAATTTAGCACATTTCTTGTTTTGGCAGCTGGAAAATTCAACATTTATCGCTATTTTTAGCCAATTTCAGCGCTCTTTTCCTTCAATTTTAGCCAATACTTACCTATATCTTTACAATTTCATACAAATATAGCCGCAAAAAAGCTAACACTATCTTTTAGCGTGGTTTCCCTCTTTCGACGCTTAAGGTCGATTTAGTGTGAACATCTATATTGAGTTTGCAAATCTGTACGAGAAGTAAGGAATGGATCACTAGGTAATTGTGGATGCAATAGTCATACAGTGCAGAAGCACATCCGATGGTGTCTCATTAAGGTCAGATTAGCCTCTCATGCACAGTAAGACTCCTTTGGTTGGTGGCCAATTTACATCAAGGCTGTATAAACGGTATTCAAAATGTCTTTATACTTTCTGGAGAGACCTCGTTTTGTGTATATTCTGTACATGGATTTTGGGGTTGCTTGGTAATAGTATATTTTATATATGATGTCCGGTGCGATTTTAGAGCGTATTATTTTACCGCAAATATTGAGTGTATTTCAGGTTTTTTCCCAAAAACACACACAAGAAAGAAATTAACATATTTATGTGGATATTAATGCAAACGTTTGTATCTTCGGGAAAGTCTGTAGGTTTGAAGATGTTAAATACTTGTTGGAAATTATACGTTATCTATCTAACATGTTCAAGGCTATCTATCTATCTATCTATCTATCTATCTATCTATCTATCTATCTATCTATCTATCAATCTATCTCAGTCTGCTTATATCTATCTTCAAATCAATTCCCCCTTCTCTTTATCACAGTCTACTCATATCTTATTGGTGCATATATATCAATGTGTTCATCTTTCTCTCTTTCTCTCTATCTATCGCAGTCTGCTCATATCTTTTATATATATATATATCAATCTGTTCATCTCCCTCCCCCCTCTCTCTCTCTCCGATATATGTATATATCAAGGAACTTAAACTTAGATAGTTATCTGCTCGTATATATTTGCATGTATTCCGTCCGGCATTTAAGTATACATTTAAGTTTCTCCGAGAGGTGAATCTAATTTCCACAATATTTGCAATTCAAGAAAAAAAAAAAAAAAAAATAACGACCAAAATTCACTTTATGAAACAAACAGTAAGTTCCACGGTTGCCATTTTGAAATCATTAGCATGAAAGCCTCGTTTTCGCGAGCTTTTCAGGTTCACGCGCGGGAAAACAAAAGACCAATTATTGAAGATTTTTGACCTGGAAACCTTTACAATATTCCACCTTCCGATAAAGGCTGTCATTATTTTTGCTCTGCGATTGTTGGGGAAAACAGAATCTTGAGTAAACGTTGCGAATAAAAAGTGCATTAGGAAATATTTGCATAAAAAATATTAGACTTGGAACATTTATATATGGAAGTAACCAAGGCTATCGGACACTACTCAAACTCTAATACTCTTTGAAAAGTCTCCGCATCAACACACATGCATACATACAAGTACTCTTATTTATATATAGGTAATGAAATGAAATTCATGTACATACACATAAACACGCACACATATATATATGCATACATATACATGTGTGAGAAAAGTCAATATAGATCAAACAAATTTGGGAAGAAACATTAGATATCATAACCAATAAATAATTTGTGATGTACTAATCAGCCTCAAGTCATTTCTTTTGTAAATCATCAGCTTTATATATATATATATATATATATATATATATATATATATATATATATATATATATAATCCATTGCCAATATCCCACCATTCGATGAAGGTGGTCATTATTTTTGCTCTGCAATTGTTGGGAGAAAGAGAATCTTGAGTAATTATGGCGAATGAAAAGTGCGTTAAAAATATCAACATAGAAAATTGAAGGCTTGAACTCATCCGCTCGGGAACCTATATATGTATTAGCTAGCAAGGATATCCGATACTGTGTATAATCCAAAATAAAATGAAAAACTCTCCCTGCATCAACATATATATATATAATCTTTCATCAATATTCCACTCTCTGATAAAGGCAGTGATTATTTCTACTCTGCAATTGTTAGGAGAATGGGAATTCAGATAAGACCTTAGGAATAAAAAATGCATTGAAAATATTAGCATGAAAATAAAAAAAGTTTGATCTTCACTGGGAAACATATCTATAAACTATCAACGATGTTCGACACTTAACAAGCTCAATTATATGCATGGCCGATTCGTGCCCGACACGCCATTTTCAGATCTTTGGAAAATCACGTTCAAAGTTTGTTGAACTTCTGCTCACGATATTATCCTTATTTCTGAAGTAACAATGCTCAGGTCTATAAAAGTTGAAACTTGAACTCTCAGAATTATTAATCTGATTCATATTACAATGGATCCTTGATACGTCATATTATTTGATCAAAATCATTGATTTTGTAATTGTTAAAACTGATGAAAATAGTGTGTCATTTTCTTAAAATCAACTTTCAACGGCAACGTTTCCACCATTTTTATTGTTACAATGCTCATTTTAGCTTTGTTTTGAAGCTTTGATACGAAACTTTTGATTATCTAGATGCATACCAATGTCATTAGAATACTCATGGTGTGAATAAGCAAAAAAATGGGAGCTGTTTTTAGTTTGTCAAAGAAAAACGAAAAATCTCACTAACTGCATTGTAATTTGGTATTTGAGATGTATAATAACATACATCACTTTAAAATCATAATGCGGCTACTTCAAGCTTTAAATAGTAGGGCCTCGTAAGAGATTTTATAATGAAGGCAGAAAAAGTACAACGATCGAGGCCACTTGAATGAGATCAACTTGGGACACAGGTATCACGCGCTCAAAGTGTTTGGAAGGTGCACCTGGTTTTTTGCACACTTAGCATCCTAATTTTCACATACGATAGCTAGCTAGGGGTCCAATGCGTTGAAAACCTGTCTTTCTATCTTGTAGGCATGTCAAGATAAGAAAAAAAAGCACTGGTGTCCACGGTTCCCTCTAAGCTATATGCGTGTACGCACGCAAACATATTTTGCTACCAGCGTACAAAAGAAATTGACGTGTGCACCAAGAATTAATTGCCTGAAATCAAATATTGATTAATAATCGAACAACCATAGCCCAACAAATGGTCCGACCAAAGAGCCAAGTGCATCTCCGGGGGCTCCTGGTCAAATTTTGGGAGTTGCAACCCTAAAAGTTATTCATTAGGCTTCATCCTTTTTTTAAAAGTGTTTTTTAGGTTCTGTATGGTCATTCTGGACTAACAATGTCCAAATCTTGTGCTGGTATTAACAAAATATTATTTTAGGCAAAAGATCTATTTGGAAAAAAATCAAATTATCATTTTATATAATTAGTTCTATTAAACGTGTGGGCTACCATGATTCATTTATGCCAGTTACGGATATCATTTCCCCACTCGACATTCTCTTTTGAACCCAGTATGTTCAAAACCTGTTTTTGAATTGGAGGTATGTCAAGATGAGAAAAACTCCGGTATCTATTGATACTCCTGAGCTCTCACTACTAGCGTACAAAGGAAATCAGCATGTGCATAAAAAAATAATATACTTTGATTCCTACAAAAAAATAGCAAATTAGTTCCGTCAAAGAGTCTAAAGCTCAAAAAAAAAAAAAAAAAGGCAGGGGGTACTTTTTTATCAACATTTTTACCTTTGAGTGGGAGAGTCCAGTGTTACAGACAGAAAAACAAAAAAGGCTCACTGACCATTATATAAGTAGAAGAATATACTCGGCAGAAATGACGAGGTTATTCATACATGGATTGGTAATAAGGAGCCTAAATATATTTTATTAGGTAATTTAAAAATGATAAGTATCCTGATTTTAATTGTTTTCAAAATCCCAACATATCTTAAGCTGTTTCAATGTGTAATGATTAGACACGAAGTCTTAAGCGTTTCTCTGGGGTATTTTTTACTATGTCATTATAGGGAGATGAATCAACCTATGAGTTCATCCCGTTTGTGCGCAAACAAACAAGCAATCAAATAAATAAGCTAGAAAATTGCATATAAACTATTAGATATTATGAGTTGGTAGCAGACTGTCTATACCGGGGGATTTGATGAGGGCCGAATACACTAACAAAGACCGGTAAGATTAGCTTGCTGATCATTTCTATACGATATATGTCCTGGTCCATTTTCCCTTGTGAAAATCATGGAATTTTTCGATTGGGATGTTGTTTTTTTATGCTTTTAGAAATGAATACTGAATTTGTTTACTATCATTATGATTATCATTATTATTATTATTATTATTATTATTATTATTATTATTATTATTATTATTATTATTATTGTGGAACTGAAGTCTGAGATACTATTAAAATCCTTTTTTATATATGCATGTATTTGTACATCTCTGTGCTCGACGACGACGTTTTGTCTACAAACTTGAAAATTGGCATCAGTACCCCAGTAAAACCCTTCTAGAAATGATTTTATTGTTATTTTTTTGGAAAAAGTACTTTTGACACTTTTGAGCCTAATTTTGGTGGGTTTATCAATAACATCTAGATTCTTTTGAAGTTGGATATCTCTAGATGTTTTTTTTAAAGACTTTATTAGATATTTTCCAGTGGAAAACCCCAGTGATGTTATAAATAGAATTTCCTCAGATAATATTTATACTTCGATTGAATCTATCATCATCATCATCATCCTCATCATCATCGTCACCATCATCAGTCTTTTAATGCCCTTTGTTGGACATAGATCTTCCTCAGGATCCCCATATTTCTTTATCATTGGCGTCGCAGAGCCAGTATTTTCTGAATTTGTCTTGTTCATCTCTCCATGACTTTAAATTTTCTCGCTACGGTTGTTTCATTGTTAACTCTGATGGTGGGTTGTAAATATTCATGGAAAATAATCTCCTAACTGTTCTTCTGATAATTTTCATACTTTCATTGAATTTATTTTACTTGACTTTAAATTTTGACGTTACGGATTTTAAATTATTGACTGCGATGGTGAGTTATAAATATTTATGGAAAATAATCTCTTAACTGTTCATGCCAGTGATAGCGAACCCTTTTAGTACAGCGTGTTAAAGTTTTGATCGAATAATGAATAATCCTGTTAACAGAGGGTCACTAAATGTATGTGAATTCGATTTCAGGCAAATGGTTATAGATAAGAAGGCTTATTTAAAAAATATTTATAGAACTTTAAGTTTAATAAAATATAACTTGATTCTTCAAATTATACTTATCTAACTTCATAATGAGCTTATAAACAAGGTTTTCTGTTTATTTACTTATTTGTTTGTTTGCGCTCAAATGGAGTGATCTCATTTATTGATATACCTTATTATGACATAACAATAGGAATGACGTCAAAGAAAATCTTAAGAATTGATGTTGGATTAACACACATTAAAACAGTTTGATGAGTGGAGACTTAAAAAACCTTTAAGATTAGGATACTTGTATCATCAAAAATGAATTTCCGAATGAAATAGCTTCAGGCTGCTCAGTGCCAATCCATACAAAAATAACCTTGCCATTTTAGACAGGTATATTCTACTGACATAATAATATAATTATTGATTCGAAAAGAATCTTAAAAATCACTTACATGAATATATATTTTCTTTGCAATAGAGAATTCAATTAACCTTATTTATTAAACATATCAATACATTATTCATTTCCATTTCAAATTCTGCGCTCTTCACCAAATGATTTAATATCTTAGGATTAGTGGATGGTCTCTTCCCATTAGTTCATCTACTTATGTAGCCCCTTCTCTGAATAACGGTAAAGAAACAAACTCTCTATGTCTGATCATTCATTAAAATAGCTTACGATGAGTTGAGACTGTGAAAAATTAAAATTAGGATACTTGAATCATCAAAAACAAATTACCTAAAAAAATAGCTCTAGGCTCCCCAGTGCTGATCCATACATAAATAACCCCGTCATTTTTAACGTGTATTTCCCAGTAAATTTATAACTTACTGGTCCGAGCGGAACGGAATATTTATGAAGATTCCTGTACAATTTTTCATATCTTTTTTCTTTGACACATTGTTCTTTAAAGGACATTTTTATTATGACGTCATAAAAAAGTGAATAGTTTTCAATCGCAGTTGTGACGTTTATTCGAGCTCGTATGTCGTCAAGTCGACCGTTTTTGATGACGCCATAAAAAGTCTATATTTGCAAATAGTAGATATACATTTTTTCGTTCTAATCAGTCGCCAAGTCGATCGTAAACCGGAGCTATCACTCAATACTGACTCAATAACATTACTATTATCATCCCTTCAACGTCCGTCGTTGGACCTTATCCAAGATTTGCCAGACGTCGAGGAACCAGCACTTGCTGAACTTGTCTAGCTTGTCACGCTATCTTATTTTTTGTTGACCACAATCTGGTATGTTGTTGCGAGTCGTAATGTCCAGCGGTGGTTGGACATTCTTGCAACATGACCATCCTATTATCATTCCAGTTTTCTAATGGTCTTTATGATATCTCTGATATCTTTCGTTTTTTAATATACTGTACTGTATTGTGATCTCTCCACGTGATGTTAACTATGATTGTATCCTGTTCATGTTGTACAATTCTCAGTTTGATGTCCATTCTTTTTATTAGATTTCATGTTTCAGCTCCATTGGTGACTATCTGAAGGATGCATTGGATGAAGACCTTTCTTTTCAAGACCAATGATTTTGTCATGTTCTTGCCAAACTAGAATGAATCTTTGCTTGATATCGTCTTCGCCTCCCTTTTTCTTCTTTCCAGTTGGTCTTTACAAAGGTAGCTAACCATTGGTGATACAGCACTCATCCTCTTCCTCCTACACGCCAGATTCCTGTACACATCCCATAACTCAGCCTAACA
>OY735241.1:11278559-11298559 GCA_963457665.1 Thysanoteuthis rhombus | reverse complement strand
TTTGGTATCAAAACCACAGAAATCCGATCTGATGATGGATTTTAACAGGTTTTAAGACGTCTGGTTAGTCACTCGAAAGAAACTATCACATGACCAACGTATCTGGGAAGCATGTCGTTTTGGGGTGATCGATCAGAATATTTGTAAAAATGTAAGTCAATGGATAAGTTACTCCTCTCAACTTTTGTTGGGTAGTAATCACTAAAAAGTACAAAATGAAAAAACAACAACAACAACAAAACAACAAGGGTGCATGCTGCTGGACACAAAGTAAGTCTCAATTTAGCATAAACTTTCACTGAAAAGAGAACCCCCTCCTTTAAACCTATTTTAGGAGGAATTCTCAAAAAAACAAAAAAAACACGTCATAATGAGGGGCAAATGTTTCAATTTTCAGCGCTCTAACTCAATTGGTGCGATCTGTATGCATGAAAGATGCATAACCATCCAGACAGTCAGATAGACCAATTTAATAACTGAAGAAACTTCCTGATTTGGCTTTGTGCAGCGAAGCACATCTGACAACCCTGTTTCATCAGGAAGACACCTGTAAATATTTTCCAGGTATATCTTTAAACAAAGAAGTATTTCAACAGGCTATGGTTGTTCTATTACCATGTACCTACCATGATTTGAAATCACGACCATGTTTTCCAAAATAGCTCTCGTATCAAATGTGCACAACAGAGTCTTACAATCCTACGAATGCAGTTATCATGAATATAATTCAAAAGCTGCCGTAATCATCGTAAGAAGTAAATGTAGATTTCGACACTTCAGCAGCCAGGCTTGTTTGTCAACAGATTTTAAATTTCTTTGTTATCTTTTCACTTTTTATGAATAGTCTAAAGGAGATAGCTTTATCTTTTCTCAACAGAAATCTTCAGACAGGAGAAATAACTTCTCTCAAAATATTGTCTCGATGCCTAAATGGTTTAATCCCCCGACAACGATTGTGCATAAATTGAATTAAACAAAGCAACAATTGCTTTGAAAAAAATGCAATAATTGTAGGAATCATCTTTAGAAACCTTGAATCAGAACTGTCTCTAAAACTGTCAAGATAAGTTTTTCAGTTTTTAATGATTGTCAGGGTGGTTAGTTCGTTATATATCTATCACGCAAACAGGCCGCACTGATTGAGATAAAGGGCTGGAAATTGAAACATTTGCTCCCTATTAGGTACACAATTATTCTAATTCCCTCCCTATATAGGTTACTTGGTGAGGGTTTAATTTGCAATGCAAAATTGTACTAAATTGATCCCTTTTGTGTACATCTGCATTTACGCTTGTTTTTATTTTTAGAAAATTCGGATTTTTTTAGTACCCACTGCCTAACAAAAAGCGAGAAAAGAGACTTGTCTAATGTTTATCCCTTTTTTCACTTCTTTTTGATTGATCGCCCCAACACAGAAGGCTGCCAAAAACGTTGCTCACGTGACAGTTTGTATCGAGCAAATACTCAAACGTGTTTGTTTTTTCAAGATTCATTTTCTTTATTTTTGCCGATTCTTTTTTTTATTCAAATCAAACTCCCTTGCCCATTCGTCACTCCAAATAAAACAATGCATAGGGCGAATGACTTCATTCTCGCTGGCAACCTATCCACTAAACACCCAATTCAGATTTGTCATCCAGAGCTAATATTACTCTTTCAGGCAGTCGACGGTTTACCCTCGTTTGTTTTGGCTTCATACATAGAGCCAACAACGGGACGCATTAGCAGGAAGTTCAAAGTAATTCCTAAGGCCCTAAATAAATATGTCTAGAGGGAAAATTCCTTTACACTTTTTATCAAAAAAATATTCAAGTGACTTTTGTGCCAACCAGTAGCATATAGAGACTTATATCTTGAGTGTTTTGTGTACTACGGATGGACAAAAAGGCAAGAATATTTACTCTCTGTAAAAAGCAATGTATATTAAAAACCTTTTTGATACAATATAGGGAAGGTGGTTTCGATTGTTTATTGTAAAGTTTCACTGCCTCATTCATTAGATGCTACGATTGGCAAACTAATAAAAAAAATAAGAGGATTAATGTGAGATAAACAAAAATTTGCATTTTTTTCTCTATCGATTCTCAAATTTCTACAATTTGGCTACATTCACTACACTGTGATAGAAAAGCTTCAACTGTCCATTGCTTTTTTATAAACGCTAAAATATTTTCACCTTTTTATACATCAGTAGCGTCTCTACAGCACACTCAGAAAACAAAGCACAATACGCCATCGGTGACCCGAAAATTTGATACATTTTTTACACCAGGCATTGTAATGACGAGTTTGTTTGGATCGGCAGTTCTCGAGAGATCTTATTGAAAATAAACTTAAAGAACAATGATTATCGATTTTTAATCTGAAATTATTGATCTAGATTCATATATATGAAATATCTGAATAGGCTATAAATCTTAATTTAGATGTAAAATATCTAAATTAGCAACACGGAAATGAAGTATCAGAAATGCTTTCATGCTTCTAGTCCCTCCAGAACCCGCACTTTTGGAACGAGCATTGTCCTCGTAATATCAATTGATAATCGGCCTGGAATGGCTTTTATAAGTAAATTGTGTTCAATTTTCATACAGCACTCCTCAATAGTGGACCTGGGCAAGACTTTGTTAACCTCGGTAAAAGAAAAAAATGATGGTTATCAGGCTATTCTAAGATGCCATTCCTGCATGCCTGATTTTGATCCTCACAAGGAGTCCGAATATTGTTGCCTTGTGTCTGACCAGGGTATTATGGACTGATTTTGTGCATTGCAACTCAGAATTCTTATCAATTGTGCTTCTGAAATGCTAAACTTTTATTAATAGCACAAATTTTGCGCATTGTTTTCAACTAACATTCCAAATCAATTAATATAAAACCAAATGGCCATCACAGTCCATAACTGAACAACCATAGTGTCGAAATTTCAAAAGTAAAAAAAAATTCCTCGATGAATAAATATTTCCTAAAGAAATTTTATTTATCATATCATTGGCATTTTCCACAGGGAAACATCAAAAATAAGGAAAAAATCTAGAAAAAACAAATTCTAGAGAATCTAGATATTATGTTCACTGGAAAACATCTAGCCTGGAGTAAAAAAATCTGCAAACATCCAGAATTTTGATAATTTAGATGTTATTGAAAAACTTGTCAAAGTCCCAAGAAGTAAAAAAACTTTTTTCGATGGTTCAAAAAACGTTTTTAAAATGAGTCTAGCGGCGTGCTGATGTTTTTAAAAAAATCTGTAGATGAAACATTATGCTCAGGAGCATTGGAACAAACAAAAGCACACACACACATATATGAATAAGTGCTCGCACAAATAAAATGGAAAGAGAAAGATCTGGGTAGATCTAGAATTCGTCAGAATAGGGCCCCACAAAGGGTCAAAAAAGCCTTTTTTCAAGAAAGTAAAAATATACACTTTAGAAGGCTCTATTGGATCACTGATGCTATTTTCATATCTGACAAAATGGTATGGCCAGGAGCGCTATGAAATACAAACACACAAACACATGCACATTTAAAAAGTGGTCATGGTTGTTCAACTTTTAGCATTCAATGTTTATTCTTTCATGATACATAGTTTTGATCTTTCATTTTTCATCTTTCTAATGATGTTGCTGTCTTCTGGCTTATGTCTCCATTGACAGTAGAATGCCACTTTACATACTGATGCTTATTGTGGTCCCTGAAATAAGCATCTAATGCTCTCTTTATCAGACAGGCAATTGATTTGGTACCAATATTATACAAATTCAGTCTAAAGCAGGCAATAGAGCAGGCAATAGAGCCGTTGGTTGGTTGGTTGGTTTGTTTGTCTCATGTCCACCCAGTCAAAGACAGCAATCTTTGATTTAGTTCTCTATACTTCCTCATCAATCGTCGCTTTTATCATTTGTGTCTCCCTATGGGCAGGTGTTGTGCAGTAAACAAACCAAAAATAAATACATATCGATCAGAATCGAAAACGTAGAATCGGAGTAAGTAGACCACCATATCTACCTAGGACAACCGATTTCCATGAAATCATCAGAAGAAAAATCAAGCAGAGAATCATTCTCAGGAAACAGGCCTTCGATTGAGCAAACCTGATTTTCAAGAACATGAAAATCCTATGAGTCCTAAAAAGAAAAATATACAATCAATGTATCCACCCGATAGTCAGTAATGGTGCTAAAATATTGGACCTAACAGACTAATCCTTAAACTGAGAACCATGCGACGTGCACATGAGGGAATCATGATTAATTATGCTAGGAGAAATCACAAGACTGCACAATATACCAGAGGAAAAACAACAATCTGTGAAGCCATAAAATCCATTAGAATACTTAAATGGCAATAGCTGGTCATATTGCAAGAATGTCAGACAACCGATGTACACAACATTGATCCCAAAGATCATACGCGTAACCGAGGCCGACAGAATACAAGTTGGAGAGACGCGATAGACAAGTATTGGCTTCAAAATGCCCATGATAAAAAGGCCTGGCGAATCCCAGGAAGGTCTATATCCGACACCAGACGATGAAAAAGTTGATGTTGATGGCTGGGTGTACCTTGTAGTGGCTCTCTGCGAGACTGCAATTTGTAACACCCTGTGCCAGACTAGGTTTAATAAGTAACAATTTGTTAAGCTTGTCATAGGGCAATGATAGACAAATCTTGCAAACTATTACTACTATAGTGATTTTGATCCTCATTTTGAGCTCGGCACTTTTGACTTTGATTCAGACGAATAATATATATATATATATATATATATATATATATATATATATATTGAATATAAATCGATCATGAGTATAAGACAAGTTTAGGATTGAGTTTAAAATCTGCGAAAATCAATTGGCTTCAATAAAAACTGAGTCTGTTATTTTGCCGTCACGTCGTCATGAAATATTCCCCCTTATGAATACATTGTTTGTGGTACCCAGTCAGCTGTCACAGAAACATGAATTTCTCTCATGCCCAACATCGATTGTTTTCAGGTCGTAAAGGTGAAAATCTCTTCAGTGATGACGAATCTACTTGAGAAAAATGATTCAAAATGGACATTACATAATACACATTGAATACTACCAACATAGCATTTCATAGAAAACCCTGGTAATGGATTGAGTTGAGACCACGGGCATTATTGTCCACTAAAGTGCATTGTGTCTAACGACGCTTTATTCATAGAGGCAAAATGATGGCTACTTTCGAGTTATCTTACTATAAGTTGAACTGATGGTTTGAGGCCAATTTTTTGTTAGAAAACCTCGTCTTAAAAAATATACTCTAACTATATGCGAAACGTGACATTGAACAAAAAGTGAGCAAACATTTGGCAGACCATTAGTTTGGAGTGCTCGAGGGTCACTTGGTGTCACACAATTTTGACCTTTTTCGATAAATACTCTTGATAATCTGTAAAGCTTGACAAAGAACGATGCTATGCAAACAGATTTCGCAGAATATTGTAACTATAATCATTTTAATCTTCACTTGGTGCCTGGTATTTTCAGCCTTGTGTCAGACTCTACTATTCTTAGCAAATGCTAATAATACTGTGGGTCACATATTTTTGTGTTCGGCGTATTTCCAAAAAGGAAATAAAAACAAACGCCAGTTGAGTTTAATCAAATACTTTTTATCAGTAATGTAATCAGGATCATTATCAATGAGAGCAACTGAACGAAAAGGCAAATTTCCGATTCTTCATCGAAAGAATTCTACGTTTTTTTTTTTTAAATAAAATTTCCTTTTTTTCTTCTCTGTTGAGTGTCTATCCTCCCCTATACACTATAAACGACACTGTCGGATAGAAGAGATGATGAATTAAATCGGATAGAAAAGATGATGAATTAAATCCAGATGTTGTTCCGTGACAATTTAACCCCTTCTGTTAGTTGTTTGGCTTATAATTTATAGCAGTGAAATATGTAATTACTTTCTGAACGGCCTATTATTTCTACTTTTTTTGGTTCGTATGTAATGTTTTTTCCATTGACCAAGTCTGAAAAGATCATAGAATTCATTGTTTTCGAACTTTATATTTGTGATCAGGACAGTGATAATTTGAAATCTGCTAATTTTCGATCGGACAACGGTCGATTTTGTATATTTTTAACCAGGAAAGTAAGAAATACTTCTGAAGACTAATTTCATTTTTTGCATTTATACCCATTGCAGGTGAAGCGAGCGAAGGAACAAAAGACGTAAGGGGTCAGGATTCAAAATCGAACCTTTATTTTCCTTCTTTGGTCGTCCAAAATTACATCAGTGGTCTTTGTTTGAAGACCAAACAAAATCTTCACTCAGAGAGAGAGAGAGAGAGAGAGAGAGAGAGAGAGAGAGAGAGAGAGAGAGAGAGTTCAATATCTTTCTACTGCCAGCGGCCCATCCACCGTATATTACTCTTTGGTACTCTGATATCCCTCTATCTGCCAACACTACGTAGTGACCAACCTTTGGATTCCTTTTCAAAGGCAAAGATAATCTTTTGCAATATATTGTACTGAATCAACTTGCTCTTTTTCTTTTACCTGATACCGGAACTAAATGACCGTCACCCTTTTCTCTTCTATTTCCTCCTGTTAGCTAATTTCACTATCTATCTTTCCTATTTCCACCATTAGAATCTTTATACACGGTCTTTTTTATCAAACTCATTTCACTTTCTTTCTCGTAATGTCTTTTAAATTGAGTGGCTGTGATTGGCTATTTATCTGCAGGGGTTCCCAGTGACCACACTTCATCTTGTCAACAAATCTACTTTAGCTGTTTCTATAGTCCTTTTTGCATCTGAAAAGGATTACTCTGTAACTTATCTTTGACCAAGTATGTATATAAATACCCGCTCAAAAAGTATCTTAAATAGAAAAATGCCATTTAAAATTAAAATCAAATATCCAAGAGTAAAATGAAATGTTTGATCAAAGAGTCTCCATCAGCCGTCATATTGTGACACAACTGCAAATGAATATGCAAAGTTCGAAGGGAACAATAAGCATTTCTATACTTTTTACACGTTTGCAACCAGAAAATAACACTTACTACCCAGGAACAAATTTACGTTGCATGGCGTAATCCCTCGTTAAGGGGAAAAATGCTGATTTTTATGTTCATTATAATAAATGTGAGAAGAGAAACTTCCCATTGGAAATTGGTAATAACTTCATTAATTATCAGTCGATTATCGTCAAACTAACATTACTTTGAACCATACACTGATAGAATTCGCTTGCTGTGTTAAAACTTACATTTCTGTTAGCGTTTTGGTTTGGCCTTGCTAGACACCTCTAGAAAGTCCAGAGGTATGTTGACCATAAAATGTCAAATGAGCTCTTCCAGTTGATCCAGAGTTTAAGGTTTGGTGCAATACACTTCCCCCTCCATCCATATCTATAGTAAAAAGCCACAAAAATAAAATAATATTAAAAAAAGTCACGTATAATTTCTGATAAGGAGTTAATTTTCACCGACCGTGTAGTTTTTTCTGATTATTCGTATAGTTTATCAATCTGGCACGTGTAAACATCTTATTGAAACATGGAAGCCAGATATTTTGAGAATTATCCAAATGGACCTCTGCCAATGTTTTTGAACAAGAATAGAATTTCGACAAACAGAAGTCAAATTTGATCGAGGATCAGTTGACCCTTGATCTTACACTGACTTTAAGAGATCAAGACATTCGGGTGAGAAATGGATAGTAGCCTATGGGTAATAAAATTAAAATAATATGGATTTTGATGCCTACAGTAGTGCAATAGGAGGTGTGACGTGGTCAAGCAGATAACAGAATTCATGGACCTGGAAAGGCGACTTCAAATTCAAGCTAAGAAAGTTTGTGTTCTTTTTGTACTAATGTGAAGATCGGATCAAGAAATTACGTACGACACGTAGAATTCAATCGAGAGAAGGAGTATCGTTTCCGGGGGAAGAAAGAGAGGAAAGACAAAAAAAAAAAAAGAAAAAAAAAAGAAGCAGGTCTGGTTAGTCACCCAATTGAAACGTGGCCAGTGTTTTTCTGGTTGTGTGCCGGGTCAGGAGTGATGAATTAAGAAAAATTTGGTGATCAATGAATAAATTACTTTTCTCGTCTCTTGTTTGGCAGCGCTCACTAAAAAAGTCTGAATAAAGAAAATCGAGCGTCCAAGTTATTACTTAGTTTAATAAGAAATAAATGATTAACATTCCTAGCTCCATTCATGTGGTCGGTATGAGCAACACATGCATGTATACAGAAGTGACCTGTCAGCAAGATTCACTCGAAAACCGTAGAAACCAACGGATTAGGAAACAAATTAACTCATGGCTCCAATTCCCATCAATCACACAATGGTTCCTTCCACCGTCAAAATATGGACAACTTTTAACAGATTTTCCTACTGATGGTGTAAACCGATATGTAAAAACCTCATTTCTGTATCATGACTTGAACTGACGATCAACTGATTGCTAAAAGGCTGTCTTACTGGCTGAGCTAAATTGAAAATTAACCACACAGTTTCGAACGGGCTTATTTCGTTCTAAAGAATACATTAAAAAAAAAATTAACAATAACTTTTTTATCTATTAGATATAGTGTTGAAGACCTTTAGTCGGAATATAAGTTGGAGGGTAGTTTGACCCCTCAGCAGTCAGCAAGTCCTGTTTCCGTTGGTTTTTGTGTTTTTAGATTATTGTTTACAGAGAATACAAACTGTTTCGCTCATTTTGCACCACCCTATAAAATCGAAATTATCGATTCATCTAAAACACGGCAACTGAGCTGCTCCAGTCGAAGGTAATGGGTTAATCATTCACAATAAATTCTCAATATCCATATTCACAGTCCCCCTCTTTCCACCTCTCTCTCTCTCTCTCTCTCTCTCTATATATATATATATATATATATATATATATATATATACTTATTTACTTGCCATCACAGTCAGTAATTGGATTCACGTAGAAAAAAATTATATCACAGAAAAAATATGGTAAGAGTAAAATCTATTTATGACATCAGTGGCGTTTGCCACTGGAGAACATCTAAAATAGAGTAAAAACATCTAGAAATATCTAGATTCTGTAGAATCTAGACCTTTCCAATGGACCCATCAAAATGAGGCTCCAAGAAGGTCAAAAAAGCTTTTTTTCCCGAAAATTTCTGATTTAAGAGTTTTCTTGGGGAGTACTGATGCCAATCTTCACGTCTACAGCCGGAACAGTATGGCCAGTAGCGCTTGAAGACACAAATAAACACGTTAACATATAAAAAAAGGATAGAACCCCTTCAGCATCTTTGGTGGCTAGGGTTGTTCAATATATATATATATATATATATATATATATATATATATATATATATATATATATATATACTAGCTGAATACCAGCTCCACAGACGGACAGGTTATATATCAAATGAGAGGTGAAGGTTGAGTTTTGCATTATAGTTACATAAAGAAAGTTGAACCCGCCTCTAAAACCTATAAAAATAGTGTTTATTAAAACTTTTCAATTCAATTTTGATTCGGGAAAAATCTCCTTCTATTCAGACCCCGTAAATTTTGGGTTGCCTTTCATTTTGCAACCCCTAATATATATATATATATATATATATATATATATATATATATATATATATATATTAATAGGAAGATATATATGTCTATTGAAGAATATCTGTATTTGGCATTATAGTTACGATGTAAACAGAACAACACCCTGAAACCCTTTGAAAAATATTTTCTCAAAAAATTTTGTTTTAAAACCTCCTCCAGGTCTATTGAGAACGCATGCCAAATTCGGTTGGTCTGTACCCATGTTTAGGTACTTTTTATAGCGTGACGGACAAACAGAGAAACACACAGACATGGTGTGTGTGATTTTTTTCCGTTTGTATGTTTATAGATATATGTACAATATTTTATGTATAAAAGCAATTTTTTTTCTCTAAATTTCTTCATATTTATCTTCGTCTGTTCAAATCCTTTTAGCCATCTCTCTCTGTTTATATGTATTTATCGATCTATCAATTTAACTACATATCTATGTGCATGCGTGTTCATACATTTGTAATAGTTAAGCAAAGGGATTTGTATAATTCTATCTATCTATCTATCTATCTATCTATATATGTATATATATATACCGAAATTCAGTCGACGAATCCTGTCTGAAAAACTCCGACAATCATGGGGTGCCCTCCAAAGATTGAACTTTGCGCACACGCACACAAAAACACACACATACACACACACATACAGGCACACATGCATATAAACATAGGGACATATATATCTAGTGTTGTGGGACAGTGAGTAGGATATTCTAGCATAGCATGTACACAGGCACATGTACTCACAGACACATACTTACACTTGTATATATGTGTGTGTATGTTTGTGTGTATGTGCGTATGTATTACTGATTCGACAGTCACACATACACACACATATTATGTTCAAGATCAGCTATTTTATTAGTATAGCTAGTACGGCAGAGTTTGAGAAAGACGAATACTTAGTAATAAAACATTATATATATATATATATATATATATATATATATATGTGTGTGTGTGTGTGTGTGTGTGTGTGTGTGTGTGTTTGTTCGTATGTATGTGTGTACGTGTAGGAGAATTCACACACATAAAAGTAGACCTTTAAAAACATATAAAAACTCGACACACACACGAATATATAAATACGGATTTTCCTATGAAAATCATTCAAAATATTTGTATGTGTTTTGAATGATTTTCCTATGAAAATCATTCAAAATATTTGTATGTGTTTTGTGTATACTGATACAAATATACATATATATAATATATAAGTATGTGTGTGTGTATTTATGACTATGTCTGCATGTGTTTGTACGTATCTGTATTTGTATATGCATATATACATGTGTGTATGTGTGCCTGGTAGGGCTGGTGGGTCGGGTGTGCATATGGATGAACTAAAACCGACAAATCAACGATAATGCCCACAAATAAACACAGATCAATAATATTCCGTGTTCGTCAAACAGGATTGTATAAACCCGAGTGGGTATTAAACGGGTAGTGCCAAAATCGATAAGTCCGCCTTTTTCGCGTCAAGACTCGTTAATCGAAATGTTGCAAACAACTCGACTTGGCACTGATTAGGATACGACCAAAAATTAAGCAGCATCAAGCCTGGCCAGTACCTAGATGAGTGACCATTTGTGAATAAGAGTTATCGTAAGCGGTTGGGGATCATGTAGAAAGACCTCCCGTGGCCTTACTGGTAATCTTCCTATGGTGGTTCTGAACCAGAAGGGAGAGTAATCCCTCCCCATAGACAGGGAATCAAAATCCATTTTATTTTATTCCTCAAAATATGTGTAAATGAACTTAGGTAGTTTGTTTCCGACTCTGACTGTCCTATTTTTTTTTATAATGGAGTCTGCTAAATCGAATGCATTGATATCTGCTGAGCAGAGAATGACAGGGGGAGTAATGAAAAGTAGGATGTTCCCATGACAATCAGGGAGAATCAGTTGAAAAAGATTAAAAACCACCGTCCTAGGAGGAAACCGATCTCTACACTATAGTCTTCTTGCCCTTCTCGCCCCCAGAATCATCTCACCTGGCATGGGTTATCTAATTTTCAGTGGAGTTCACTTTGTGTTCCCTCCTCTTTTTCTTTCAGTGACAGCAAAGAAAGGGATCCCAGGGTCGATCGTTGTACGTACCTAGAAATATCAGGTGTCATAATCAGCTGGGGGTCACGTAAAGAACCTCTCGTGGCAATCCTGTTAATCTTCCTGCAGTGCAGATAAATCTTTGCACAACGCTTGGTAACGCTTGCCAAAGGCCCCTTCCCCAACACTCCTGAACCCTCTGGCTGGCCAGGCTACAAGCAACAGGAAATCAACGACTGAAAAGGGTGGAGAAACAGATCATACTAATCAATAGGTCCGCCTTTTTCGCGCGAATGTCTCGTTAAACATCCCTGGTTGTCAGTTGTTAAGAGGCAAACAACGAACACTGACGTTGATTTGGGACAAACAACGCCTCACAAAACTAAAAAGAAACAAAAAATGAAATCAATAAATAAACAGGTCTGGTTGGTCGCTCAATAGAAACCGTTGCATGACCAACGTCCTTTGTTTAAGTGTTTGTATGTTCCAGCAGTCCTGGCCATACCGTTTTGTTCACAGAAAACTAACATCAATACTTCGCTAAACTGCTTCTAAAAAGGTTTTTCCTTTTGGAAAAAAGCTCTCGTTAACCCTTTTGGGTCTTATTTTGACGTTTTTATAAACAGTACCTAGATTTTTCCAGGATCTAGATGCTCTCCACTGTAAAAAGCCTGTGACGTCACGGATAGAATTTATGCTGACCATATGTATTCTTCGTGGGAATTTTTTTTTACATGACTTCACATTTTGACGCTACGGTTGTTCAGTTAACTGAGATGGTGATTTATGAATATTTATAAAAACTGATCTCTTGACTATTCATGTCACTGACAGCAAACCTTTTTAGCACGGTGTGTCAAAATGTTAATTTTCTGAATAATCTTGTTATCGGAGTGTCACTTACATGTTTATAAGTATTTTAGTTTTTTGTTGATGATTATAGATGTGCAGCCTGCAGTTGTTCAGTTGACTGTGTTGGTGAGTCTATGTATTGGTTGAAATTTAGACTCACACAACGAGTGCAGTAAGTGTCCGGAAGGTATCCAGACATTTTGAGTATCTCGAGTTGCGTAGCTTTTATGGATTTTGGCAACGATTCAGTGGTGACTCAACTGAAAGCGTGCTAACACTCTCTCGTGGGGCAACTCAGTCATCACTGAGAAGCCATTGAACGAGTCTGAATACTGTGCGACCTTTGCATTTCAAAATCACCGTGCCTGCCCATTCTCTGCGTTTTGTGTATGGTGTCGTTCGGCAAAAAACAAAACAAAAAACAAAAACGAAAAGTAAACAAACAAACAAAAAAACGGATCATCGAAGACAGTCCAGATTTTGCTTACTGTGACTTTTGGCTTCTCTCAAAACTAAATCACTGTTGAAATAGGGGAGATCCCAAACCGTAGACAAGAGTAAAAGGGACCTGACAGGGCAATTGATCGTGCTAAAGCACTTCAAAAACTCTTTGAAAGGTAGAGGAGACGCTGGGATAACTCTGCAGGGGACTATATTGAGAGAACTATGGTGCTATTTCCCTAGGGAGGCAATTTTCGGGACAGACCTCGGATATATATATATACATATATATATATGAGAGTGTGTGTGTGTGTGTGTGTGTGTGTGAGTGAGTGTGTGTGTGTTTGTATTTTTGTGTGTGCAGTTTTAATGGGAGAGAGGACCAAAAAAAAAAAAAGATGGCTCGTCAGACCAGGACGGGAATTTTAATGAAGGAGTGAGAAAGAAGTAAGACATGCTTGACAGTCTTGGGTGGGAACGTTACTGAGGAAGTATGATAAATGTGATTGAAGTAATTTATTCTGGATTCTCATAATATAGTTTTTGCTTTCGATAAGTTAGCTGGAAATTGTTAATGTATCTGATTTGAATCATTTTTAAAGACAGTGTAAACTTTCAATAATAAACCATACTTGGCTTGGAAGGGATTTACGTATTCGGTGTTAACCTTTGAGGGAAATAGAGTCAAGTATTGGTTCAAGTTTTTTTCCTTGTTTATACTGAGAATCTTTAATGTGATTACTGCTGCACGCCAGCAACCAAGTTGTAGAACTGGCGAGGGATGCTGGCATTGGCAGGGAAGAACAACCTCGAATTTGTCAATATTAATTTGAAATAATGTTTAAGTGTATGTGAGAGTGTGCGTGGGCTGGTATGAAGGGTGCGAGAACTTATTTGATCCCTGGGTAGCAAAAATTTTGTTCTGGATTCTTAGTATATATATATATATATATATATATATATATATATATATATATATATATATATATATATATATATATATATATTCTAGAATGCTACACAGCTACAAACACTGAACATTAAAATAATCTTTTAAAATGTTTTGTCACTTCAGTCACCCACTTTCAAATATCTATCAATGCAATATATGTAATTTTCCTCAGAGTATTTTCCCCTGTTTCATATATACTTTACTATTATGGTACAATGTATAAATTGTCTATTGCTTAGATTATCAGTTGTTTATCATGTCACCGTTTCGGGGATTTAAAAAAACAAAACTATCACATTAACATGACACCCCAACAGTGTTGGTTAAACACCACCACCCTATTTTATTATATTGTTTATGTCATACATGTACATTTTGTATAACGTTTATGTGTATTGTATATTGCCATTATTTGATCCTATATATTATTAATTTTTGGAAACAGGGCTTACTCACGTAGGTTACCAAAAAACGTTTTTAACGATGAGGAATCAGTAAGTAACACAACAGACATATATGTATATGTAAATATGAGTACATAAAAATTCAGTTCTTCATGGTGACTGTGAGGTTCATGCCGTTGGTGCAATCATCATATCGTCAAGGTTGGTCTGATGATTGAAACTCAGTCACATAAATAATTGAATTTTCCATGTACACCTATTTATCTACGCTCTGTACCCGATATCGAGCGCACATTCACACATACATAAGCAGACATCCCCCCAAATAACTATAATATATACATGTATGCATGTATGATGATTGTGGAAACATTATATCAAGAGGCATATTTCGTCCGACACCGGAATGAACTGAATAGTTAATCGAACAGCTGACCACGTAGATGATTGAAGAATTAAGTCCTGTGTTGGATGCAAACACACGTCTATGAGGAATCGGTCTGAATGCAACTCTTCTCTACCAACTGCACTGGCAGCAATCTTGATAAACAGGAGTTAAGTGCGCTATTTCAAACTCCTGCTCACAATTATAACATTTTGTCGAACATAAACTGCCTAATTTAATGATTCCTATGTTCAATTTTGTTTCGATATTTCTTTATTTTTGCATATTTTATTCGTTGGTCCGAATCCTGTCAATTTTGAAGCTGCATAAGGATCTTAAAATGAACTTTTTGAAAATTATAGAATACGTTTTGCATTTACTGTATATTAAGAAATGATTGAGACACATGCATACACAGGCATTACCACTAATTCATACAAATACATACATAAACAGGCAAAAGCTGAGATATACAGGTTTCGATAGTCACTTGATAGAAACTGTCTTGCGACCAAAGACTTGTTTGGGGTGATCAATTGGAGATTGGGAAAAAGTAATTATCAATCTCTTGCTTTTTTTTCTTGAAACATCAAAAAGTCTGAAGTTTTAAAAAACTCAGTAAGGTACGAACTAGGGACCAATTTAGAACAAACTTACATTGTGAATTGAACCCCCACACTTGAACCCTATTTGATGGGATTTGGGATTTTCAAAAAACAAAAACAGAAATGTTTTTTTGTGGACATAATCGGTAAATGTCTAAATTTTTAGTTCTTTTGTTCGATTGGTGCGGCCTTTGCACGTGATATATACATACTCAGCTAGACGGTCAGTTCTACTTAGAAACTGAAGAAACCTGGTCTTGGTTGACAGTTTCTAATGGGAAAAATATGCAATAGATATGATCAGATTGAGGAAGGAATCTATAGTGTTAGAAGCTGATGTAATCAAATTGATGTGATTTTTTTCGACAGGAATTATGCAAACACTATTTTATGATCGAAAATATTTTCGCAGTTTGCTTGAACTAGCGTAATTTTTTCGAATGTCGTTTTGTATACTGAGGGTAACTTGATTTTTACTGGGTGCTTAAGACAGCTGGCCTTGTACCCCATTGAGTTGAGCTTTGTAAATAACTACGGAGACATGCATGTACACGGTACAATTTACTCTCAAATGGTTACACCCAAAGAAAGGAAAATTGACATCTCAGTGAATAATTCAATACATCATTATATGATTTGTACACACTGGACGACACACACACACACACACACACAAACACACACAAACACACACAGAGAATATATATATATATATATATATATATATATATATAATGACTACACTCGAAGAAAGGAAAATTTGACATCAGTACAAATAACACTGCCCCATACTTATCATCTGTATTAACATCTCTATTTTCTTCTCCGTCTCCCCCCTCCCTCTCTGTATATATATTTATATACATATCTTTCCCTCTATCTCTTCCCCTCTCACAGTCCTTTGGACCTTTGCTTTTATATATATATATATATATATATATATATACACACACACACACACATGCAGAGAGAGAGAGAGAGAGAGAGAGGGAGAGAGAGAGAGAGGGAGAGAGAGAGAGAGAGAAGGAGAGAGATTTTTTGTTGTATAAAGTTTGTAAATATCCATTTATCTATTTACGCTCTATTACGAAAAATTGAGCGAGATCCCAATAGATGTTGCAACAGCTAAACAGTACACACACACACACGCAAACACATACACACACGCACACACACACACAAACACACACTCACACACACACATATATATGTATTCATATATATATATATATGTGTGTGTGTGTGTATGTGTGTGAAAATATTATATATATATATATACGTGAAACGGGGAAAAACAATGAAGAAAAACACATAAATTGCGTTGATAGGTACTGCGAAATAATTGACTGGATTGACGCAAAATAATTTTTGAAAAAGTTTTTTAATGTTCAGTGTTTAAAGCTATAAAGCTTTCCACTCTTTCTTTCTCCCTCTCTCACTCTATAGATATATCTATATACATATATGTGTGTTTATGTGCACGTTTTTGTGTATGTATGTTATAGTTACACACATTGCCATAGACACAGACACAGAGAGAAATGCGCACACGCACAGATAGATATCTATTATACCTATTTTATATATACCCTCACTAGCTACACCCGAAGAAAGAAAAATTGACATCATTGTAAATAATTCTATACACCATAACAGCATAGCAACAGGAGAAATGGGTCGAGTCCATTCTTCCACCGATCAATTGCGGTAAATCCAAAAACTGGCCTTAAACAACAGGAACGGACAACGATTGGTTCAAAAAGAAAGGAGAAGAGAAGCAATGAAATATTCTGTAAACGTCGAGCGAAATCCAGTGCCTCCACCCTCTTCTTTCTTCACGACCCCAACTTTCTGAATAGTTATGACTAAGCGAGTCTCTCAAGCCCACCCCGTTTGGCGAAAATTTCCAATACAAGCGCTGGATGGTTGCCAGTAGGCGTCAGAAGGCAAGGAAGATTCATGGGATGAGGAAGGGTGTAGGGAAGCCTGCGGGAAAACGGTCTTAATGGTGAGGAAAAACTGTGCTCGTGGATTGGGCAGTTATGGCGATAAATCTACGAGATTTCGACCGAGATTTCGACCGAGATTTTATGGGTCTTGAATTGAGAGAACTGATGTCAAATTATGTCGATTTTTGCTTTAGCGTTTTTTTTCCTTCTTGGCAATTCACTTATTTCTTTCATGAATTCATGGATTGGTGGAATGGGGTTGTTTAAAATTTTCTCCTACTTCACTGAGAGTATTGATTAATCCTTTTCCCTTTAAACAAATTATTTTTCTCTAGCTTTTTTTCATTAGAGGAATAGCGCATGCTCAAGTGCACTATTGCTCTTTCCTGTGTTCTCGTCTATCGAATCACAGTAGCCCCAAAAATTGTCTGCCCAACCGACCAACCAATTGAGCCACATATTCTTCTCTCATTGTTTTTACTCTGTGTGTGTGTCCGTCCCATTTTTGAGACAACAGCCTTGAAATTTTGTATAGGTACATCACTAAATGCCTTTTTTTTTTCAGAAAAGAGCTTTTAAGGTTTTCTTTGGTAATTTTGAACCACCGTCATTAGTCTTTTAAAGTCTGTCGTTGGTCATAGATCTTCCCGAGGATTTGCCACAATTTTCTATCATGGGCGTCGGGGAACCAGTATTTGGACCACTGATGTCCTAATCTTATACGTGTATTTTTTCGTATTACATAATAGTTCTGTTGTTCAAAATAATTTTTGGATAACTTTTTAGATAATTAGTTCTGGTACACATGTGGATCTCAGTGACTCATTTGTACGAGGTACGGATATTCCACTCATTTTTTGACGCTGCTATGCTTTTAGTTTCCGATATCAAAATCATCTCAACTTTAATTTGGTTTCTCAATTCCTTGTATTGCAGTTACACACAGTTTCAGAAAAAAACGTGATTTCTTAATTTCTTCGAGGGGGATCTATGATACTTAACCAGATCCATTCTTACCGCCATTCGTACTGTTTCAAAGTATTCAGTTACTTCTTTCGTGACGGCTGTACTTTTTCTTTTGCTTGTAATTTTTAATGTTCCCTCAGAGAGTTGTTTTTCTATAGGAGGCTCCGGAGTTCAGAGAATGCAGGCTCTGGTTACGCCCGCCAACACTGTTGGGTAGAAGTTATTTATCCACCGATGTGAATATCAGTTTGCTTATTTGTATTTTTGTCCACACAATATCTTCGAAAGTTCTCAACAAATATTTCTCTGCAATTTTTCTCGATGACGTCAAACTGCATCATAGTTTTAATACTTTTATAATTTATTCTCATCATTGGCTTGATTGATGAAACATTATTTAATTCGACTACTACTTACCTCCATCCTAACTTCAATTGCTTTTTATCATAACTCTATCTAAACCGTAGTCGGAAAGAGTGAGCATCGATGAGAATCTAACTCACAGCCTCTAGTCAGATAGAGTCAAACATACGCCTGGCTACTTTTAAACGTTCGGCAACGGGGTTTCATAGTTGAACGGACGATGGTTTTTCACCTTAAATTAAACTCCAAGCTTTCAATATTCGATGTTAGTTGATGTTCGCATTTGAGACCTTGATACGACAATATTTTTGAACTTTGTGATTAAAGAGACTGAAAGATAGGATGAAGGTGAAAACTAGTCAAAGTTGATAATAATAATGCATCATATTTGTTGCTGATATTTCTCTGATAAAGAATTATTACAAGATTTTGTCATGGCATAGTTTTTTAGTTTTTAGTAAGGTCAACCAAACAACTTGTCCGTACGAAGTAAAGATTAGTACCTCTCAATGAGACCGAATCAAGGTTGGTGCCAACAAAGAAAAGATTAAACTTAAGATAAGCCAAAAAAAGGTTTAACAAAAATTTTATAACTACATTTATTTTTTTAAACATAATGGGTCCAGTGCCACTTTGAGCAGGGGACTGCACGGGTCTACTCAGGAGTATGCCTAAGATCTCTCCGGATATTGTAATAGCTTACCCCAAGATTAGTACCACCCAATTGAACCAATTAGAGATTAGTACCACTCCATTGAACCAATTAGAGATTAGTACCACACAATTAAACAATGTAAAGATTAGTACCACCCAATTGAACCTAGTAAACATTAGTACCACCGAAGTGAACCGAAAAGGGATCAGTGTCACCATCATCATCCTCACTTGACTCCCTGGCCTGAAAGAAATACAATAAGTGATACGACAGAGTAACAACAATCATACATTGGTAACTGTGCAAACAATCTAGGTTCAGCTGTGTAAACAAATGGTATAAGCAAAAAACCAAGGGTTGTCGTTGAAAACAAAAACAACAATACCCTAACACTGCTATTCACACGGTACTTGTCAATGTGTTAAGCCAGTAGCCATGAAGAGGGAGAAAAAAAGATCTCTCTGATTGAAAACTTGACTATGCCAGGGGCCCCAGGGTGAACATGTAAGAGATCAAGAGATTGTGGAACTACCAGGACCCTCCCCGGGAAATGAAAAGACTGCATTAATGATTGGGTCTTATCTATAATAGTTGGAGCAACTTAGACCATTCCAAAGACACTTGAATCTGGATTGGAGTGGTTAGAAATTCCACAAATCCACAGTGTTGCTGGGTCTTTGAGAATATATGGAAAGGCTCTAGAGATTTGAAGACACTTGCTGTCAAAAATTTCCATCGTAAACATGAGAAAAATCCTAGAAAATACTCTGTGA